>CM070008.1:40519100-40864100 GCA_036247105.1 Cirrhinus mrigala | reverse complement strand
CGCGTACGACCACACGCGCGTGATCCTCGCACCGATAGACGGTACGACTGTGTGTTTGTGTCTGGAGCGAAACACGAATGAAACGCTAAATCGACTCTTAGCAGATACAGATTTGTTCGTTCAGCACGGCTGTGATGTTTTCCTCTTCTCTCCGCTAGGCATTATGGGTAGTGACTACATCAACGCCAACTACATTGACGGTTACAGGAAGCAGAACGCGTACATCGCCACCCAGGGGGCGCTGCCGGAGACCTTCGGTGATTTTTGGCGGATGGTGTGGGAGCAGAGAGCCGCTTCAGTGGTCATGATGACCAAACTAGAGGAGAAATCACGGGTGAGAGCGAACATCCGGACAGAACACGCTCAACCTCGACCACACACCATACAGACACGCATGAACACCCGAGACACGTTTAGTCTTCAGCTGATCTTCACGTCCTGTGTTCCTCCCGTTTAGATCAAGTGCGATCAGTACTGGCCCAGTCGCGGCACAGACACGTACGGGACGGTTCAGGTCACTCTGCTGGATACCATGGAGCTGGCCACCTTCTGTGTGCGGACCTTCTCTCTGCATAAGGTGATTCGATGAACGCGAGAGCTATCGGTCAAAAAATGGAAAAACAAAGTAACTGGCATTACTTATTTGAACAAGTAACTCAGATATTTCAGTGTAAATGTGAAAATAATGTGATAACAGAACTTGCGTGACTTGTAATGCTTTACCCCCCAACGCTGGTAATGACTGCTTTCAGTTCACATCCAACAGTTATTAATAACATGCATATGCATATAATAACTACTTCTTAATGAATGTGATGGCAAGAACATCCCAGTTTTGAAAGCGCTGCTCTGGATCGCGACACATACTGTGATACTGAAGATATCGGAGCGTGACGTCTGTAACTCCATCATAACCTGTGATCCTGATGTTTTGACTCATCAGAGCGGCTGTAATGAGAGGAGAGAGGTGCGGCAGTTCCAGTTCACGGCTTGGCCCGACCACGGCGTTCCCGAATATCCCACTCCGTTCCTGGCCTTCCTCCGCAGGGTCAAAGCGTGTAACCCGCCGGACGCCGGCCCCGTCATCGTCCACTGCAGGTCAGTGCCGAACGTTTCGGGTGTTGAGCGCGTTTGTGTTTCGCTGCCGTTACGAAGCGAAGCTCCTGCATGTTTCCATCGATCCGTTCGGCTTCTCTTGGGCCGATGATAAATGCGCTGTAAACACAAATGTGTTGTTTATTCTCTCTCAAACACTTCAGCTTGCACAGTCAGACTGTTCTGCTTGTTATATAAGAGTTGCTTGCTGTATTCATTAATAGTGCTGCGTGAGGACGCCGCTTCAGTTCTGCAAACTCGTCTGTCCTCAAATCCACCCGGAACCAGCGGAAGCGCTCGGGCGTAAGCGACCTGCGCTTTTAAAACCCTGCTTCACGAGGCTTCAAGACCTTTGTGAATCATTTGTTATGAACCAGTGATTCAGAGCACGTATCAAACTGACAAAGTCCCGTGATTCCAGTAAACGAGGCTTTGTTACGTCATTAATTACTACCACATATATTGTAAAAATGGCAATTTGGTGTAAAGTTGCTTTGCAACGATATTTATCGTGAAAAGCGCTATACAAATAAATTTGAATTTGAAATTTGAATTTGAATTAATGCTACAAAATTTCAGTGATCTTTGTCAACTCATGAACCAGCGTCTGTATGGCTTTTACCTGATCTTGGATCAGTTTTATAAATTTGACACATTTGTATAATTAATAAAAAACAGTCTCTTATTGGCCTGATTAAGTAAACTCTTCATAAAAACAAACAAAACAAGCCCAAAAAATCATAAAATAACACTTAATAATTCATTGATTTGTTAACTGCATTTAATTGATTGTTTTTTCAATACAATATGTGCAGCTGGTTGGTAAAAGGTAAAGTTGCTTTGTAAAACGGCAGCAGCGTTTCCTCACGGATGTTCGGCTTCATGCGTGTTCGTCTGTAATCTGGATTAAAGTCATTAAGCCGCGTAATCCAGCAGTGCTTTGTTGTGTCCACATCTGTCAGCTGAATGTGTCTGTCTTCATATCAGCGTTTGGATTAGCGCACAGAAACAGATCAGGGAAATCATACCGTAGTAAAAGCGTGCCGTTTGACGTGTGTGTCTCTCAGCGCCGGCGTGGGCCGCACCGGCTGCTTCATCGTGATCGACGCCATGCTGGAGCGCATCCGTCACGAGCGGACGGTGGACGTGTACGGTCACGTGACCCTGATGCGCTCGCAGAGGAACTACATGGTGCAGACGGAGGATCAGTACGGCTTCATCCACGAGGCGCTGCTGGAGGCCGTGGCCTGCGGGAACACGGAGGTGGCGGCGCGCAGCCTCTACTCGTACATACAGAAGCTGTCGCAGGTGGAGGCCGGAGAACACGTGAGCGGCATGGAGCTGGAGTTCAAGGTACGCTGGATAACGGCCGGCAGTGACACACGCAGCTGTTTCTGTGCATTTCCATCACGTCTCAGATCGTTGACTGCACACTACTGGTAAAAATAAGATTTTCTTTTAAATATACTTTATCTTACAGGATTTTTTGATGAATGGAAAGTTCAAAAGAACAGCAGTTATTTGAAATAGAAATAATTTGTATCATTATAAATGTCTTTACTATCATACAGTTTATTGCACTCTTAATAAAGAAAAGTATTCATCTATTTTTTCATCTTACCCCAGACTTTTGAATAGCAGTGTATCACTGTTTCCACAAAAATACTGTGCAGCACAGCGGTTTTCAACATTGCTAATAATCATAAATGTTTGTTGAGCAGCAAATCAGCATATTAGAATGATTTCTGAAGGATCATGTGACACTGAAGACTGGAGTAATGATGCTGAAAATTCAGCTGCACATCACAGAAATAAATTACAGTTGAACAGATATTCACATAGAAAACAGCTGTTTTAAATTACAATAATGTTTCACTATTTTTGATCAAATAAATGCAGCTTTGGTAAGCAGAACAGATTTTTCAAAAACATTTTTTTATTAACATTCGTATTTTTATGATGAATTTAATTATGCATCTTGAGAATGAAAATCTGCACAGTACATAAATATTGAAGTAGTCAAAATAAATGATGAAGGGCCGGTAAAGTGTTTCCAGGGCAGTTTTAATGTGACCTTCATATAGCAAACATAAAGTTCAGCTCTGTTAGTTTTAGTTAAAACCAGTCGCGTGTAAAGTCAGTCGTGACCCGCAGCAGTTTAATCGCTGTCGTTCTGCTGTGCTTCACATTATTCTGTCTGTGGTTCTGTCAGCGTCTGGCCAACAGTAAAGCGCACACGTCCAGGTTCGTCAGCGCTAATCTGCCCTGCAACAAGTTCAAGAACCGGCTGGTGAACATCATGCCGTACGAAACCACCCGCGTGTGTCTGCAGCCAATCAGAGGCCTGGAAGGGTCCGACTACATCAACGCCAGCTTCATCGACGGATACAGGTACGCCGCTGGGCTCCCGCTCCGGATCGAATGATGTTATACGGCGGATAGTAGCGCCGGCGGTCACGTGTCAATCTCGTGTCCATGTGTTTCCAGGCAGCAGAGGGCGTATATTGCGACGCAGGGCCCGCTAGCGGAGACCACCGAGGACTTCTGGCGCATGCTGTGGGAACACAACTCCACCATCGTGGTGATGCTGACCAAACTGCGTGAGATGGGACGGGTGAGTGACGGCTAGAGGAAAACGCTGTTCCATCCGGGTCTGACTGAAGCGGCGTAACGTCCGTGTGTTTGTGTGTTCGCAGGAGAAGTGTCATCAGTACTGGCCGGCCGAGCGTTCGGCACGCTATCAGTACTTCGTAGTGGATCCCATGGCAGAATACAACATGCCGCAGTACATCCTGAGAGAGTTCAAAGTCACCGACGCCAGGGTGAGTACATTTACCGCGGTATGATCTGGTCCCAGCAGATCCCATCTGTGTTTCTACAGACGCAAGTGTTTCTCACATCTGGAGATGTTCAGGCTCATTGTCTTTCCCTCCACAGGACGGACAGTCCAGAACCGTCAGACAGTTCCAGTTCACCGATTGGCCAGAACAAGGAGTTCCAAAGTCAGGGGAGGGTTTCATTGATTTCATTGGGCAGGTGCATAAAACCAAGGAGCAGTTCGGTCAGGACGGACCAATCGCAGTCCACTGCAGGTGCGTTACGATCCCCAGTTTTTTAGAAATGAGCGTGAGGCGCAGATCTCAGTGTGATAGACTCATTTATGTCTCTTTTTTTTTTTTTGTCCCATTCATGTCTTACTCTTGTCTCATTCTTTCATTCATGTCTGATTTTTGTCTCATTCTTGCATTCGTGTCTGATTCTTGTTTCGTTCTTGTCCCATTCATGTCTCACTTTTGTCTCATTCTCGTCCATTTGTGTCTCATTCTTCTTTCTTTCTTGTCTCATGTCTCACTTCTCATTTATGTCTCTCTCTCAGTGCGGGCGTCGGGCGTACGGGTGTCTTCATCACCCTCAGTATCGTCCTGGAGCGGATGCGTTACGAGGGCGCTGTGGACATCTTCCAGACCGTCAAAATGCTGCGCACACAACGGCCGGCGATGGTGCAGACTGAGGTAAAACGCACATCACACGACACACGACAAACGCTGTTATCACTGACGCCTAAATCTGTGGGAGATCTCAGGAAAAGTGAAGAAATTAGCCTGAGTTAACCTTAATCGAGTGATCACATCCTCCCATCCGTCTGTCCTCAGGACGAGTATCAGTTCTGCTACCAGGCCGCTCTGGAGTACCTTGGGAGTTTTGATCACTATGCAACATAAGAAGAACGCCAACCTGTCCAACACCTTCCCCCTCAACAACCCCACAAACACCCGCAGAGGAACGACGACGACGACACGTGAAACACACACGGACAGCGACGCAGAGCGGACGTTCTCTCGGGAGCTCCAGGAGACGCTCTGCGTCACAACGCAAACTATTACCTCAGTGTTCAAATATTGATATTAATGTTGTGGTCGGCTTTTTAGAAATATTAAACTGTGGATGAAGGTCTTCTTCATAACAAGAGGAAAATATTACATGTACAAAATCTATTTAAAGCAAAACGACGTGAAAAAAAAGAAAAAAAAAAAGAAACTATGAAATCAAAAGCCTGGATAATTGCTGCACCCTTCAGTGGGAGTTACTTCGAACTGTATTTGCCAACGTCAGACGAGCGGAGGGAACGCGAGCCGGTCCGCACCTGCCCGAATCATCGTTGCCATCCCGAGCGAACGCGTCGGCGCCGCAGAACGGAAGCACATCTCCTACCTTCTGTGCCTAACGGAGCGACCGCAGAACCGCAGCCAACGCGTACATTAGCACACGTGATGTAATCTCTTTCCTGTCCTGATCCTCGGGAGCTGGTGCACGAGACGGACTGAACTCTGTGAATACTGTATTCGGTGTGTCTCTACATGACTATATGCTGCTTACACCGTGTTTGGGAGGCCGAGGGAGTTTTCGAGGCTTGAATCTCGTATCTGTATCATGTTCTTTTGCTCCTTTCAGCTGTGGCATAATGTACTCCGCTGTGTCTTTATGGTGGGACGAAGGAAGAGCCACGATCGTCGGGTTTATCGATAAACGACTAGAGGAATTGCCGGTTTCATTCCCCAGTATTTCCAGCCGCGCTTGAAAGATCTTCTGAGGTTCGTTTGCATTTCCCCTCGATCGGACGCTCGACTCGTTCCCGGCCGAGCCGAACCCGACCGAACTCTTCCCGTCGTGTTTAGTTTAGCGCAGGCGTGATGTCTAGGAGTAGCGCAGGAAACGAGCCGGTTCTGAGATCTCCACCCGAGACGTGAAGTGAGCCTTATCGTTGTTGTCAAATATTTAATCGACCTGATTTTTTTTATTTAATTTTGTTGATATTATGCTTGAATTTTTAAGGATCTATTTATTTATATGATTTTTATGGCAATATAATTCGTGAGCTGTGGTGTAGTTGGCCAGCTAATGTGACTGTACATGGCTCGGATGTACAGTGTTGTGCTTCGTATCCCTCTCAGATATTTTGATATTTCCTGTGCACTGATTGTTCTAGAGGAAGCCGACGGCCCGCGGCCCTCCGGAGCCCGAACCTCGCCGAAACGGTCGTGACGTATCGCTCCTACGCAAACGAAACGCACGTGTTTTTCGGCGTTGCATGCGTTTCTCGTCAGCGTTATCAGTCAAACGAAACGAGTTAAAGCACACGTGGATTTTAGGAGCCCAGAGAGACGACATCGGCCTCAGACCAGCGTCGTGCCGCTGCGTCCTAAATCCGTAGCGTACGGCGATGCACCGCAGTAAACCGCGCTGACTCAACCCAACAAAAACTACCACAGTTATACCGTGATTGAAATGTGACGGATGACTGATGTATTTGTTGACGGCATGTGAGATTTAAGCCGCAGTCACGTTTAGCGCTATTCTGCGAATTTTCGTAATCCACGTGATTCGCACGAGGGCGAAAGATTCCCACGTGCAGATGGATCTGCAGCGCCGATCAACAGAAAGCTGATTGGTGTAAACGTGACTTGTGCATGAGCTGTCCTTTTTACATCCTGACGCTATTGACCAGAAAATTAGGGAAGCTCATTTCTGCAACAGAATTTTGGAATTCAGAACATTTGGAATATTGCAACAATTTTGACTTTTTTTTTCTTACAATTCTGAGTTTATAAAATAAAAAGGTAATTGCAACTTTGTCTCACAATACTGCCCTTTTCTCATAATTGTGAGATTATATCTTGTAAGCGCAAGTTATAAACTCACAACTGGATTTCACAATTCTTAAGTTTATATCTCACTATTTTGAGTGTATTCAGATTTGTGAGCAAAGACGGAATTGCGAGTTAAAAAGCTGCAATTGCCTTAATTTTTACATTTTATTCTGTGGTGGAAATAGGCCCTCGGAAAAGGAAAAATTATCCTTTTTACCCGTCAAAAATGTAGCTAATGTGACCACACTTTTACACAGTATTGCTGAAATGATTACCCCTTCTTTCTGTACATTTAAAAAAATGAAAATTAGCTTCTGCTAATGTGAATGTGGTTATTGGCTGATCATCTCTAAAATGACCAAATATCATCACGAGCTCTACTGAAGGAGACGCTGATCTGCAGTTTTTCTCTCTTCATCAATTAAAGCACATCGAGACGCGATTCTGCTGCTCGTCTCGTTTAAAAAAAATTCTCACTATGAAATGTTCCTTGGAAGACGAAAGCACACCAATGAACCAAAAGCAACAATTGCTCAGACGTGACGTGTGAACGTGGGCCGCGTGCTGACGTACAGTAGTGTTTCACTTTCTCTGCTTATTGATTTCAGATCATGTATGTAGATATGTCGACTTTGTATTAAAACTGAACGACTGGATATACTGACGTGAAGACGTGTGTGTGTCGTCTGTTATTTCATATTTTTCAGATGAATCCTCTGTGATTATTTTATATTTCTAAATCTCACTCTCGTGACTCATGATCACTAAGAAAGTCACGTTTTCACCACTAGGTAGTGCTGCTACTCACATACACACATGTGTCACAGACGTCTCAATGCAGAGAGCAGTTATGATAACGACAGACTGATTTAGAAACGCATAATTTTATAGGCTTCTGCAATTAATACATTTTATTTGCGTGTTTTTGTGTCCAATCTGTGTGTCAGGTGAGTGTCAGCCTTTTGCTGCATGAGTTCAGGGTTTTTCTCGCTGCTGATTGACATAAAACACGTTTAAGAGTCTCTAATATTTTGTGTGCTGGTGAAATGCGGCGTATCGCAGCTTCATCAGACTCTTATTAGCACGGTCAGGGTCACTTAAGTTTCATTTCAGTGTGTCAAAGTGTTGCCAGGATACAGATTGAGTTCGGTGTCTTTGAACTTCAGTCACGTTTGAAATATCAAATGACTCTGAAGACTATTTAAACACGAACACTGTAGGACCAGTTAAAAAACAAAAAAAACAACCTTCATTAAAAGATGGACGTCAATGCGTTTATTTGACACAAGAAATCAAAAGAGAGCAGAGAGCTAGAAAAAAAATCTGTATTGATTTTAAATCAAAAATTATCTTCAAAGAATGAATATGCAGTGTTATTGTGTTTCTTGTGATGCATTCTTAAAAATAAAGCTACTTTATTGGCATGGATGGGCCCATGAAGAACCTGTAACATCCATGGAACCACCAAAGGTTCTTTAGATGATTAAAATGTTCTTCACACTAAGAAAGACTTCTTGTTCTTTTAATAAGTGATCACTGAAAGTCAGTGAAGTCGCTAGAGATTCTGTGCTCATTGCATGTAATTTGCTATGGGGCCCCCTCAGTTGGGCCCCTCTCAGCCTCTGGGCCCTAAGCACTCTGTCCCCTTTTTACCCCCTGCTGAAAGTATCTTTGGGGAGCCATTGGTTCTTCTATGGCATCAGATATGGATCAATTACATATAATAGTCACAGACATATGCTCGCGTCAGTTTGAGTCAGAATCAGATGTTGATCTCTGAACTCCAGGAGAGGCCATAAATCACAGGAGATCTTGAGATGTTTCGGAAGAGTCATCGTTACTGCTGGACTTCAGTTCAGAGTGATTTCTTAGATATTTACTGTGATTCTGCTGCAGATTATGAAACGGCAACATTGTGAGCATCGGAGTGATTTTTATTTGTTCATAAATAAAATGATCATTACTTGTTTCATGACTCGTGATTATGGGTTAGAGTTAGAAAGCGTTTGAAAAAATCAGTCTTTTTTGGAGCAAACACATAATCATCCAAAGTCTGAAAGCGTCCAGATCTCTCTGAACTCCTGCGGCTCACGATGACTGAACCCATCTGTATTTTTAGCACGCTTATGTGTGTCTCGGCCGTTTAATCACCGCATTCATCTCACATTCTGAACCTACAGCTGCTTTTGTTGGTTCTGTGCTGTAAGTCTGTGGGTGCTAGTTTTCAGCCAAATAAACTAGACCGATCCGGTTTTAGAAGGTCACTGGAATCTTCAGATCTTAAAGGATTCCAATCAAGTACAAGATAAAGACAGACACGATGTGAAAGTTTGAGCTGTTGAACTTTGTGCTCCAAAAGAAGCGTTCAGGGGGTGTTAATCACATGCTAACGCTGTAACCTAATGATAAAATATACTTACAGTTTACTCGATCGAGCATTAGCAGGTGAACTAATATGATCGCTGCTACACGAGCATCTGATTGCCCGGTGAACACTGACCATCACAGCAGATTCGGATCAACATCAGTCTCTCTCAGTGCCTGCATGTCTCACTTTCTGCTTTCTCATTGCCTTGAGAAAACCTTCAGCAACATTCTCGGAATGTCATGATGTTTATTTGTACTTGAATATTCTCAGAAACGTTTTTGTAACCCTAAATAACGTTATAATCACAAGAAGACAACTGGACATTTTAATGTTCTTAGGATATTAAAAATAAACATTCAAATAACGTTATATTCTGGCTGAACTAAAGCACACTGATGTGGGAAATGTTTTTGTAACCTTTAAATAATAAGTTACAACTGGACATTGCAACACTTTAGAAACATTTCACAACAATGTTCCCATATCTTTATAACCTTTTAGGGATGTAACGATTACCGGTTTGACGATAAATCATGATCAAGTTCCCCACGGTTAGTATTACCGTTTCATATTTCAATTATCATTAAAACCGTATTTGATTACCACGATTCGAACAGCTGACGATAAATAAATACTGTACATCATAAAGCACAGTTTTAAGTAACAGTCTCATTCACGCACGGCACTCACAGTAGTGTCGTTTTTTGTGAAAAGACGGCGGATGTTTTAAAAGAGTGCTAAGGGTGCCGATCCCCACGGAAATAATCGAGCACCCACGGAAAAACACGACACAGTTTCCGTTCATTTTAAGCAGTAAAAAATGCATTGCTGCTTTTATGACTTTATTCTTGTTTTCATAGTTAATTTGAAGCCGTTTTTGGCGTTATTTTAATGGTAAATGTCAAGCGTGCATTATTGTATGAGAGGGTGCCAGCACGAATCTTGCAGCGGGCTTCCTGTCCCATAGATATAGTGATCACGGCTCTGCGCTCCCTCAGATATTACGTGTGCGCCCTCAAGCATTGTCCTGTATACGCGCGAATAAGTGCTTATTGTAAACAGGTATTTATTAAACAATTTTTTTTAGTGAAGCGCAACCCTCATAGAAAGAACGTGTGAATTATTTGGTAACTTTGCAGTCCGTACGTTTCACATTGCAACTGGGGGTTGGGCATCCACTGACATAAATCGGGAATTATAATGAATATATGAATGAATTAATTGTATGAATGTACCTCTGAAGGTTCTGACTGTCTTCAGAAAAGATTCGATGGCATTTTGTTTTCACCTTCGCTCCGTGTAATACCTAAAGAAGTGTTAAGTGTTCTTCAAGGGGTCATCCGATGCTAAGTTCACTTTTTCATGTTGTTTGAACATTAATGTGTGTTGGCAGTGTATGTACAAATCTACCCTATAATGATAAAAAAAATCTGAAAAAATCTGTTTTGATGCCAGAGCAGGGATGTAAATTAGACAAGAATATCTCCGATTAAACGATTGAGGTGTTGTTGCTGGATGTAATAATGAACGTAGTGGTCGTCATTTACTCCCGACATCTGAGCCGCTGAAGATGCAGTGGATTACGTTTGTTTGTGAAGGGAATGCGCCTCCCGATCTACATATATCCGTCTATGTTCGCGCGGATCATTCATGATCCAGCTTTTTTATGAATCTTTGCGATCACCTTTCCTTATAAGGAGGTAGTTAGGAAGTTTAGCAGCTAAACACAGCTAAATGCGGCTAATGTAAACAAGACCGTCTTTCCACAGAGAGAAGAGAGGGGCGGGGCGAGCAGAGCTCATTTGCATTTAAAGGAACAACCCCTTAGAATGAGATGATTTTTGCAGAGCTGATTTTGGCAAGGTAAAAAGGGTGTTGTTTTGCAAAACCATTGAGAATTTTTAATCAAAGTACATTAGAGACTTTTCTTTAAGACCCTAAAGAATCATATCAACTTGTGGAAAATGGGCATCCGATGACCCCTTTAATCGCAATGCTGCTTTATCCACAGAGTTTCAGAGGAAACAGCTGTAATTCAGCTTTTCCATAAGCGCCATCTGGTGTCATACAGTGGATTTACAGAGTATTACTTTTACATTCAGCTTGTGTGCAGTTTTTGTCTGGCCGAATTTGCATGCCCTGCTGGCTTAAGTGGATTCTACACATTTAAAAAATTTAGACCAGTTATCTAGATTATTTATGGAACCGATAAAATACATATAATAATGTATTAAATCAATTTTCATTTTGACTTAACCCTTTTCTTTATTTAAAGGCTGAAATGTGAGGTTTATCTTTTTATGACATTTTTTTTTCCACAGCTTTATTTGAAAATTTACATTACATTATTTGAACAGTTGAGCTATTAGTTAAATTGTTGTCAGTCGTGTTGTCATTTAAAATTCGGATATCATTGGTGGGCTACTGTGGTTGTTTTAGTGATTATGCAAACGAAAAGTTTATTAGTTGTTTGTTGATTTTAAATATAAAACTTGCTGAAGTGATTTATGTGTCAGTACTTATTGAACATTTCCAGTACATTTCAACAATACCGTGATAATTCTGATAACCGTGATAATTTTGGTAACGTGTTATTTGGTGTTTCTGCATCTCTGCAGTCAGAGGACGGACTGATCTTCATCATGACTGACTGACTTTTGCTCACAGTGGAACTTTCTGGAGTTTTTCAGGATCTGACAGTTTCATCATGACTATTTTGAGACGTTCCGTCTGACAGGACGGAGATCATGGCTCGTGGTGAGTTACATGGACGTGGTTGAAATGTGTGAGGAGCCAATTAACGTTTAGTGTCTCACGAGAGATGAAGCATCACGGCGCCCAGAATAACTCTGTTAATACGACACTCGGAGTTCATTACAGAGTTTCATTTAAATAATGAATCACTTCTGAGTCAAACTATCTGATCGGTTATAAATCAGACTGACAAACACCCCTCGGACAGAAACACGAGCACTTGTGCATTAAAAACCCAGCTTCACTTTCTTGTGTGTTCATCGTGACGCTGCCAAACAGGTGAAAGGACAAACGAGTTCAGCCCTTATTGTTTGTGTTGAACGTGATCTGACCTGAGATCTGAAGAAGGTAAAATCATCATGAGTAACACACAAGAACACATGATGAAGATAATGATAATGATGATGATGTTCTTCAGTTCTTCTGCTGCAGGTGAAGCTGAAGGAGGAACTGGAGCATCAGGAAAGCAGAAGATCACAGAGAAACTCACTGAACCAGAGCAGATGTGAATGTCATCAGGTCACATGTTAATGCTGATGTAACGGTTACCTGTGTGTGTGTGTGTGTGTGTGTGTGTGTGTGTGTAACACCTGCATAATTACACCTTCAGTCTAATTAGTGCTCTGTCATCTTAAAGGTTTATCAGTGAATTACTGATGCGTTTAATAGCAGAAATGACTGAAACACACACACACACACACACACACACACACACACAGACACAGACAAGGACTGTATGTGTGTGTGAGGGCTTTGAATTTGTGTGTTCTGGCATTTGTGGTTTATGAGGACACAAATGTGTATAATGACATGGGTACTACAACGTAAACATGGTTTATGAGGACACTTCCTGTGTCCCCGTAAAACAAAAGGCTTAAAAAACATACTAAACAGTGTTTTATGAAATTCAAAAAGTGTGCACAGTCTCCTGTGAGGGCTAGGTTTAGGTGTAGGGCGATAGAAAATACAGTTTATACAGTATAAAAACCATTACGCCTATGGAATGAACCCATAAAACATGGAAACACAACATGTGTGTGTGTGTGTGTGTGTGTGTGTGTGCGCGCGCACAGGTGTGTGAGATGCTCTAATGTGTCTCAGAGGGGGTGAGATTGTGTAATGTCACACAAACACACACAGTTATTCATGAAATATGAGTCGTTGTCTTCAGCCTGACAGCAGATCCTCCCGCTCATTGTTTCTGCTTGTTTCATTGCGTGACTCTCTGTATTATTTCACTGATTTGTTTCTTGTTTGTTATAGTAACATCTTAAATTCATCTTATTTGCAGTATCTGATATGAGTTCATCAGGGCTGATATCTAGACAGCAGAGACACTTCTATATAGATAGACAGATAGATAGATATAGTTAGTTAGTTAGTGCAGGGGCTTTCAAACAGGGGTCCGGGGACCCCCAGGGGGCCATAAGGAAGTGCTAGGGGGTCCTTGGAAATATTTGGAGAAAAAGCATAAAAAATGTAAAAAAAAAAAGTTATTATTATTGTAATTATAGTTATATTATATATAATTATCAAATTATAATCATTCTAAAATAATTAATACAAAAATATGATTGAATAAGAATGAAAGAAAAAAAAATCCAAACATTGAATAAATTAGTAATAAAATAAATTAGTAAACATAAAAACAAAGGAACAAATTCAAATTACATTAAAATCAATTATTAAATAGATTAAAAAGATAATTAAATAAGTACTTTAAATATTTTTTTATATTAAAAAAAAATAAAGAATAATATTGTAGAAAATAAATAATTTTCAATTAATATTTTAGACTTGCTTCTAATATTAATTTTTCCCAGTGTAAATTGGGTATACAAGAAACTATACAAATGTTTTTTACGTTTTAGAATGGGGGTCTCTCGCATGATGATGATCATATTCAGGGGTTAGGTTTTTTTTTTTTTTTTTAACCTTTTTTGGTATCTTCTTTTGTAAAAACGGCAAAAAAACAAATGAAAACGCAGACATTTTTCTTTGTTAGTATGTGCTTTAGTGATGAATTATAGTATTTATAACAAGCTGTAAAAAACAATAAAAAAATCCCCATTTAGACAGCATGTCGTAATCGTGTGTGTGTCCTTGTTGTCCTCATTAATGGAACATGATGTAATTTTGTCATCTGTAGAGGAACATCCTGTTTGCGTTTGTGTAACATCCTGTCTCCTGTATGTGATTGGTCGGTGAGGGCGGTAGGGTTGGATGATATCTGTCTCATGTTTTCTTTCATACTTTCTCTTTCTTCACCTGCAGTACTGCTGACTCCTGAGAGATCGTCGTCTCATCGTCTCGTGTCTCCGGTGTGTCTGATAGCATCTGCTGTCTTCATTCTTGATGAGAGTGTTTTCATGTAAGTCCTGATGGTGCAGGTGCGGCCGGTCATGTGCTTTTGAAGAACACACTGATCTGTGGGCGTGGCCTCATGGGGGGCTGGGGGCGGGGCTAATGAACACACACGTGTGTAACCTGACCCTGAAGCAGCCGCTCACTCAGCAGGTGTTTTATATGAAGGTTTCTGATGTTCTAGAAACTGCACTGACATAAACAAAGAAATGCCTGAAGACTCCAGAGTTCATTAAATGCTGTTAAGAAGCACCTGACATCAGGAGTCTCCAGGTTTCAGACGCAGCCCTGGTAACGGTTAGTGGGAGTGGCTGTGGCTTACAGTGGGCGTGGCTCTGGGTGTCAGGTGGGCGTGGTCACATCTGTTACTATCTGCAGTGAGATCGGACTGATGGATGCATATAATCACTGATCTGCAGGCCGCCGCTCAATGGAGACAGTCTGTGTCCGCCTGAACCTCACAGCACAACATGATGGGAAGTAAAAAAGCAAGCAGGAGGTTTTCTCTGGACAGCTCAGGGTGAGTTTTAAAACTGAAAACAGAAATATTGGATGGAAATGATCTTAAAAATGATAAATAAGTGACACCACAGGCAAAAACAGTTTTTTCAGGCATCTGTTCATTTTGAGATTTTGGGTTGTTTGGCTTTTCATAAAGTGTTGTTTCAGACTAGTGGAAAGAAAACATCTAAACACAGAGTTTTTTCTCTTACAAACACCAAATTTATTTATACAACATTTCACTCCTAAAACATGGTGGAAATGTGTTTGTTTTCTCTCTGACAGTATTTTCTGATTATGGAGTGATAAAAAGAGAAATCCAAAATCCCGTCTGGAAAAACATTGAATTCTAAGAAAATCAAACAAGAATTATGAATCTGATTTATACAGTCTTCAGATTCTGAAAATGTATGCAAATTAGTGCATATTTAATTAGAAGGTAACACTTTATTTTGATAGTCCACTTTAGACATTCTACTAACAGTAAGTTACTTTGCAACTGCATGTCAACTAGTCATTAGAGTATTAGTAGACTGTCTGGTTAATATCCTCTAACACTCTTCTAAACTTCGAAGTGTATGTCAACTTATTCTACTAACCCTAAACCTAACCTAACAGTCTGCTCCAAGAATTAGTAGACACGTAGTTGCAAATTAATGAGAATTAGTTGACACGTAGTTGCAAATTAATGAGAATTAGTTGACACGTAGTTGCAAATTAATGAGAATTAGTTGACGTAGTTGCAAATTAATGAGAATTAGTAGACACGTAGTTGCAAATTAATGAGAATTAGTTGACACGTAGTTGCAAATTAATGAGAATTAGTTGACGTAGTTGCAAATTAATGAGAATTAGTTGACGTAGTTGCAAATTAATGAGAATTAGTTGACGTAGTTGCAAATTAATGAGAATTAGTAGACACGTAGTTGCAAATTAATGAGAATTAGTTGACACGTAGTTGCAAATTAATGAGAATTAGTTGACACGTAGTTGCAAATTAATGAGAATTAGTTGACACGTAGTTGCAAATTAATGAGAATTAGTTGACACGTAGTTGCAAATTAATGAGAATTAGTTGACACGTAGTTGCAAATTAATGAGAATTAGTAGACATGTAGTTGCAAATTAATGAGAATTAGTTGACGTAGTTGCAAATTAATGAGAATTAGTTGACACGTAGTTGCAAATTAATGAGAATTAGTTGACACGTAGTTGCAAATTAATGAGAATTAGTTGACATGTAGTTGCAAATTAATGAGAATTAGTTGACACGTAGTTGCAAATTAATGAGAATTAGTTGACACGTAGTTGCAAATTAATGAGAATTAGTAGACACGTAGTTGCAAATTAATGAGAATTAGTTGACGTAGTTGCAAATTAATGAGAATTAGTAGACATGTAGTTGCAAATTAATGAGAATTAGTTGACACGTAGTTGCAAATTAATGAGAATTAGTTGACACGTAGTTGCAAATTAATGAGAATTAGTTGACATGTAGTTGCAAATTAATGAGAATTAGTTGACGTAGTTGCAAATTAATGAGAATTAGTTGACATGTAGTTGCAAATTAATGAGAATTAGTTGACATGTAGTTGCAAATTAATGAGAATTAGTTGACACGTAGTTGCAAATTAATGAGAATTAGTTGACATGTAGTTGCAAATTAATGAGAATTAGTTGACGTAGTTGCAAATTAATGAGAATTAGTTGACACGTAGTTGCAAATTAATGAGAATTAGTTGACGTAGTTGCAAATTAATGAGAATTAGTAGACATGTAGTTGCAAATTAATGAGAATTAGTTGACACGTAGTTGCAAATTAATGAGAATTAGTAGACACGTAGTTGCAAATTAATGAGAATTAGTTGACATGTAGTTGCAAATTAATGAGAATTAGTTGACGTAGTTGCAAATTAATGAGAATTAGTTGACATGTAGTTGCAAATTAATGAGAATTAGTTGACGTAGTTGCAAATTAATGAGAATTAGTTGACGTAGTTGCAAATTAATGAGAATTAGTAGACATGTAGTTGCAAATTAATGAGAATTAGTTGACATGTAGTTGCAAATTAATGAGAATTAGTTGACACGTAGTTGCAAATTAATGAGAATTAGTTGACATGTAGTTGCAAATTAATGAGAATTAGTTGACGTAGTTGCAAATTAATGAGAATTAGTTGACACGTAGTTGCAAATTAATGAGAATTAGTTGACGTAGTTGCAAATTAATGAGAATTAGTTGACACGTAGTTGCAAATTAATGAGAATTAGTTGACATGTAGTTGCAAATTAATGAGAATTAGTTGACGTAGTTGCAAATTAATGAGAATTAGTTGACATGTAGTTGCAAATTAATGAGAATTAGTTGACGTAGTTGCAAATTAATGAGAATTAGTTGACACGTAGTTGCAAATTAATGAGAATTAGTTGACGTAGTTGCAAATTAATGAGAATTAGTAGACATGTAGTTGCAAATTAATGAGAATTAGTTGACACGTAGTTGCAAATTAATGAGAATTAGTAGACACGTAGTTGCAAATTAATGAGAATTAGTTGACATGTAGTTGCAAATTAATGAGAATTAGTTGACGTAGTTGCAAATTAATGAGAATTAGTTGACATGTAGTTGCAAATTAATGAGAATTAGTTGACGTAGTTGCAAATTAATGAGAATTAGTTGACGTAGTTGCAAATTAATGAGAATTAGTAGACATGTAGTTGCAAATTAATGAGAATTAGTTGACATGTAGTTGCAAATTAATGAGAATTAGTTGACACGTAGTTGCAAATTAATGAGAATTAGTTGACATGTAGTTGCAAATTAATGAGAATTAGTTGACGTAGTTGCAAATTAATGAGAATTAGTTGACACGTAGTTGCAAATTAATGAGAATTAGTTGACATGTAGTTGCAAATTAATGAGAATTAGTTGACGTAGTTGCAAATTAATGAGAATTAGTAGACACGTAGTTGCAAATTAATGAGAATTAGTTGACACGTAGTTGCAAATTAATGAGAATTAGTTGACACGTAGTTGCAAATTAATGAGAATTAGTAGACACGTAGTTGCAAATTAATGAGAATTAGTTGACACGTAGTTGCAAATTAATGAGAATTAGTAGACACGTAGTTGCAAATTAATGAGAATTAGTTGACATGTAGTTGCAAATTAATGAGAATTAGTTGACGTAGTTGCAAATTAATGAGAATTAGTTGACATGTAGTTGCAAATTAATGAGAATTAGTTGACGTAGTTGCAAATTAATGAGAATTAGTTGACGTAGTTGCAAATTAATGAGAATTAGTAGACATGTAGTTGCAAATTAATGAGAATTAGTTGACACGTAGTTGCAAATTAATGAGAATTAGTTGACACGTAGTTGCAAATTAATGAGAATTAGTAGACACGTAGTTGCAAATTAATGAGAATTAGTTGACACGTAGTTGCAAATTAATGAGAATTAGTTGACACGTAGTTGCAAATTAATGAGAATTAGTTGACGTAGTTGCAAATTAATGAGAATTAGTTGACATGTAGTTGCAAATTAATGAGAATTAGTTGACGTAGTTGCAAATTAATGAGAATTAGTTGACGTAGTTGCAAATTAATGAGAATTAGTAGACATGTAGTTGCAAATTAATGAGAATTAGTTGACATGTAGTTGCAAATTAATGAGAATTAGTTGACACGTAGTTGCAAATTAATGAGAATTAGTTGACATGTAGTTGCAAATTAATGAGAATTAGTTGACGTAGTTGCAAATTAATGAGAATTAGTTGACACGTAGTTGCAAATTAATGAGAATTAGTTGACACGTAGTTGCAAATTAATGAGAATTAGTAGACACGTAGTTGCAAATTAATGAGAATTAGTTGACGTAGTTGCAAATTAATGAGAATTAGTAGACACGTAGTTGCAAATTAATGAGAATTAGTTGACACGTAGTTGCAAATTAATGAGAATTAGTTGACACGTAGTTGCAAATTAATGAGAATTAGTTGACACGTAGTTGCAAATTAATGAGAATTAGTAGACACGTAGTTGCAAATTAATGAGAATTAGTTGACATGTAGTTGCAAATTAATGAGAATTAGTTGACGTAGTTGCAAATTAATGAGAATTAGTTGACATGTAGTTGCAAATTAATGAGAATTAGTTGACGTAGTTGCAAATTAATGAGAATTAGTTGACGTAGTTGCAAATTAATGAGAATTAGTTGACATGTAGTTGCAAATTAATGAGAATTAGTTGACGTAGTTGCAAATTAATGAGAATTAGTTGACGTAGTTGCAAATTAATGAGAATTAGTTGACGTAGTTGCAAATTAATGAGAATTAGTTGACATGTAGTTGCAAATTAATGAGAATTAGTTGACGTAGTTGCAAATTAATGAGAATTAGTTGACATGTAGTTGCAAATTAATGAGAATTAGTTGACGTAGTTGCAAATTAATGAGAATTAGTTGACGTAGTTGCAAATTAATGAGAATTAGTTGACGTAGTTGCAAATTAATGAGAATTAGTTGACGTAGTTGCAAATTAATGAGAATTAGTTGACGTAGTTGCAAATTAATGAGAATTAGTTGACATGTAGTTGCAAATTAATGAGAATTAGTTGACGTAGTTGCAAATTAATGAGAATTAGTTGACGTAGTTGCAAATTAATGAGAATTAGTTGACATGTAGTTGCAAATTAATGAGAATTAGTTGACATGTAGTTGCAAATTAATGAGAATTAGTTGACATGTAGTTGCGAATTAATGAGAATTAGTTGACATGTAGTTGCAAATTAATGAGAATTAGTTGACATGTAGTTGCAAATTAATGAGAATTAGTTGACACGTAGTTGCAAATTAATGAGAATTAGTTGACATGTAGTTGCAAATTAATGAGAATTAGTTGACATGTAGTTGCAAATTATATGCAAATTGTTACTTGTAGTTAGTAGAATGTCTAAAGTGGACTACCAAAATAAAGTGTAACCAGTTAGGGAATGTGTAGACAATGTGAATGGGTAGAAACCCTATTGGCCTGCCTTAGTTACTAAAAAAAAACCAACAACAACAAAAAAACAACTAATACAAATGACTAAAACAAAAGTAGTAACATTTAAAAATGCACAAACAAAAAAATAAATAAATTAATTAAAAACTAATAAATAACACTGCTTATGTGCAGAGATAAATGCTCCACATGACCCACATGGGCGTCTGTGACACATTTAGACAAATATAGAGATGTTTAGACAATATACAGACAAGTCAAGTTTATATATGTGTTCAAATTCAGAGTAAGTGAAAGTGTTTTACAGACAGAAGAATATCAGTCAATCTGCTGATGTTGGAGCACATGTGCTTGTGTCTACAAACCTACAACCTGTCTGTGCTCATTTTTACCACGCTGAATTCAATACCGCAGTAAAAGACGAGGCCTCTGGCTACGGTTCACCTTCATCCTGACATTCACATGACACACATAAACCATTAGATGTGTTTACTGTATTTACACGTCTGACATTCATTTTTGGTTGCAGTATCTGTTTTGAGGAACAACATTATTTTGTTTTTTTTATGAATAGAGTAGATTTTGTGGCAACGTTTCGGTGGCATTATTATGACTAGTATTAGTATCCCACAACAACCCGGTAATTACATGAATATAAACAATGAAATGTCTCTTATTTCTCGTCCATACATCCGTTTACAGCATATTTGTATTAGTTCTTAACATAAACAAATGCCTGTTGCAGTGTTGCCCATTTTCATTATGTAACAGATTTTCTGGATTATGGAAGTCATCGTAACACATCATGCATTGTGTCGCTTCATCCGTCCGTGTTGTCGTTCTGTTGTTGAAGGCTTTGTTTGCATGAGTGATCGCAGGCGTGTTAATCAAGTTTCCATAGAGGCTCATTAGGCTGGATCAGAGCAGAAACCAGTTCAGCCGGTGTCAGTGTGTCTTCAGTCAAATCCATTCTATTCTTACTCGAGTTTAGAAAAGACTCTGTCAGTTCAGACCGTGCTGACGTTGGTCGTGTGTTTGAGTTGCTGTGGTTGTTGGTCTCGCTCTGTCTGATGGAAAGCTTTGGTCGGGACGTGAGACGCCGTCGGTGACGATTGAAGCAGGACAGTGAGTTTCTCAGGAGACTGAATCTCAGGTAACGTCTGGAGGATCTACAAACTCTGAGGCTCTCAAACATCACGTCTCATTTGGGGTTTAATTTCATTCTGCTAAACAACTAAATAACTTGTTTCATCACAGCTACTGATGGTAAATACAGACTCGATCAACTTGGGCTTCTGAAACGCAGTTATAATACACTGTTCTTTACAAACAGATGAACGAGTAGAGGTTTGTTTGGTTTTTATGGGGTTGTTCTGTTGCTGATGACTTATCTGTGAACTTTTGCTTTCTAAAATCAGATGAAAACAGAAATATTCTGAATTCTGTGGCATTAAGGTTTTATTATCATTAGGGTTAGGGTTATTTATTTATTTAAAGCCTCTGAGTTCAGTCATGAAACTACTTATTTCAGAAACAAGAGTAAGAGTCAGATCACTACTACTAATAATTCAATGACAGCAGTAACACTAATGGTTTGATTTACTGAAATTCTACACTATTATACAATACAATACTATAGCAGTATATGAATTTTCCTCAATTTTCTTTAATGCAAATGCATAAAAATCTTAAAAAGCCAAAAGTATTCGCTTTTAATGGTTTCAGGGCATCATCTCATCTCTGTCTCTTGTAAATATCAATATGAAATGATTTCTGTTTCTGACATGTGATGAAGTGAATTTTCTGGGATTCGCTAACGGCTGCTGTATAAAGTCGCTCCTGTTGTTTTCTCAGAAAGAATGCAGATATCATCCGCAGACCATTGTGAAAGTGTTTTCAGTATTTCAGTTTCGTATTTCACCGAGTAACATGAGATCTGTGACATTCACTGGCACTAATGTGTAGTAAAACAGACCAGCGCTGTAACAGGTGTGATTGAGTCATATTAAATCATAATATGAGTCATGACTGACTGTAGATGTGTGTTTGAGCGCAGATATCAGCTGGAGATCAGTGGAATCGCAGCAAAGCCCAAGAATTCCATGCTGAGAAGATCCTCAGACAGCAGAACCTTCCAGAATCCGGACGAGACGCATCTCGAGTTCCTGGAGCACAACGGCAGCATCTTACACAGGTGAGGCTTCCAGATCATCCGAGACGCTGATGAGACATTCTCATAATTACACTGTGACTCATCATTTTCATTAGTTAGTGACCCATTTATTCAGGTAAAAACACTCAAATGACTCGTAACCCTTTCTACTGGTGAACGTCCGACTGAGAGTCAGATATACAGAAGGGTGTCAGTAACTTGACTCTGATTATGAGAACGTGTCCTGATCTCATGTCCATCAGATCCATGACTATAGAAGAGGAGGGTTTGGATCGCTCTGATGGATTGGCCGTTCGCAATGTGAGTTTATTCTACAATGTACTGCAAACTCTTCGTGAGTCCATCGACACTTACACATGATCGTCTTCACTTTCTCTTCTTTTGATCAGAGTTTCAAGAACCACAACAAAACCTTCCACAAACTCTTCCCTGAGATCCCAAAGATGGAGGATCTGGAATACGGTGAGTTTCCGCTGGAAACAATCAGCAGCGAGATCTCGTTAACGTCTCAGCTGTTTCTCACAGTCTGTAATAAGGGTTAGAGATGCAGAGCAAATAAAGTCTTCTGCTTCTCAGATGTTTCTCCTGAAAAAAGACCCTCAGTCATCTCACACGTGTCGCCTTTGGAGTATCGGAAGAGATCTCAATAATGTCTCAAACTGTGCTCAGATTTGCCAACCCAGCTCAGAGCGTTCTGGCCTGAGGTTCTCCTAAAGTGATGAACCAATGTTCTTCCAGTAACGTTAAGAGAACATTCATGCGGAGTTACCTGATCTTTAATAATGTTCTCAAAATGTTAGCGCAAAAACATCATTTATACATTCCTCATGGAACATTTTCTCATTGGAAGTATTTTAGTTGGACTGTTTAGAGAACATTCGAAAGTAACGTTCTGATCATGCGTAAAAATGATGAACTGAAATGTTCCCTAAACATCAAGAAAACAGCATTTTTCAAACAAAAAAGAACATTCAGAAATAATGTTTCCACAGCTTAATGGCAATGATAGAAAAACTTTCCTAAAACATATTTTAGCTGTTGAAGATCTCAATACAAGCTCAAACATTTCTAATCAAATGATGCTGCTTTTTCATTCTATATTCGTGAACAAAAATTACCTCGTGTGTCTGTTTTTTACTTCCCTAAGGTGATCTATTCAGTGTGAAACTATCGGTTGAGAATAAATCCTGACCTGACCTGATCTGAAAGTGACACTGTTGTCTTCTGTTGAGCTGAAATATAATTTGTTTGAAAACTGATGAATTCTACAATGTAAACACTGTTATTTTCATGTTCATTGTGAAGCTGCTTTGAAACAACACTGTAAATGCTCAATACGTCATGATAACATGCTTTTCCACTACTTTAACCCAAAATAATTGAACCAATTTCAACTGAACTTACATTTTTAAGTTGAAGTAGGTAGAAACCGTGTAAAGCAAGACTTTATTTCTAAAGTAAATGGAGTTTGATGTCACGTTCGAATGCGGCGGCGTCTGATTTTGTTGTCCTGTTTCAGTGCACACCTGTGGCCTGCAGAAGGAGGTGATTTACCACGGTAAGATGTACCTGTCCAATCAGCACATCTGCTTCCACTCGTCCGTTCTGCTCAAGGAAACGAAGGTGAGACGGATCTGAGAAACGCTTGTGTTCATGAATAAATCACTGAAGAACCGTTACAGCGTGTGGAATGAGGACAGGGCGTTCATTACGAGCAGGAATGACGAGTGAATGATGTGTGTTTGTGTTTCTGTAGGTGATGATCAACGTGTCCAGCATTCAGACCATAAAGAAGAAACACACAGCTAAGATCGTTCCCAATGCCATCGCCGTCATCACCACAGACGGACACAAGGTATCAATCGATCAGACAGTGACTGACTCTACATCCACAGCAGTTTAATATCAAGAAGCGCTGCTTCCTCTGATGTTCCTGTTTGTGTTTCAGTACCTGTTTGTGTCGATGCTGAATCGAGAAGCGTGTTTCAGACTGCTGCAGTCGCTCTGCCCACAACTGAAGGTTTGTGCTTCTTTTGGGCTCTAAGACTCCAACTATCATTTCATTGTATTAACATTGATCGTGACTGAACCTGAAATTTCCTCAGTCTGATGATGGTATTTCAACGCAAATGCATAAAAAGCATAACAATTTCAAGGAATGTTCTCATCTTTGCCAGTATGTTTTACACAGTTATGGCCTTGTAAATATGAATGTGATTTCTGTTTCGGATATGTGATCAAGTGAAATTTCTGTGTTTTGATGACGCTGCTCTGTAAATTCACTTGTTGTTTTCTCAGATTCATCTTAAAATGATTGTAAAGGTGTTTTAATATTTTTTATTTGTGTTGCGCTCTAGTGATTTCTAAGTGTGTGTTCGTCAATCTAAAATGAGATTTATTGTCTTTTCTGTCAGACGGGGAACAGCAGCAGCAAATCCTCCCCAGAAAACACTCCTGATAGGGAGATCGACACAGTAAGATCAACGGATGCTTTAGAACGAATCATCTGTTTTCCTGAACACTCTCTCTCTCTCTCACTTTAAGTGCATGTCTCTTTAACTGATGTTTTTATCTTAACAAACCTTTGTAATCGAGTGATCGTGTCCTCTGACAGATTTCCAATCAGTCGAGTCTAGAGGAGAATCCTGAGAATCCCTTGATTCGTCCGACAGACGAGACTCGAACTCTCCAGGGTGAGTCTGAATCATTCATGTGTAATATATCTAACGCAATCTGATGAATCAGTCGACACTGCTGCTGGACAACGTGTTTGTCATTCGATAGTTTTATATAAGATGTGGATTAAAGACTGTGAATGGATTGTTATTGTGTTGCTGCAGAAGTACAAAGCAGCTCGACGCCACGCAGCGACACCGGCAGAAAGATCAACACGCCGGAGGAACACAGCACAGGTGAACATCTGCACAAATCCATAAACACATTCCTGCTGGACTAAACCTGCTCTCAGAGGGGTTACTGCTGGTCTGCAGCTGATCACAGATGACTCCAGTGGTTTTTGCGTGTGTTTCCTGACGTTCACGTGTTCTCTGATCTAGCGGTCTCCTGGGTAACCATGGTAACCGAGAAGGTCGGCTCCGTCCTGTCGCCCAATGACACGCGCAGCCTGAACAAACTGCTGCTCTTCTATGTGATCCTGTGAGTATGAGACCATTCAGACACATTCAATGAGACGCAGAAGCTCGGAACGACCTCCGAAACGCTCCAAACACACAGCTCTTTTAGTGTTTGTCCTGCTGAGACGTTCAAACAGAATGAAATGAAGCGATTAAAGGCCAGAACTCTGAAGTTTGTTGTGTTTTCAACCACATTCCCGTTCAGCTTCAAAACTCAACCTCGGCACATTAAAGTGACTGTGAGACGAAAGCAAATGACATTAGTAAAATACATAATGATTTGCAGGCGTTTGCTGTTTGAGCAACAGATCCTTCAGGGGTTTCAAAAAAATGAAGTAAAGTGAATTAAAGATGCGGCGCTTCTGCAGATATCAGACATTTAATGAGTTTCAGCGGCTCGGAAGCTCACTGATGTTCAGAGACGCTCGTGTCAGATCCTGTTCAGAGGAGTAGTTCAGCCAAAAATGAAAATGTTCATTAGATTTGAAAAAAGGTGTCATCCTCTGCAGTGAATGGGTGCCGTCAGAATGAGAGTCCTGATAAAAACATCACAATAATCCACAAGTAATCCACACCACTCCAGTCCATCAGTTGACATCTTGAGAAAACAAAAGCTGAAACAACTGCATCCCTAAGACATCCCTGTAACTAAAATACATTGAGTCCATAATTCATAACAACGCTTCCTCCAGTGAAAAAGTGAATCAGGAGAGAAATCTGCACAGATAAAGCACCATTTACAAGCCAAAACAGCTCTAAACAAATATGTGGCTGGATTTTGACGTAAGAGACAACAGGGGATTTTTTTTTAGCGTTATTATGTTTGGACTCTCATTCTGACGGCACCCATTCACTGCAGAGGATCCACCGGCGAGCAAGCGACGGAAAGACACGCTTCTCTAAATATGATGAGCAAACAAACTCATCCTAATCTCAGATGAACTGAAGATGAGCACATTTTTAGCACACGTTCATTTTTAGCTGAACTTTCCTTTTAAAGAAAGCGGACGGACAGATGATGCGTGTCTGTGAGATCTCACGGGCGTCTGCTGAGATACGGCTGGTATGCGGTCGATCAGGAAAGTGAATGCTATAATCTGATGTTCAGAGCGCTGGAGGCTGATGGTCACACAGATAAACCTGAACACGACAATTGTCATCGCAGCACTCAGTTCTCCGTTCTGTCATCCAGTCGTGCTGAGGTTTGATGAATCAGAATCTGATCTGACGGCATATTTGAGCATCATGTGTGTTCGATTGTGGCTGTGATTAGAGCTCTTCACATATATGAAACATCTGATAAACGCTGTCTCTGTGCTGTGTAAGGCTGATCTGTGTTGTGTTCATGTGTAGGGTGATTCTTCTCCTGTTGTCGTCTGGTTACATCGGTTTGCGGATCGTGGCGCTGGAGCAGCAGCTGAGCGTTCTGGGATCGATGCCGGAGTTCACAATGCAGAAAGAGTGAGTTCACACTTTCATCATCTGAATAATAGCCTCACATTAATCTACATTAGACAGCAGTGAATTCCAGTCCTGTGATCTGATTGGTCAGTCGCTCGCCACGCACCAGTGAGTGTAAGACCCGGAGCGGATCTGGAGCGAGTGATTCTGGAGAATCTCTGCCCGTCTGCTCTGATGATTATTATCCACCTTAACTTAAAAAGCAGAAGTAAGCTATTCGCTGATTTATGACTCATTAGACACTGTAGGCAAGTAATTAGAAGAAAAACAACAGTAAAAACACTTGTGCAGCAAACCAGTGTGTTTATAATCATGATGATATTAAAACAATAATGAAAACAAATACCAGTTTGCAACATCAAGAAGCAAAACATAAATAAGTGAAATTGGCTGAAGTTGATAATGGCTGTTAAAATTAGGTGGAAAGAAAGGGTTAGGGTTCGTTTAGAAAAAATAAATGAATAAAAATACAAGAACAAAAGAATTCAAAAGAATCGTTTGGTCACCTATGCATCCATACATTCATCATATTAACCCTAACTCTAACATCTCACGAAGTCTTTAACACGATCCATTTTTCCCAGTATTGCAAATATTTTTACACCTGCACATTTAATAAAAAGTTCACTGAGTTGATGATCTCTTGCTGTAGTGAATCCTGTGTTTGCTGCCTGTTCAGAGAGCAAACGATAAATGAATGAAAGGGTTTGAAGGCCACTGAATCATAAACCTGGACCTGGAGACGTGATGAACATCTCTCTGATCTGACGAACCTGTGTCAGTCTCTGATTATGATTCGGCTGATTCGTGTCTATTTAATGTAGGAGACGTATAAATGATCTTCTTGCTTCTGCTTTTGAAATTGTGTAACGGGAAAGAACATAAAAGAACATAAAAGAATCACACAAACTGCCAGAACTGGTTGAATTCATGACATACGAGAGACGAGTTTCTGCTGTTATCTGTTCAGATGAACCTGATTGTGCTGCAGAACGCTGCGCTCCGATTGGCCAGTGCAACGTCTGTGTGTGTTTGTTACGATCAGAAAACATCAGTGCTGTTGAACAACTCAACTAATTGTGTCATGGGTGGGTTTGGGTGTGTTCTTCATTTCTAAAGACGCTAAATGTGTTACATAACTGACAGATTTTCCAACATCAACACTGTAACTGAACTGAATTGATCTGAATTTTGACACTTTTGTATTTTTACAGAAACTTTTGTGCTTTACAACAGAATTTGGATTTGATGAAGGATTTCATATTTGTTGACGTTTGCGTCATTGATTTAATGTGTATTATTATGAAGCAGCTTTGAAACAATCCGTGTTGTTCAAAGTGCTTCAGAAATAAAGAAGATTTGACTTCACAGCTGGCCAAAAACAAAACCAAAGACAGCTTTCGCTTTCTATGGTGTTTCTCTTGGACTAAATCATCTTCCTCTCCCTCAGGAATCAGGAAACGTAAGAATGCGAGTCCTGGAGATCTGTGAGAAGAATCGGAGCATCTAATCGTTCGGATCGAGTTTCAGAGACGCACCGAGTCTGAATGAGTCGAAGCGCCGCAAACGCACAGCCATTAATGCTGGACAGATGGAAACTGTGTCAATCCTGGAGGAGCTGCAGCTCATCCTGACCTGATGATGATTTATTTATGCTGAATTTCATATACTTTATCCTATGTTATCACACTAAGATCAGACGGTTTGAGTTTCACACTGAGGTCAATATTCAGGTTATAAACGCTGGTGTTTCTGATCTGTCTTTAAGTATTTCTGCTACAAAGTTCTCGTCTTGCTTTGTCTTATTACACTAGTAGATCTGAGATGTTTATAGTGTTTTTATGTAATACTAATGTTGTTATTATTAATTGCATTTGTCTATCTAATAATTATAATTGAGAATATTTATTTTGAGACATAAAACCAATAAATTATTACAGACAATGACAATTTTCTGTAACTTCTATGTGCTCATGAAAACAATCATAATTGTGTTCAGAAGATAAAAACAACCTACCTAACATCAACCCCTAAAGAGTAAGTGTAGTATATGACATGCATGATGAATTGTTGTGGTTCAAACAGCTTAGAGCTTTACACATCTCAAAACATCACCAAATAGAATAACAAAAAGTGTTATATTTATAGGATAGATCAATTACTTTTGATGGCATTACTTTTGAACGTTCTCTGAATGCTCTGAAACGAGCCGTAACATTTAAAAAAACATTAGATGAACATTTAACTAAAATGTTTCAGAAATAAAACGTTTCTATGCAGTGTTGGGCAGTAACGCATTACTTTGTAACGCGTTACTGTAATTTGATTATTCTTTTTAGTAAGGGAGTAATTTAACGCGTTATAATTTCCAAATTAGTAATTAGAGTACACAAGCATGCGTTACCACTGCATTGCCGACAGAATGTGTTTTATCGTCTAGATTGTAAAAGCTAGCGCACGCGACGTCCTCTACCGCAGACCTACCTTGACTGGTAAGCGGCCGTGAGGCGGACACTACCAATGAAAACAAAGGCAGCAGGGCACAATGAAACTTCTTGAGAACGAACCGGGTGCGGAGAGCAACGCATCAACTTACATTGTCTTCACATGAGTCTCTGCCCGCACTCGCCCATCAAGTCTTGTCCCGCACCGCTCTCTGTAGCGTCCAGTCCAGCGGGAGTGCAGGTCTCTGATCCACCGCACCCCCCATAACACCCCCAAAAATACTCGGGGGGTCCCCTGGTTTTTCAATAAAAATATAATACTTAAAACATAAAACTAGTGAAAATGAAATGAAAAGATTCGTTTGCTGTATTAAATTTAGACCTGCTCACCTCAAATCATATTTTATTTTTACGCGTTTTTACAGCTTTGCGCATTATAACCAATCACACACGACTCTGCTGAGTTTAGAATCCAGTGGCCAATCAGAGGCGTTCAGAACAGTCATTGCTGAAACCTGGAGTTTTGTTCAGATTGAACTTGCAAATTCCCTCATCATAAGCAACAAAGTGCAGATATGAGTGCTTAAACACTAGCTAGACTGACTGTGCTCATTTAGAGTTCTTTCACTGCATGATTCAGTCTAATAAAATGCATTTTCCCAAAATTCAGGATATGGGGGGAGAAAATGTATATTTATATCATTTCATATAGTTAATCAATATCACACGAAGAGTGCCTTTTTTTTTTTTGCAAAAATCACAAATGTGATATTGATTTTATACAACAGTTCAATAAACTGGAAGTTGATATTAACTTACATTTTAGACACCATGTTGCCTATTTTTGCTCTATTTCGCCAACAAAAATCATTCCAAACAACCACTGCACTGTTTTGCGTCTCTAAACAACATGACGGTGTTTCGTTCCTGAATGAATCAACCGTTTAAATGATTCGGTTCAATCGCAATGACTCACTTATTAACTGTGTCTTACTGACACCTACTGGCGGTTGTAGTTCCACATTTAAAGTACCTTTTCATTTTTTTTAATAATTTTAAATATCAGCATTCAATGTTTTAGGATTAAAGTATTAAAACAGTTTTCATGCATTTGTGACTCCAGGTTAAATCCATTCATGTCCTGCATTAAACAGTGGGTAAATACATCTAAATGCCAATTCAGATGCAGCGTTTGTGTTTCCTATATTGAAAAGATGAATTTTGTTGATAATGATTTTATTTGTGATAACAGCCTAAAATTTCTTATTATTCTAAGTGACTTTATTGATTAAATTTGATGCAAATAATAAGAATTTGATGCAAAAGATATTAAAAGATAATGCACACTTTCAGAAAAAAGAATGGCTTTATGAAGGTTAAGATTTAGAGGTTAGATCAATTCACTAATCATATTAAAATAAGCTTTTATCTTAGAATTGGGTTTTCTAAAGGATAACAAGGACAAGACAAAAATATGAATCATATTTGTATTAGTTATTTTTTGGAGGGGGGGGGGGGGTTGGTCTGGTTAGAGGAACCCCCTAAGAGCTTTGACACAATTCGAACACTGATGTAACTGGTAATGTAACTAATTACTTTTGAAATAAAGTAATCAGAACAGTAATTTGATTACTTTTAAGAGGAGTAATCAGTAATTTAATTACATTTTCAGAGTAACTTGTCCAACACTGGTTCCATGAATGATTCATCCCTGCTGAAAAAACAGCTGGTCATCCGGCCTGATCTTAGCTGGTCAGGTTAGGAGACCAGCTAAAACCAGCTACTTCCAGCTTAAACCTGCCAACCAGTTTAGGCTGGCTTTAGCTGTTCTATTCAGCAGGGATGTTCTCCCTCCATGAATGCCCTGTTGAAAAAAACCAGCATATGCTGGTTAGGTAGGTTTTGATGCTGGGATGATGGTTTTAGCTGGTTTATGCTGGTCTATGCCTAACGCTAACCCTAGCTTAAACCAGCATTTTATTTTTTAAAAGTAATGCGTTACTTTAATAGCTACTTGAAACAGTAATCGCATTACGTAACTGAAGCAGCGCTCTGCATGGACACTATATATATTGTGAGACGTGCACGTGCAGAGGGCGGCCGGCAGGCGGCGATACGAGCGCTGCGGTTTAATTCTCCGTCCGCTCGTCAAACTGCAGAAGCAGCAGCTGCTTCATAACATTCAGCGCAATGGAGTCCAACGATGCAGGTAAAAGCTTGCACACAATAAAATATGATCACAAACACGCTATTCTCTCACATATTGTGCGTTTGTTTGTGTGTCTGTGAGTCGTTCTTTGACTCTGTTTGTTGAGATGATGTCTGTTTGGATTGTTTTGATCGATTAGCCGCTTCAGTGCTAAACCTCTCAAACCATAAAACACTCATGTTGACTTTTAATCGAAGTGTCTGGCATAAAAACACGATATCAGAGCCGCTTTATATTCTGTATTTCATGATGAATAATTCTCATATTTGTCTGGATTTACTATAAATGATAATCTAAGTCTTAATTTCATATTTTCTAAAATGCTTTGTCAGTGCTCTTCTCCAACTGTCATGTCAATAAAGCTGAACTAAATTGAAACTAAAACTGAATGTATTCATTTATGATATAAGCACGAGAGTATATCTCAGGATGTACATACAAATCACATTTCTCCCCCAAATCTAATGTTGTCGTGAATTGTCATGAAAATGAAGTGATTAATTAGGCTTCATAACTGTGTGTGTGTTAAACTATACTTGTGAAAGCCAAATATCCTCACATCTATTATGAAATATCATGACAGTCGACTAGTAATTTATTTTATGTGTCATCACTCTTTATAAATGGTTTAAAAAAATCAGCCAAACCTTGTTTCTATTTACATCTAGTGTTTTGCACATGTTTCTGTGAGGGTTCGTTTAGGGTTAGGAGATGTTCACCTGATATAAAAACACCAGAAGTCTATGAGATGAGCTCACTAACATTGTGAAACAAACGTGTGTGTTTTTCTGTGTGTTTCAGGTCGTGGCGGCTGGAAGACTCATCAGAAGAGTAAGATGAATGTGATCATGCGACAGGAGGAGCTGATCGCTCAGAAGAAGAGAGAGATCGAGGCCAGACTGAAAGAACAGGCTCAGCAGAGACAGAAGCCCATCCAGAACCAGAACCTGGACCTGGACCTGGACCAGAATAAAACCAGCAGGTGACGCAGGGCTCTGATCATCACTACAGCAGAACACACGTGATCTGTGTGTGCTTAACAGTGTGTGTGTGTGTGTGTCAGTTCTCCTCCCTCACAGGAATCCTCATCCTCATCCTCATCCTCATCATCCTCATCATCATCCTCATCAAATAAGTTTGTGAATGACGGCAGTTTCCTGCAGCAGTTTCTGAAGATGCAGCGAGAGAAATCCAGCGCTGATGAAGGTGAGACGCTTTGTTTGAATCATTGATTTCAGTGATATCACAGGCTTTTCCACAGTATCTGCACAATTGCAAATGTGATATTGATTCCATACAACAGTTCAGTAAAGAAGTTAATACTGTGTTACATTTCAGACAAATATTGTCTATTTTTGCTCTGGTTCACCAATGAAAGCTCTAAACAAAGTCCCAACAGAAATGTTGTGCGTCTCTAATTAACACATTCATACAGTCACTGAATGAATCAGTCGTTCAGCTGAATCAGACTCAGTGACTCACTTGTTAAGACGGTGACTTGCTGCCACCTACTGGCACTTTTAGTTTCATATTTAAATCATTATTCTATTTGTTTCAGTATTCAGAATACTGTTGTTAAAACATGAACCTCATAGCAGCCCTGGCTTGTGTCACTGTAACATGAGCTCTTGTGCTTCAGCTTAAGTGAAAAGTGAAATAATTGTGCATTAATAAGGCTATAACTTACTGTATAGCGTTGATGTTTTCTCACTGGCGTTAACGAAACTCTGGGCTTAAGTGAGACATCACAGCTTGGTGCTGACGCTCAAGTGCATTCAAATAAATCCGATCTTTCTGAAGTGCATCATGTGATCTGCTCCGTGTCATGACGCTCTTGTAACGTTGCACGTGCCGATGTCATTTCCTGTAGGATCGGCCGGCTCCGCCCCCAGCGCTCACAGCCCGCCTTCGGCCGGATCTCAGGCTCCGAAGAGGAGCGTTCTGATCGGCAAGCGTCCGGGTCTGGGCGTCAGCAGCATGATCAATCAGTTCAAAAACTACTCGCAGTCCAAGAAGACGGCGCTGCCCGCGACCCGACCCAGCGTGTTCAGCTCACCGGACGATGAAGAGGACGAGGACATCGATGCCCACTATCTGGAGGTCAAAGGTATCGCACTCTCCACGTTTTGACCAGGGAATGTTCATCTAAAGGCCTGTTGACCAGCATTCTTCCTCTGGTCGAGTTAACATGACTAACTGAAGGACTAGTTCACCCATCAGTGAACTTTTGTGTTCTACCATTCTTCTGTAGAGCACAAAAGGACTTTTACATATGAGAGATGTGGACTGTTATTGATACTGTGAAGCTCCAAAATCGTCATAAATATCCGTAATACGTATGACACGTGCGTTATTGCCTTCTGAAGTCACACGACGAGTTGTGTGAGCTGCAGACCCACTAGACTAGAAAGGCTCGGGTTCTGCCGCTGCGCTCGTCGTGTGACTGTATGTCGGTCCGATTATCAGATCCCAGGACAGACATGCGCTGTGTTCAGTGTTTGCGTTATGGCGGCGTTCTCATAGCCTGCTTAAAGTTTCCCCCCCAGAGGACGGAGACCTGCGCCTCGTCGTCGACAAGATGGCCGCGTTTGTCGCCGAAGGCGGTGCTGAGCTGGAGAAGAAGGCCATGGAGGACTACAGAGACAATCCCGTCTTCTCGTGAGTTCCTCGTCTGTTACTAAGAGTTTGCCGTTTTCTATATTGAGCCTGAAGGATTTGGTGAGCGGTCCGGATGTTTCAGTGCTGACTCTCTCTTGCGCAGGTTCTTGTTTGAGAAGAGCAGTAAGGAGTATCTATACTACAGGAGGAGAGTGGCTGAGATCAGACGAGACGCTTCGGCTCAGACGGATGGTGAGCGCTCAGAAACACGTTTGACAAACACAGAAATAGTCTAAATGTTACTGGATTTGACCTGATGGTTGGAGTGAAGGAGAGACAGAGAGAGACTCACAAACATTCACATTATCAGACGTTTTTTAGGACTGTTGAATAAGCAGGACTGATGCATGATGAGTGAGAGTCCATCTGAACCCTCAGCCACGCACACAAAACACGACTGAAATGCAGTGACATCAAAAACACATAATAAAAAAAGAATATAATAAACATTTAAGATATATGATGTAAATAAAATATAGAAAGAGTAGAATTTCTTTTTAACCTTTATCTACAGCAATTAAGAGTAATTGTGAAACAAACCATATATTAAAAAAAAGAAAGTAAAAACAGCAAAACAAACAAACAAACCAAAAATATTATATATATATATGTATATACGTGTGTGTGTATATGTGACCCAGGACCACAAAACCAGTCATAAGGGGCAGTTTTGAATAAATAAGCTTTCCATTGATGTATGGCTTGTTAGGATAGGACCATATTTGGCTGAGATGCAACGATTTTAAAATCCGAGGGTGCAAAAAATTATAATATTGATAAAATCACCTTTAAAGTTGTCCAAATGAAGTTCTTAGAAATGCATTTTACTAATCAAAAATTAAGTTTTGATATATTTACAGTAGGAAATGCACAAAATATCTTCATGGAACATGATCTTTACTTAATATCCTAATGATTTTTGGAAAAAAAGAAAAATCGATAATTTTGACCCATATAATGTGTTTCTGGCTGTTGCTACAAATATACCCGTGATACTTAACACTGGTTTTGTGGTACAGGGTCACATATAGCTAATACTTATATTCATAAGTAAGGGTGTGTACAAAATAATATTTTTAAATGAATTTGAGGATTGTATCTTCAGTTTTGATGGGCACGCCTCATCTGTCATGTGTGTTCAGTCGTGTAGTGTGTGCGTGAGCAGACACGTGCGTCTCAGACGTGAGTGTGCGTGTGTGAGTGTGTGTCCGTCACACGTCGCTGTGCTCTTCCCAAACCCCATCCAGCTCTCTCTCTGCTGCAGTACACTCACTCATAATGGAGCTTGTTTAGTTTGAGCTGCTGGTTCTGATAGACTGCTTAAAGTCTCCTCCTCAGTGGACGACAGCACCAGGAAGGTGGCGGAGAAACTGGCGCGCTTCGTGGCGGACGGTGGCCCGGAGGTGGAGATCATGGCTGCTCAACACAACCGAGACAATCCCGCCTTCAGGTGAGACGTTCGCCGCTGACACCGTGAGCTTTAATCAAACTAGACTGTGCTGTAGAAACATCACAACTGAGAAAGAGGCCTGAGGCGTTCACTTCAACACCCATAATGCACTGTATTTAACGCAGATATAAAAAGACTCAACCAAAAAGTGATTACAGACATCGTCTAGAACAGGGCAGAGATTGAGAAACGGAAGATGACGTTTGTGCTCTTTGTCAGTTTCCTGTATGACTATCAGAGCGCAGCTCATCGCTTCTATAAGGCCAAAGTGGACGAGTACCGTCAGGCTAAGACCAGCAGCGAGTCTCAGATGGCCGTTCAGCCCGTCTCACAGGAGCACACACACACGCCCACTGCCGCCAAGAGGAAGAGGAAGAGCCGCTGGGGAGCCGAAGATGATAAAGTGGAGCTGCCCTCACCGACACTCATTAGCCCTGCTGCTCCAGCCGCCGGATCCAACACTCCTGCGCTGACAGGTACTCCTACAAACACACACACATACACACACACACACACACACTTTTGTGTATAATTTGACCACGTTTGATCTGTGTGTGTGTGTAGATCAGGAGCTGAGCAGTCTGGGATATAAGAAGGGGAAGCCCGTCGGTCTGGTGGGTGTGACAGAGCTGTCAGACGAACAGAAGAAACAACTCAAAGAACAACAGGAAGTACGAACACACGCCCATAAACCCCATCAACTGTCACTCACTCATGAGACGGGCGATAATAGTTCCATTTGTGACCATATAAACAATCAAGCAGTTGAGATGTGCTCTATAGTATAGATCGCTGTACGTGAGTGTAAAAACAGCGTGTGTGTGTGTGTGTGTGTGTGTGCATCAGATGCAGGAGATGTACGACATGATCATGAAGCACAAGCGTGCGATGCAGGACATGCAGCTGCTGTGGGAGAAAGCCATCAAAAACCACCAGCACGAGTACGACAGCGATGAGGAGGTGGATCCTGAGGACGGAACCTGGGAACATCGGCTGAGACAGATGGAGATGGAGAAGACCAGAGGTCAGAGGTCACTGCAGGACACATTCACATACATACATACACATGATGAGCCGCTTTTGAGGTTTAAATGACACACGTGTGCAAAATGTGTGTCTTTCACAGAGTGGGCGGAGCAGCTGACGGAGATGGGCAAAGGGAAACACTTCATTGGTGACTTCCTGCCTCCGGATGAGCTGGAGAAGTTCATGGAGACGTTTAAAGCTCTGAAGGTGAGACGGATCACGTCATGTGACCTGACACCCGCAGAACCTGTTTAAAAACAATCATTACACTTCTACATTGGCCAAATGCATAAATGTACATGTGACGCAAAATGAGACAGGAAGCGGCTGCTGATTGCGAAGGTGTGACGCGTGTGTATTTCCTGTCTGCGACGTGCAGGAAGGCAGAGATCCAGATTACTCAGAGTACAAGGAGTTCAAGCTGACGGTGGAGAACATCGGCTTCCAGATGCTCATGAAGATGGGCTGGAAGGAGGGCGACGGTCTGGGCTCAGATGGACAGGGCATCAAAAACCCCGTCAACAGGTGAACAGAGAGACACGCTTACTTTTTCTTTCTCAAAAAAAACTCATTCTGTATGATTTATAAGCTTTTGTACCCACGGGGACCTCAATTTAGGCCCCCGCCGTGACACGACTCCCCGTGAGTGTGTGTGTATTCAGGTTCAAGTCCCCACCAGGATATATAAACCAAACACACACACACATCTCATCCGCATCATATTCGATACAAATACACATGTGAAAGCTTGAACAACACATTACAAACATGCAGAAAGATGCAAAAGGCAGAGGACACATTAAACATCTGCTGGAAACCTTTAAGCTTTCAGATTTGGGAAAGTTTAATACAAAATAAATATCTGTCTGTACGCTGTGACTAATCAAATGTAAGCAAATGAGTGACAGTGATCATGTGACTGACTGTGTAGATGGTCATTCAGCATAATTTCCATTCAGTGTTTCACTCAAATAATGAAGATCATCATTCTTGTCTTTGCTGTTGTCAGCTTCACAGTAACAAACAGGAAAATTCAAGTGTCAGTGTTGTAAAACTAATGGATTAAAAATTCATCAAATTTAAACTGTGAAGCAGCTCTACAGAAGATTAGAGTCATTATTCAGATCAATTCAGTTCAAGGATTGTTCTCATCTAATTGTGGCAGGCAGTGCTTTAAATTAATAGTATTGTTAAATAAATAAATGTGTGAGCCTGGACCACAAAACCAGTCTTAAGTATCACAGGTATATTTGTAGCAACAGCCAACAACACATTGTATGGATCAAAATGATCCATTTTTCTTTTATGCCAAAAATCATTAGGATATTAAGTAAAGATCATGTTCAGTGAAGATATTTTGTACATTTCCTACCGTGAATAAACTTATTTAGTAATATGCATTGCTAAGAACTTTATTCGGACAACTTTAAAGGCGATTTTCTTAATATTTTGATTTTTTTTTTTTTTGCATCCTCAGATTTCAGATTTTCGAATAGTTGTATCTCAGCCAGATATTGTCCTATCCTAACAAACCACACAAAAGTGATGTGGTTGCATGTGTTTCTGATGCCTCTGAATGCAGTTTCAGATCAGGTTACACTTGTAAACAGGGTCAGTGAAATACATACTGATAATGCAAGTGTGTGTGTGTGTGTGTGTGTGTGTGTGCGTGCGCACAGAGGCACCACGGCGGTGGACGGCGCAGGCTTCGGTGTGGACAGACCCGCTGAACTCACTAAAAGTGACGACGAGTACGATGCTTTCCGTAAGAGGATGATGCTGGCGTATCGCTTCAGACCGAACCCTCTGGTGAGTCTCTCAGGGACTCATTACCCATCAATTCAGTGTACTTGCACAATTCCATGAATCACATGTTCTGAGCTTGTCTTGTATTATTTGTTTGTGGTGCATTTGTACCAGCCAGATGAACCAAAAGGCAGCTAAACACGCTTCATCTCATTTTAATTCAATTGTGATTTTAATTACACGTCTTCCTGTTTCCGCACAGAACAATCCCAGGAGGCCGTACTACTGAACGCAGCAGCATCTTCTCTGGATCCACTTCTTGTTTTGTCTTTTTTCCCCATAACAGGTTGAATTATGATGTGCTTTATTTCAGAGAATAGATTTTTTTTGAGTTAGTTTTAATGAGCCATCACAGACTCGAGCCCTTCACGTGTTTGTTTGTTTCTTTAAAGATGTTGATTTATTATATTACATTTATTCAAAACTGTAAAAGCCCACGATATAGTAAGCTGTGTAATATAATATTAACATCAGTGCAAGTTCCTGGATTTTATGTCTGTTTTACCTGTTAAGGAGCACAGATATTACAAACAAAACCTGACCGACTTCTTCAACCTGCACAAACCCTCTTGTTACAGTCCTGATTAAACTCAACCGTCTGTCATTGACTCTGTGAGATCAATTAAACGTCTGTGCTCTCAAACGCTCCCTCTGTGTGTTTGGTTCTTCTCTAGCTGAGCTGATGCAGCAGTGATTCTTCATTCACTTTCAGTTTTGCTGCTTCTTTAAATGTGCAGCATATGAAGTGTTCTGAGAATAAAATGCTTGTTATGCAGTGAAATACTGGAGTGAAAGTCTGGAAGAAGTGAATGTCATCATTTAAACGTGTTTGTGAAGTGGTTTGGGTTTTCTGTGAATGATATATGATATTTTACATTGTCCTGTGAAGTGACAAATTACGTTTTAATGTACAAATAAGTAAAAAAGTGTAGAATATTCTATGAATCAGAGCTTTATTGTTGTTGTATTCTTAAAAAGAGGGAATTATTTAGTTGGTTTCAGAAACTCCTAGAGCAAACGCCACAGAGTAACAGAAATATCACTGTCTATATGTTATAATATTTACATGTTATAAGAATATAAAACATAAATTCTATGCAGAGTTTTATTTCTTCATATCCCTCAACGATTTCCCCTAATACGTAGAACCCTAAAAGAAAGTGTTCCTTATTCTTTCATTTATGCTTTTGTTATTATTTTACTATAAGGATTCATTTAACCGGTTCTTTATTGAGAAGATTAAAAGCGAGCGAAATTTGTAATAATTTCTCATCAATTACAAATGTGATGTATTTATTTGTATTCGTCGAGGCGAGCGTCTGAAACGTCTTCTCGCGAGATTCAGCCAAGCTCTCGTTCAGGGTAGGGCCGTGGAACTCTCGCCGCCGCCTGTGTCCTCGCGAGATTTGCTGAGCTCTCGTGTTGTTGTTGTTGTGGTGATGATGGCGGCAGGCGCAGAGGCCCCGGACTCCTGGTATCTGGCTCTGCTCGGTTTCGCCGAACATTTCCGAACCTCCAGCCCTCCCAAAATCCGCTTGTGTGTGCACTGTCTGCAGGCCGTCTTCCAGTTCAAGCCTCCGCAGAGAGTGGAGGCCCGGACGCACTTGCAGCTGGGCTCGGTGCTCTACCATCACACGAAGAACAGCGAGCTGGCCCGCACGCACCTCGAGAAAGCGGTGAGAGCGCGCAGGAAAGCCCGAGGCGTCAGCCGAGCGACAAGGCCGCAGTCCCGGGCTACGTTTAAGTACAATGTTATTATTGGTGGTGTTAATAATTCATCAGCAGATTCAGTGATGGAAAGTGCTATTGATGATGTTTCAGTGTTTTAGGGGCTTATTGTTGTAAAGCGTATATAATGAGAGTCTTTTGAAAGAAGCTCTGTTGTGTTTTCCTCTTTCTTCTGTGTTTTGTACTGTGGGATTATGGGATGTGCTACTCTAGAGGCTAATAAATATGACTCATGATGTTCTTTCTGTCTCTGTTTCAGTGGTTTATCTCACAGCAAGTATCCTTTTGTGAGGCAAATGTCAAAGTTGCTTTTGAAATTTGTGTTGTGATTGTGATTTGTGTAAGTAAACAGATGCTCCGCTGTAAGTGTATAAAGACTGAGCTGAGTTACATGATAACTAATGATACAGTGTTTTATTGAGCTTTCCTTAGCCCTGATGTGCAGGTAGCACAATTTGAAGATGTTAAGTTTGAGGCGGCGAGTCTCCTGTCAGAGCTTTACTGCCAGCAGGTGAGTCTGATTCACATTTCATAACACAAAAAGTTGAGGTTGAAATATGTTCAGCCTCGTCCAAGGGACTTTATTTTTCCTAACATATAAAGGGGCCTATATGTTGTGATCTATAATAAACACTTTATAATGTGTGGAAACTGTAACACTAATAATTATTATTACTTTTATTGTCCAATTATATGTAAATGTATATAAAATTCTATTTAAAATATATGTAAAGTAAAATATTTTATTACTTAAAAAAAAAAATCTTATATATATATATGTTTCTGTAATGAAAGTATATATGCATATATTTATTAATAAATATTCATATTTATTTGTTGAGATTTCAGATAGATCAGTTGTGTGGTTTGTGTGAACATGTAATGTGGAGTAGCATGTCAAAATTTTTACTTTTCTTTTTACAAGAACTTGGTTGATTCAGCAAAACCGCTGTTACGGAAGGCCATCCAGATCTCGCAGCAGACTCCATACTGGCACTGCAGGCTTCTGTTTCAGCTGGCGGTATGTGACGACACACAGACGCTCGTTAATGACCCGTTACGGTCGGCAGCGCACTTAACCGTTTCTGCGATGTCACACAAACCAGTCATAAGGGTCTTTTTTTTTTTTTATTTAGATCTGAATAAATAGGCTTTCCATTGATGTGTGGTTTGTTAGGATAGGATGATATTTGGCTGAGATGCAACTATTTGAAAATCTGGAGTATGAGGGGGAAAAAAAAATCAAAATATTGACAAAATCACCTGTCCAAAGTTGTCCAAATGAAGTTCTTCGCAATGCATATTACTAATCAGAAATGTATGAAATGTCTTTATGGAACATGATCTTTACTTAATATCCTAATGATTTTTGGCATGAAAAAAGAATGGTTAATTTTGACCCATACAATATATTGTTGGCTATTGCTACAAATATACCCGTGATACTTAAGACTGGTTTTGTGCTCCAGGGTCACATATTTGAGGGCTCTCTATAGAACAGAAATTGAGGAACTGATGATGATCTGAGGTCGAGCAAGTCATCTGATGGAGGAATATGAAGTCAAATATTTGTGTGCACAGGAATGCATATTTCATGATGAATTTGTACTCGAACAAAGCGCTCTTGTTCAAACGTGAGCGTCGTGACGATGGCACGTGATGGACGTTGTTGTTGTTCTGCTGCAGCAACTGCACACGCTGGAGAAGGATCTGGTGTCGGCCTGTGATCTGCTGGGAGTCGGAGCTGAATACGCCAGAGTCGTGGGATCTGAATATACCAGGTATTGATAATGGAGCTCAGTGTTTCATAACAGCATACGAGTTTGTTCTTATGATGTGTGTCTGATTTCACTCAGAGATGCTAATGACTAATAATAACTCTGCCGGTCATTTTCACAGAGCTCTCTTCCTGTTGAGCAAAGGCATGGTGAGTCACATCAGTCTGTCAGTCTTGTAAAGTAAATATAAATAAAATTATTTTTATGATTCATTTTTATTTTACAGTATTATTGTGATACATTTCTCATTTTAATATTTTATTTCTTAATATCTTGATAATCTCAATATTATAAACGGTGATCCGTGACAGTTGTTATTTTATAGTCATATTGAATCGGTCAAACACAGGGAGAATGCGTCCTGTGAAACTCAAGCAGAAATAGTTTTTTTGTAATGTTTACTAAAAGAGGAAATTTTGCAGCCCTAAAAGGATTTCATGCTTAAATGATTCATTCTTTCCAAATACAGCTATGAAAGTAATCTGCTTAAACTTCCTGTATTTTTGGTGTCACGATGTGTATTATACACACTCATTTATTCATGTGTTTTGCACCTTGAAGAAAAATTTCTGCCGATTTGCAAAAAGGTCCAGTTATCACCTAATTTGATGATCCTGAGTTCAAAAATATCAATAGAAACTTTCAAACTTTCATCAGTTTTTCCCCCACAAAGTAAGAATGAAGATCTTTCACACTTTATTTATATGTGACATCTTCAATGACTTTATCTCAAAATAACAAAAAGATGTGAAATGTCAGAAGTTTTGAAAATAAGTATTCAAAATGTATAATTTCACTTAAAACCTGCAAAGCAGTTGAAAAATATGTTTGAATACTCTGTTTAATGTCAAAGAACTTTACTAAATGTGCAAAACAAGATGAGCTTGTTTTCCACAAAATCTGCTGCTTTCTTTTGCTGTAGAAGCAGAAAACATCAGGCTCATGTTTGCATTTGCATCTGCAACCTTAAAGTCAGGATTAGGTGTAAAATAATGTCATGCGTGTGAAAATGGGCTTGGGAATTGATCACAGGAATTGTGTGTTTCATGCTGATTGGGGGAGAGTACAGGACTTTCCCCTTCATTAATGGTTGACCAAAACAAAAATGCTGTGAAATGCGTCATATTCAGTGACGGAGTAAAGCGGTGTTTTTGCAGTCGGCAGCTCGGCGTGAGCGTTGGGTGTGATTGAGCAGATGTGATGCGGGACTGTGCTGTGTGTGTTCGTGAGGCGCTGCGGTTGATCTGCTGATCTGCTGTGTTTAGTTGCTGCTGATGGAGCGTAAGCTGCAGGAGGTTCATCCGCTCCTGACTCTCTGCGGGCAGATCGTGGAAACCTGGCAGGGAAACCCCATCCAGAAGGAGTCGCTGCGTGTTTTCTTCCTGGTGCTGCAGGTCACGCATTACCTGGACGCCGGACAGGTGAGAGCCAAGCATTTCTCCTGTTGTTTGACTGATCTGTACATTGTGTTTGATTGTCTGACACGATCAGGACTGACTGCAGATGATCGTGTGTGTGTGTGTGTGTGTGTGTGTGTGTGTGTGTGTGTGCACGTGCAGGTGAAGAGCGTAAAGCCGTGTCTGAAGCAGCTGCAGCAGTGCATCCAAACCATCTCCACACTCCACGATGATGAAATCCTGCCCAGTAACTCAGCCGATCTTTTCCACTGGCTGCCCAAGGAGCACATGTGTGTCCTCGTCTATCTGGTGAGCGTCTTCATGTCCCACATCACGTGTTTATGCACACTTGCAATAGATGTGCAGGAGCAGGAGTTTTTCCTGCTTTCTCCTTCACAATTGAAAAATACTGCCTGCTTTTAGTATTATTACAGTCGTTTTATTTTATTCCCGTTATTTTAATGTAAAGAATTCATACATTTCATACACAATGGTACCTCAAAGTGTTTTACATAAAAAGGAATTAAAATAATCATAAAAATAATTACAACAGTAAAAGCAGAGAAAAAAAAAAAAAAAAAAATATATATATATATATATATATATATATATATATATATATATATATATATATATATTTATTTATTTTTAAAGATTACAAAATTGACTTTAAACATTTGGGATGAACAAATTGAAAAACTCTAAATCTAAAATAATCTAAATAATCTAAATAAAAAGTAGTTCAATGAATGCTATTGTTAAAAATATGTAACATTTTATTTATTTATTTTTTGCATTCTCATTCTTGGCTATATTTTCTTTATGCAAAATATAAATTGATCAACATTTTTTTTTCTTTAAATTTGTGGTGGAATATGAGCATCTGTATGCTTTTGATTTAAGATTTGATTTGTTGCCATATTTTTTTAATAACATAATTACAAATTAGATGGTTGAATTGTGCAAAAATATGAAAACAAGTGAGGCGTGATTTATTTGTATAAGTTGTGTTTTCTGTGTTGTTCTTGTAAAATGCACATGTGTGTTTTTATTTGTGATGATTTGATTGTAGTGAGAGGTGAGGTGTTCATGTGTGTGTGATGTGTGTTTCAGGTGACGGTCATGCACTCGATGCAGGCCGGATATCTGGAGAAAGCCCAGAAATACACTGATAAAGCCCTCATGCAGCTGGAGAAGCTCAAGAGTGAGTCGCGTCACACGATGAAACAAGCACAGAGACTCGTGATCACGTGTGTGTGTGTGTGTGTGTGTGTGTGTGTGTGATAACTGATGTTGTGATGTGTGTGTGTTTGTCAGTGTTGGACTGCAGCCCCATCCTGTCCTCATTTCAAGTCATTCTGCTGGAGCACATCATCATGTGTCGTCTGGTGACGGGACACAAGGCCACGGCGCTGCAGGAGGTCAGTGTGTGTTTGTGTTTAATACAGTGCTGTGATGCTGCTGTCGCCGCCGTGTGTAACAAGTGTGTGTGTGTGTGTGTGTGTTCAGATCTCTCAGGTGTGTCAGCTGTGTCAGCAGTCTCCACGGCTCTTCTCCAATCACGCGGCTCAGCTCCACACGCTCCTGGTGAGACCAAACTACACAACATCGCTATCATCTCTGTTAACACATACACACCAATACACCAATACATTCAGTGGAGACTGAACTCATTTTTATAAAAAGAGGTCAAATTACAAAATTTCTTATAAGAATGTGATTTGTGATTTTAAAAAGCATTTAAAAACAAAATCTGGTTTGCTGTGCTTGTTTTTAGTTTGGCCAAACTATTTTGATGGAATTAATATGGCTATTAAAATTATATTAAAATAACAAAAATAATTTATTATTTATTATTTTTATTTATTTATTTATTTATTATTACAAATTCATAAAAATGACAAAAAAAACCCAAAATATTATTATTATTACACTTTTACTGTAAAATAAAAAAAATTTAGACTGTAAAATTACAACACTAATAGTTATTGCTGCCTCAGTTGCTTCCTCAGTTTCCTTAAAGATTCTCTATAGTTAATGTGTGCATATCATTACAAGTTTAAGATGTTTGGCACGTGATGCGTTTGAAATGAATGCATCTTAAATACAGCAGATACAGAAAGAGTTTGTGGGTCATTTACTGTGAACAGACGATGAAAACAGCAGATCGTGATCTGTATGTGTCGCTCATGTGATGTTTGTGTGTTTCAGGGTCTGTACTGTATCTCTGTCAACTGTATGGATAACGCCGAGGCCCAGTTCACTACGGCGCTGCGGGTGAGAGACGCAAACACACACACTGTTCTTACAAACGTGACGGAGCTGAGCTCATTCATTCATATATATATCCGTGTGTGTGTGTGTGTGTGTGTGTGTGTGTGTGTGTGTGTGTGTGTGCAGCTCACCTCTCATCAGGAGCTGTGGACGTTCATTGTCACTAATCTGGCGAGTGTGTACATCAGAGAGGGAAACAGACATCAGGAGGTCAGTGATCATAAAACATCAATAATCATCATTAATTATCATCAGTGACTCATGATGTTCTTCTCTCTTCATTTGTGCAGCTGTACGGTCTATTAGAGCGGATAAACCCGGACCACAACTTCCCCGTCAGGTAACGCCGATCTCACACACATATGTGAGACTGAGAAACAGTCGCTTTAGCAGAGGATTCATAACAGATGAATAAATCCGTGTAAAAACTTCACTTGAATACAGAACTAAAGATTAAGAACAATTCAACTGATAAAACCGATTCAGATTCTACTGATTCTATTTGGAAGCGGAGCTGAAATAGTCAAGATGGGTTTATATATTAGGGCTGTCAAGCAATTACAGTTTTTAATCGAATAAATTACACAGTATGTTTTAATTAAGTTGAATTAATCTAATTAATCAATTTATTACCCATCAATTTTGGTGAAAACAAAAGATCAGGTTTGTTTCATCATAAATAAAGGAGCTATTAATGGGCTTTAAGGAGTTGGATAATAAAATTATTATGAAACCAAAAGCACCAGTAGGTGGCGGCGAGTCTCTGTCTTGATGAGTGAGTCATTCATTCTATTGATTTGTTCACAAATGAAGCAAGTGCCTGTCTTTATGAATGACTCACTGAATCATTGGCTCACTCAATTTGTTCAAAACTGGAGATTCATTCAGTAATGAATTGATTAATTTTACAGCAGTAACACTCTTTATTTTGCTGTTTATTTCCGTGAAGCTGCTTTCATTCACTCTGTACCATATAAAGCTCTTGTGCTGGAGTTTTTCCAGCCTTCATCTCTGCTGTTATGAACTGAAGGTTGATGTTTGTGCTGTGTTTTCAGTTCTCACTGTCTGCGCGCCGCTGCGTTCTACATCCGAGGCCTTCTGTCCTTCTTCCAGGGACGCTACAATGAAGCCAAGTGAGTTTCCTCTTCCTGTTCTCAGAGCCGTGTGTCCGTTTGTCGCACCGTCTCTACACCGGACGCGAGTGACGCGACGATACAGTAGAACCCGTTATAATCGGTGACGCCGTCTGCACTGGATGCGGCGCGACACGACGAATCCCCGACAGTGAACTGCTGCCGCGTTCTATTTATGACGCGCTCACTCAAAGTTGATTTGCGACGGTCGCTTTGTCGCGTCCAGTGTAGACCCGGTGTCAGCGATGCTGATGATCACGTGTGTTTGCAGGCGTTTCCTGCGCGAGACACTGAAGATGTCCAATGCGGAGGATCTGAACCGTCTGACGGCCTGCTCTCTGGTGCTGCTGGGACACATATTCTATGTGCTGGGGAACCACAGAGTAAATCACACACACTCTCACTCAGTGTCAAACATACTGTAGTTCTCAGCTCTTCCTCCTCAGTCCGGCGGAGCGTCCTGTGGAAGTGCCGTCAGTCAAGGTGTGTTTCTGCTGTGTGTTTGTTCAGGAGAGCAACAACATGGTGGTTCCAGCGATGCAGCTGGCCAGTAAGATCCCCGACATGTCTGTGCAGCTCTGGTCATCCGCTCTGCTCAAGGGTCAGTTCAGCACCACACACACAAAATCATCTCTGCAGGTGTCTAGAACATATGTAGGGCTGCATGGCTTGAATTTATTTATTTATTTATTTATTTAAATTTGTAAGCCTGCACGATTTGGCTCGGACTTTTATGTAACATTTTATATGAAGTATGACTATATAATAACAACAATATTATTATTATTATTATTATTATTAATAAAAGGTATTTTAATTATCATTTTTTTAAAAATGAAAATATTGAGAAAATTAAGAAACATTACTATTATAATGTTTCACTGCAAATAAAGAAATTGGGTATTTGATGATAATAAAAAAGTAAAAAAAAAAAAAAGAAACATTATATAATTATTCATAAATATAAAAAAATACTGAATATTCAAATATTCAGAAGCTCACGTGACACGTCCGTCTGTCCAGATCTCAACAAGGCCTGCGGGAACTCCATGGATGCGCACGAGGCTGCGCAGATGCACCAGAACTTCTCCCAGCAGCTCCTGCAGGATCACATCGCCGCCTGCAGCCTGCCGGAACACAACCTAATCAGTGTACGCACACACACACACACACACATCACCTTACACACAGCTGAGAATGAAAAAATCAAGAGAATCTCTATTTCTAATAGTGTTTTGCAATGAATTTATAACAAATGTACATGACATTATCTAATGGCATCATTAATGAAGAATATCTTACATTCATTCCCACATGTAAATGTTCTCTGTGTGTTTCAGTGGACTGAAGGCCCTCCACCTGTGCAGATTCAAGCTCAGAACGGACCCACCACCAGCCTGGCCAGCCTGCTTTAAACACACACACACACACACACACACACACACTGTACATACCGGTCCTCCTCTCACACACACACATCTACACACACACACACTCGAGACGAGCGAGACTCCGCTGCCTTTCATCTGCATATTTCTCTCTTGTATTGTTCAGATTTTAACTTATTGAGTTGTTCACGGTTTACGTCTTTAGCGGCGTTCGATCGATTGCGTTCGGATCGAGGACAGACGGGGGTTAGAGGTCAAAGGTCACAGCAGATCCGTGTGTTTTAGTTCACAGCGCGTTTGATCGCGTGTCCGCAGTGTTTCTGTTCTGCTCCTCCTCATCTCTCTGTTTTAATGCTGTCGTCACACATCGCTCCTCACAGATGGGTTTAGCCGTGCTGGTTAGCAGCCGTTCTCCTCCAGTAACCGCGCCGCATCATTTCAGTTGATCTGTAGCGAGTCGTTTAGCATTTGATAAACTGGATTAAACTGGTTCTGATCTGCGGGTCTCGTGTCGGCGCTTCAGCGAACGGCTGAGTTTGTGTTAAACTCATCAAAGCTCGTATTCACCTCAAAATAATAAAGCCTCAGAAAAATAAAGCCTGATTTTGGAATTTAGGTCATTTTTCAGAACACTTCCAACCCCCTAAATTCTCATTATTGTAATCTTAATTTTGTTGACGTTTATTTAAATTATTTATGCATTGTGGTAGTATTTGTTGTACTTCCTTTAATTTATGCTGGTTTAAATAAATCTCTACAGTATTTGTGTTTACAGTAATGAGAGAAAAGCATCAGTTCCTGTGCGAATGTGTTTATGAAACTCACGCCGCTGCAAAAAAAAAAAAAACGGCTTCGCTTTCATGACGGGAAATGTGATTTCCCGTTATTTTGGGGTGAAGATGGGCACGTTTCAATGAGACTGGCCCACATCACGGTGGGGAACTGCAGGAAGTGTATGTCATGTGACCAGCAGAGGGCGCCGCGTGTCTGTTCAGAGCAGCAGGTCTTTAGTGCAGCTTCACTCTCATGAACACTGTTGACTGTGAGGAGCAGAGCGGATCTCTGAGCTGTTTGATGTGTGACGACAGTCTGAACTTTTCTATGCGCTGATATTTTTACACACACGACTCGACTTTGGTCTCATTTTGTGCTCAGAACACGTTTGTTTTGTACTTGCACGTCTCATGTTTTACCCTCTGTACAAACGCTGTGAGGACAGTCTTTTCTTTTAAAGCTATTTACCTCTTTTCCTCTGTAGTTTTAACAAATACATTTATTAAATTTTGTAAAGTTTGAATATTTATATACCACATTTAACAATATTATAATCTTTGTCATTATTTTGATTTGGAATAGCCTTTGTTTGTATAAATGTTATGAAAACTGTTGTTTCTGTAGTTTATCAGACGCTTTGAACATCGGGTAGTAAAGGCTCGTTCTCGGCTCGTTCTGATCTCGGATCAGCCGGCGCTCTTTCTAATAACTGTATTTTTAAACTCATATTATTTCTTTGTGTCTGCTTCAAAATCATCAGGATTTTTTAAATAAAATTGGAGAAGTGTATGCAGGATCCTGTGTGTTTCATTCAGCCATAGGAAGAGTCTTTCACTAGAAACACTTAAGAGTTCAGCAGTGTTTGTGATGCAGATTCATCTTAACATGAGGAAAAATGTGTCATTTCATCACTGTTTCACCAACAGATCCTCTGCAGTGAATGGGTGCCGTCAGAATGAGAGTCCAAAGATCTGATAAAAACATCACAATAATCCACAAGTAATCCACACCACTGCGGTCCATCAGTTAACATCTTGAGAAGACAAAAGCTGAAACAAATCCATCTAGACATTTTTAACTCAAATACAAGTCTATAAGCCATAATGATGCTTCCTCCAGTGAAAAAGTCCATCTCCTGTTGTGTCTCAAAATCCAGACACATGTTTGCAGGGTTCGTACAAGGTGCAAGAAGTAAATCCAATTCACCACCTATAACGAATCTTTGACACCATGCCATAATAGATCAATACAATCAGATACAACAATCATTTTTCAAATATTTATTACTAAATATATACCAATAAATGTAAGATTGTCTTGAATGGTGTGAGATGACTGGATGCTTTCAGCTGATTTCCTATTGAACTGAACTGCAGCTCAAACTATTTCAAATATAGTGAATTAATTTACAAACTCCATCATAATGAACGATGTTCACATCTAACATGTATTTTGAGCTGCAGCTCGTCATATTAATGGAGTGTTTCACTAGTTAGCAGTAAACCGGTTACCTCACCTCAATATGGAGCACATTTGTGTTGGATGTTATCTTTGGAATGGAAATATTGATATTTTTTTGTAAACATCATGCTTGTTTAGCCTATTTCAGTAAAACTTGTGAGCTAAGCCAGTAGTAGTACTGATTCAAACTCGTGACTTCAATCAGTTCAAGTGATTCACTAGCTAAAATCAAATCAAATTAAAAGAGCAGAATTTCGAATTTCTTCATCTTGAAATGATTTTAAAAACCACGTAGTGATGGTGAAACGAAGCTTTTCTAAACTCCAAATCACTTAAGTCAAACCATTGCGTCGCAAAATGATTCACGAAGCGCCCTAAACGGATCGCGTATCGCGAATCATTTGATTTATATCGGGACATCGGAACGGGTTCACGACTTAAATGATGGCTCGCGAATCATTTAGATCGGGACTTCGGAGCCGGTTTGCGAATCATTTCACGAATCGACTGATTCGCGATCCGATTCCTTAAATGATGGCTCGCGAATCATTATTTAGAACGGGACGTCAGAGCGGATTTGCAAATTTTTTTTTATTTTTATTTATTTTTTTTAATTAAACAATAGAAAAGATCAAACCATTAAGACAGTACAGTTATAAAAACAAAACAAAACAAAAAAAAACAAAAAAATAAAGTATACACAAATACAAATCCCTTAAGAAAATGAACCGCTTAAAAGTGTAGTAACCATGTAATATCATTGCATACTTCACATGTGCTTCACTTTATTTTTGACATTTTGATATATTAGTATATTTTAATTTATCTGTTTATCTTTTTTAGAATTTGAAAGACATTGTTTGATAAGTGAGATCTCTGTTTGAAGAAAAAAGTAGTGCTTGAAAAGTCCTTGAAAGTCCTGGAATTTCATTGTACAGTATCTGTACGAACCCTGGATTTGTTTAGAGCTGTTTTGGCTTGTAAACGGTGCTTAATCTGTGCAGATTTCTCTCCCGATTGAGACCAGACCACTTTTTCACTGGAGGAAGTGTTATTATGGATTATGGACTCATATTTAAATTAAAAATGTCTTAATGATGGATTTGTTTTAGCTTTTGTCTTCTCAAGATGTTAACTGGTGGTGTGGATTACTTGTGGATTATAGTGATGTTTTTATCAGATGTTCGGTCTCTCATTCTGACGGCACCCATTCACTGCAGAGGATCCATTGGTGAGACAGTGATGGAATGACACATTTCTACAAATCTGATGAACAAACAAACTCATCCACAAACAATTATTAAAATATCACCTTTTAAATATTACCTGAAACAACCCCAAATGAGGTGAATCACTTGTTCACTCAGAATGATGGACAGAAATGTGTATTTCCAAAACTTCTTTTGAGCTTTATTTGTCACATACGTGTGCTGCAGTGCGGTGAAGTTCTTGTGAGCTGTAAATGTGAATATTAATGGTCAAAATGCAGTTATAAGAAGTTTAAAGTCAGTCTGTTCCATTGAAATGTGTAATTGTTAAATTCAGATTGAATGGTGTTCATGCTGTGTGTGTGTTAGCACTGGTATCATACATGAAGTCAGTGTCACTGGACAGGTCATGTGACCGTCTTTATCTCTAATCTGCTAAGCACTGCCTGTGACACACACACACACACGTTATAAATGAAGGCAAAGGAAACAGACTGATGCTCACGATGCATGATGGGTAACCAGTGACACGCTTGAGCTCAGACACCCGACACTTCCTGCAAAAGAGTGGGTGGAGCTGGAAGAGTGATGATGATGAAGATGAGGAGGAGAGACCAGCTTGACCTGCTTGTCATGAATGACAAACACAAACACTGACTGAATGAACAGTTTCAAACACTGTTTGAAAACAAAGCAGAGCTGCAGTCTAGATAAAGGTAAAGAGAGTTTTCATTTGAGTCTTCGTCATCATCATCATCATCATCATCATCACTGCACTATTATTGTGACATGAGAAGAAACTCCAGCTGCTGCCGCTGCCACTACCGTGTGTGTGTGTGTGTGTGTGTGCGTGCGCGTTAGGGTTAGGGTTAACCTGCTAGTGAAGCAGGTTAATGCTCTGGTTCACCTGCGCTGCAGGTCACCTGTGTTCGGGTGTGTGAGGAAGACGTCGGTCGTGATCTCGGTGATGATGGTCCCGGTGCGCTCCAGCGCGCATGCTCAGTGCGGTGACGCCGCGGCTGCGCGCGTGTGTGTGTGTGTGTGCGAGAGCGAGCGGCGCATTATTTGGCAGCGAGGCGTCGAAGCGGCGCGGGGAGGGCGCGAGCGAGCAAGAGCTAGAGGGTTTCCCGGGATTATCCGAGTGAATTACCGGCCGAACCGCCCGGAAGAGCCGCAGTGAGAAGAACAGCGACCCGCGAGACCCGGTGAGTGACGGGAAAGAGTTCAGGCGCTCGGCGGATCCGCGCTGATCGCGAGCTGCTCCTCTTCCTCACCGACCCGAGCGGACGGACACACACACACACACACACACACACACACACACACACTCACACACTCACTTTCTCTCTCTCTCTCTCTAACTCATAAACACACACACGGTTCATAACTCACTAGTAAGTTAGTAACGTTTAGTCACTGATGTTCCGCTGTTGAAGTGAAGTTCTTGAACAGTTTCAGGTTGGATGTTTTGAGTTGATGTGACTCTACTGTCTGCTGTTTGTCATGTAAAACTGTTTGTCTGTAGCTGTGTCATAAATCACTGAGGTAAACTGAGGTAAAACTGAGGGAAACTGAGGTGAAACTGAGGTAAACTTTGTCGTGTGTGAGGCGAGTTTCAGTCAGTCAGGCTTTATTTCATTCACATCGTGTCACATTTATAAACCATGGTTAATATCGATCAAACTGATCGTTTATAACGCGTTCAGTGCCGAACGTTTCTGAAGTGTGAAAGAGGCTCGTGCGCTCGACTGTTATTATCCCGCAGATGTGATGACTGTGATGATGATTGACATTATTGTGATGTTTGTGCTGTAAATATCAGCTGGTCTCGGTTCGGATTCGGTGCTCGTTGGGTTTCGCTGTGTTTGTAACTCAAGATGTTTACTGTATTACAATACGAGTCCCGGGCTGCTGCCACTGCTGCTCTTCCTCCTCCGGTCGCGCTCATCCTCCTCTTCCTCATCTTAAAGCGGAACGCGCTCATTTAGCGCTCGTGCACTTCATTCACTCGCCGAAAGTGTTGAAGCGGTTCGTCAGTTTGACTGTGAGTTTATGCAAGAGTGAAATGAGCAGGACATCACAGAGGAAAAAGACCCTAAAAGTGTGTGATGCGTCTGTTTATGTGACAGCTTTACGTCAATCATTCATTGGACAGCTGCACGTCACTCGTGCATATGACACGCATGACAGCCGTACGTCACTGACTGAACACAAACATTCTTGACGCTATCGAGGCAAGTACTTTACGTTAAACATACGATTGAATTAATAATTAAATTTACAATTTAAGATCAGGGATTAAAAAAAAAAGAAGAAAAGAAATAAGTGGATATGAGAGAATTTAAACGGCAGAAGTGTCATTTATGACCTTTGACCTCATCAAGTTTTAAACCTGATTAGTCTTGTTTGATTATTCTACTTATGCACCTACAGGTTTATGCAAAAGTTGGGAACCCTTTGCTGAATCTGTGAAAATGAGAATACTTTTAACAAAATAAGAGAGATCATACAAAATGCATGTTATTTTTTTATTTAGTACTGTCCTGAGTAAGATATTTTACATAAAAGACGTTTACATATAGTCCACAAGAACAAAAATTGCTTCAAAAGTTTGGGAACCCTTGGTTCTTAATAATGTGTGTGGTTACCTGGATGATCTACGATGTTTTTTTTTTTTTTTTTTTGGTGATGATTGCTCATGAGTCCCTTGTTTGTTCTGAACAGTTAAACTGAGCACTATTCTTTAGAAATACTTGGGGGTGAAATTTTTTTTTTCAAATTTTTCTTTTGTTGAAGTATCATATTTTTCCATTAAGTACTGCCCTTCGGAAGCAACAGAAGATACTTGCATGTTTCCATTAAGTACAATCTACCATAATCTTCAAATTCAAAAAGTTTTTACTCCCTTTTTTAATATTTGAGTCCCTCAGTTGTCCTCAGTGTGAAAAGATGGATCACAAAATCATGCAGTCACTGCTGGAAAGGGTTCAAATATGCAAAAGATGCTGGATAAATGAAGAATCTGCAGGAGCTGAAGGATTTTTCTGAAGAATAGTGCTCAGTTTAACTGTTCAGAACAAACAAGGGACTCATGAGCAATCATCACAAAAAAAAAAAAAAAAAGAAAAGTTGTAGATCATCCAGGTAACCACACACAGTATTAAGAAACAAGGGTTCCCAAACTTGTAAAGGTTTTTTTAAAAATAATTTCAGCTATTTTTTGGTCTTGTGGACTATATGTAAACATCTTTTATGTAAAACATCTTACTCAGGACAGTACTAAATAAAAAATAACATGCATTTTGCATGAGCATTAGAGCATTATGGATGACTTCATGTAAAGCTGATTTGAAACTACACTGTAAAAAATGTATTATTTATTACATAAATAAAGTTTATTGGAGAATATTTTACAAGAAAATACAATTTCAGTTTTTCCACTTAAACATTATTTCATTTAGTTTTAATTGCCATTTGTAATTATTTGTTAAATTTACTAGCAATTTCTGAGTGAAAATGGTTTCCAGTGCATATTTATTGTGAAATGCACTACACAAATAATTGTGATTTGACTTAAATACGTCAATCAGAACTTACCTGAGACTCGTTTTTGGCACGTGAGGTGCCAGTTTAGACGTGTATATGTATGTTTTGCCTTTTTCGTGTAGCTTGATCTGCTTTTGTTCGCTTGGAAAAAAAATGTGCACAAAGTAGTTTGTGGTGATGAGACTCTTTCAGCTGGTCAAAATCACTGAATCGTTGTCCGGGTCTTTGTGAGCCGTTGCGTCACGTGACAGTGCTGTGATGCGAGTGACCCGCAGGACGTCCATCTGTTCGGGCCTTTATAGGTGTCTGCAAACCGCCTGCGGGAAACACCGTAGACGTGAGATCTTGTGTTTTATTAGGACTTGCTGGTAGATTGCTTACAAACTGTAGTCTGTTCCTGAACACATATTACCTGAGGAACATTGTTAGTAATGTAATCTATTAGTCTACACATTTTAGGTTTGATCATAATCAGTCTCTGTTTTGATTACTCATAGATTACTTTTGATCTAACTTCATTGTTATCAAGTGTATAAAAGTTATCAAGTGTTACAGATCTGTGGTTTGTTTTGGCAATTCCACATTCTGAATGCATATTGGCGGTAGGGTTATTTAGAAAAGAACATTTAAAAGATGATAAAGAAGAATTACGGAGAATCGCTAAATAGATTAATTTACTGCCATTTTATGATAGTTAAGTCAAATAATAAAAAGTAACTGATCTAAATATGAATATTTTGAAACATCATTTAATTGGAGGTATTATTTTTTGAAATCTGATTATGTAATTCAGATTACATATAATCAATTAATACACAGATCTGTTTATGGCGTGTGAAGGTCTTTTCACACCAAAGACAAGAACAATAAACTTTCAGTAATTCTTCTAATTTTATGAGAAAGGGGAAGTCCACATTACAGCTGTAATGATAACGACACAATGATATCCTGGAATCACTTTCAGGATTATTATTTTTTTTCTATCTGATGAACGATAAATACATCGACAGCCAATCAGAATCCACCGTGTTTAAGCTTGTGCTTATCATAAACAGAACAATATCATTCACTGGTGTGGACACTAATGTACTTATCAGGCTTTGTCTAATATGGGCTTTAACTCGGGGCCTGTTGTATTAAAGTCAAGATGAACCGTTACAACCCAGTTTGCTTTCAAAATGCGATGTATTTACAAGGATTATAATGACATGCTTTTATTTTAGTTTGTTCTGAAAAGAAGCAATGCATGTTCATGCATGTTCAGATCATAGTGTTTTTTTTTTAAATAGGATTAAACTGATGCTTTGAAATGAATTGATTCAGAAACAGATGCTGTTGTAAACTATTCATTGGTGTCGGATTGATGACGTGTCACACTCGGAAATGTAGGGCTTGACATTATCCATAAGGAATCAATTAAACTTCAAAAGTTGGTAAAAAGTGTCTGTATAAGCAGGTTCTTGATGAACGAGGGATTGATGATGTCAGCTGAAAGGAAAGTCCTTTCAGAGGTGGTTAGAGTTATTCATATTTAGTAACATGACTGAAATGTGTGTGTGTGTGTCTCTGATGTGTGAAGATCTTTGTCGGTTCATGTGATTCTCCCTCGTGTGTCGAATCCTCCCCAGAGATTCAGAATCACCCGGCGCGTCTGACCGTGTTTCTGCTGAACCGCCGGAGACTCGTCTTCAGTTTGCTGCTGTTTGTTTTGATGTTCGGCGGCTGCTGATGCTGGAAGCGTCTGTGTTTGTTGTCGGTTGCCATGGCGTTAGGATGCTGAAGCCGTTGCCGGGCGACGAGAAGCTCGTACGCCAAATCGCATACAGTGAGACCCAGAAAAAAAAAAATTTTAACCTGTAATGTGACACTCAGGCTTGTTTAAATATGATGTGAGCTGCTGGACGTTTTTGTCTGACGGATTTGAAGTTGTCGTTACTCAACTGCGTGGCATTTGCATGAGCTGGCGGCAAACCACAGCTGCAGATCTCAGGCCTGATGGGAAGCGTGTCGGTGTGAATCATCACATTCTAGTGCTCTGCTTAGAGTTTACCGACACTAGTGTTGATCAGGACACTTTAACCCTTCGCTGCCTGTGCCCATCCAGAGACTCTCACACATGCATTTATCAGCACTGCTGATCTCAGTAGTGAACCTCATGATGTCACAATTATTATTTTGCACAAATGAAGCCTTTTTAAATTTATAGTTCAGCCATTATGGCATCATTTATCCTCTTCTTATTTATTGGATAGTTTGAAAAATGTCTTTTTTTTGTGAAAAAAATGTCGGTTTTTGTGTCTGTACGATGAAAGTCAGTGGGGTCCAATATTGTTTGGTTCCTTCCCCGTGTTCTTCAGAATGTCTTTTGTGTAAATGTTGACAGAATAATGATCTCTGACTGAACAATGCATTTCAGAACCATTAAGATTATTTTGCATTATGACACGCATTTTAGTCTTCATGTACAGAATGTGGGCGTGTTTTTGACTCATAGGGATGTTATAACGGGACAGACGCTCTGATTGGTCCGATGGTGTGTTTCTGACTGTGTTTGGCTCATAAATGAATCGTCTGCTGGTTTGTGAAAGCGCAGCGTGTTTGGCGTCTCTGTTCAGTCAGCGATTCTGATTCAGAATCACGTGTTCCTTCAGGAGCAGAAGGAGATGCGTCTTCCTCCCTGTCTCACACACACACACACACACACACGGATGGACAGGCACGTAGGTCACGCTCAGCGTTTAGCGAGCGCTGTAGGGGAGGTCATTACATCAGATGCTATAAATACACTCTGCACAGACACTTCCTGTGGCCTGATGCAAGCGTGAGCCCTGCAGAGACACTGATTCTACGCATAGCTGGAGACACAGAGGTCAGAGGTCATCATTGGGCTCTGTCCCAACTCTAGTCCGCTCCCTACTAAAGCAGAACCGCATTCATGTGTGATTTTAAATAACAATTGATTCAGTTTGATGTTAACATGACGTCAAACTCATGACGTGATACTCTAATGATCATAAACATACACAGCAACACATTAGCCTGAACTGTTACATACTGGAATATCCAACTTTATCCTCATACATACAGTCACGCTCACATAAAGCTGTACGCTGTCATTCAATAGTTTGGGATCGGTAAGATTTTTCATGGTTTTTGAAGAAGTTTCTTATGCTCATCAAGGCTGTGTTCATTTGATCAAAAATACAGAAAAAAATGTATTATTGTGAAATATTATTACGATGTAAAACTATGTTTTTCTATATTAATTAGGGCTGTCAAACGATTAATCGTGATTAATCGCATACAAAATAAACGTTTGAGTTTGCCTAATACCTAATAAGTAATGCCTAATGTGTGTGTGCTGTGTGTAATTATTACGTATATATAAATACAAACACATTCATGTATATATTTAAGAAATATTTACAAGTATATGTATTTATTATAATTTTTATATAATTTATATTATTTATCAATAAAAATACTTTGTACATAACATAATTGTCTTAAATATATACATTAATTTGTTTGTATTTATATATACATAATAATTATACACAGTACACACACATTTATCAGGCAAACTCAAACTTTTGTTTTGTTTGCGATTAATCGTGATTAATCATTTGACAGCTCCAATATTAATATATATTGAAATGTAATTTATATCTATAATTAAAGTTTAATTTTCAGAATCATTACTCCAGTCTTCAGTGTCACACGATCCTTCAAAAATCATTCTAATATGCTGATTTATTATCAATGTTGAAAACAGTTGTGCTGCTTAATATTTTTTGGAACCTGTGATACTTTTTTCAGGATTCTTTGATCAATGAAAGGTTAAAAAGAACAGCATTTATTTAAAATAGAAAGGTTTTCTAACAATATACACTACTGTTAAAAGGTTTGGGGTCACTTTCTTTTTTTTTTTTTTTTGAAAGAAATCAATACTTGTATTCACCAAGGATGTTAAATTAATAAAAAGTGAAGGCATAGATTTACATTGTTAGAAAAGATTTATATTTTGAATAAATGCTGTTCTTTTTAACTTGTTATTCATCAAAGAATCCTGAAAAAAAGAATCACAGGTTCCAAAAAAAAAATATTTGGCAGCACAACTTTTTCCAACAGTGATAATTCTAATAATAAATCAGCGTATTAGAATGATTTCTGAAGGATCATGTGACACTTAAGACTGGAGTAACAGCTTTGCATCACAGGAATAAATTAGATTTGAAAGTATATTAAAAAAAAAAAAACATTATTTTATATTGTAATAACATGTTGCAATGTTACTGTTTTTTTTTTTCCTGTATTTTTGATCAAAGAAATGCAGCCTTGATGAGCATAAGAGACTGATTCCCTTATTGATCCCAAATCTCAACCGCTTGATTGTTTATATTGTCACAAAATGTAACTGTTATTATTCAGCTTTAATCAGATAAATGCAATTAAAAGGTGTGAAGATATTATGGTATTATAAACATTAATGTTATGATTTTCTGTAAGGCTTATTGGAAAGAAAGTGTATTGTCACAATACTTACAGAAATTTCAGTATTAATAATAGTGAATAAAATAATATCCTTATTAATACATAGTATTAATAAGGATAATATTCAGAGTTAAAAAAGGATATTTATATATATATATATATATATATATATATATATATATATATATATATATATATATATATATATATATATATATGTATATATAATATATATATATATATATATATATATATTTTTTTTTTTTTCATAGAGCTTGTTGCAATGCATTCTAGGATTTGGCAAGGTATGGCAGTCCTGTAGCGCCTTCAGATGCTCCATATGTAGGCAGCTCACTGGAGCAGAGCTGTGTGTGTGTCTGTGTGTCTGTGTGTGTCTGTGTGTGTGTGTGTGTTCACACTCTGGTGCTCATCTGGTGTCGTGCAGCGGATGTGGTGTTTTTGAGCTCACTGATTTGAGGGGCCCATGTAGTTCACGTCACGCGTCAGTGCAGGAAACCCTGGCCGTCATGTTCTCAGGTCACAGTAAACCACTGACATTTGCAGCGCTGCCATCAGTTTATCCCATTATCACAGGCCTGTGTGTGTCAAACATTCTGGAGAAACAACTGATGAATCAGATCAAGGTTTAGTCTGAAATCAAGGAGGAACAGATTTACTAGATTCATTGGGCAGCTGATTTCTACATCGGACTCGTATGATTTTTTGGTCACATGACTGAGATGATCTGATCAGCACTAGAGTTCAAAATTGTGGTTTCTGTAAAATTTTACAAATTTTTTAAGAGAAGTCTCTTCTGTTCACTAAGGCGATATTTATATGATCAAAAACATTATCTGTTAAACTGAAATTTATTTCTGTGATGTGCAGCTGAATTTTCAGCATCATTACTCCAGTCTTCAGTGTCACATGATCCTTCAGAAATCATTCTAATATGCTGATTAGCTGCTCAAGAAACATTTTTTATTATTAATGCTGAAAACAGTTCGTATGTTTGTGGAAACTGTCTAATACATTTGATTTTCTGCATTCACAGATGAATAGAAAGAGCAGCATTTATTTGAAATTGAAATCTTTTGTAACACTATAAATGTCTTTACTGACACTTTTGATCAGTTTAATGATGACTGAAACTATTCATTTCTTTCAAAAAGCAACTTTTGAAGTGCTGTTCTCTGATTGGATGAATCTCCATGTCATCTCCACGTGTTCATCACTGGTTTATCCGGTTATTTGTCCTGGTCCTCATGGTTTGTTTGATATATTTAATGATTGTGTTTCAGTGAAACAGTCAGTCAGAATGAGTGTGTGTGTGTGTGTGTGTGTGTGTGTGTGTGTGCACCTGGTATTTATCACGTTATGGGGACCAAATGTCCCCACAAGGATAGTAATACCAGTAAATTTTGACCTTGTGGGGACATTTGTGAGGTCCCCATGAGGAAACAGGCTTATAAATCATGCAGAATGAGTTTTTTTGAGGAAGTAAACGTGTGCACAGTCTCCTGTGAGGGTTAGGTTTAGGTGTAGGGAGATAGAAAATACAGTTTGTACAGTATAAAAACCATTACGCCTATGGAATGAACCCATAAAACATGGAAACCCAACGTGTGTGTGTGTGTGTGTGTGTGTGTTTCTGTCGGTTAATTGTTTGATTGCTGGTAATTAGTTACATGAGATATGCTGGTCTGTCCTGCACACACTCACTCAGGCCCGCTCAACCGTGTGTGTGTGTGTGCGTCAGCCGCCAGGGATGTGTAACACAACACCGCTGCGCCATTTTAGCGCCTGCAGACTCCCAATCCGTCCACCGCGGTGGTCACATGACCTCTGGCGCTGCTCTGATTGGTCTGTTTCAGTTATTAAGTGAAGGAAAGTGTGTAACAGTGTGAGGAGTGAGTCAGTGCTGCGCTGGAACGCTGCGGTCAGAGTGATGATGAGCTGGAGCACAGATGAAGACCGGATCGGTGTGAGGATGGACTGAAACGGGTGACTGTGGTTCGATCAGTTCATCTTCAGATCCTGTCCAAACACACTTAGACCAGCGACTGATGAATTTGTATGGGCTAAAATTAGTTTGCTCAGCAGTATCTGACACCACACGACTTTAAGCGTGGACATCCGTGTTGCTTGTTTACGGCTGCAAGATTTCTGTTGCTATGGTTACCACTGAGCGCAGAGTCACTCCTGTATTCTGTGCACACACGCATGATAATCCAGATTCACTTTAAAAAGCTTTAAAAAGTGATTGTTCCCACTAAAAGTTTCCATTTTGAATGTGGCCTAACTTCAGACCCTCATGTCTTTATTTCTCCTGTAGAACACATGTTTTGGTGAAACAACTTTTTATTCACAAACAGATTTTAAAAATCAGTTTTTAGATGCATTCAAAATTCAAAAAGAATATAAAACACCATCAGGCAACATAGAAACGGCGCATGTGACTCCAGATCTTCTCATCCAGCTGCTGGACGTGATTGAGAATTGGTAACTAGCACTAACTAGTAGTCTGCAGAACAAAACAAGGTTTTCCCACCTCAGCCCTCAAAGGGTTAACTCTTGTCTTCTGTCTCTCTCTGTCACACACATACCGGTTCTAACCGGTTCTCAGGAAAGTGCGTTGTGTGGCCCATGGAATCCTGGGAAGGGTCATGTGTGTGTGTGTGTGTGTGTGTGTGTGTGTGTGTGATGTCACTGGGCGGAAGAGAGAAAACAACTCGAGTCAGCTTTCCATTATCTGTGCGTGCGTGTGTGTGCGCGCGCATGTGTAAGAGTGTTAGTGTGTGTGTGTGTGTGTGTGTGTGTGTGTGTGTGCATGTGGCTCTTCCTGTCATACAGGAAGTGTGCTGATGAGAGTGTGCCGTGGCTCTCCTGCAGGAGTGACCTCATGCAGGTTTTCTTTCTTTGTCGTTGAAACTTCCTGTCGAGCATCACGGACCCACTGACCTCTGGTCAGTGATCTGATCTGAATAATGACGCTGTTGGCTGTAGAGATTCGTGATTGATTGAGCGTTTCTTTTTCCTGTTTTATACACACAAACTCACACACGTATATCGTTATTAACCTGGTTAATGTAATCCTGTGTCACACTAATTCTGGATTCAGGTTTTCATTTTTCTTCTCATTTGCATATTTGCATGAGGTTAACATTGGACGGTTGCGTCACATGACCTGTTTCTCCATCTGTGCTCATTGGAATGTGTGACAGAAAACAGACTGATGTCAGATCAGTATTGTTAGCTGTCCGTTGACACTGAACACACATGAATGTTTCTGTGACTGTTCATGAATATTTAATGAGTTAAGCACTGAGGCACCGTTTGATTGGTTGTCTGTTCCTAAACAGCTCAAATTCAGACAAACTGTGAAACTTACAATCAATCAGTGCATTAGTGTAAATTATAATTAGAGGCTGATCCCAGATCAGACCAGTGAAGGGTCACGATCAGTGTTGGGAAAAGTTACTTTTAAAAGTAATGCATTACAATATTGCGTTACTCCCTAAAAAAGTAACTAATTACATTACTTTTACAGAAAGTAATGCGTTTGGATTACTTTTGCATGACTTTTCAAATCTGTGCAGGGCTTGCTCGTTTGTTTTTAATATAAAGTTACATTTTTGGAAAATGTAAAAGCCCTTTCACACCAATAGTGAAAGGAATCAGCCTCAGGCTGAAGGAAAAGCAGATTCACGTCTGTACAGTAGAACGCAGAAGAAGAAGAAAGCTCAACACTCTTCAGCAATTAAATAAAGAACAAATGTTAGTTTCTCTCGAGTAATTTTTGCTTATTAGTATGGTGAAATTGGATCATTGAAGGTCAGCAGCAAAAACACTGGTTAATAAAATGGCAAGGCAAATTTATTTATATAGCATTCGTCATATTCATACACAAAGGTAATTCAAAGTGCTTTATGTATAAAAGAAAAAAAAAAAATTTAAAACAATCATAAAAATAATCACAACAATAAAATAAGGAATTTAAAAATGTTACAATGATTTAAAATGAACTAAAAGAGTTAAAAATAAAAATAATTATACATAAAATACAGTGCAAAATGGGATTAAATACATAAAGGATATTTGTGTTTTTAAACCATTTAATTTTTACAGGTTTGTGTCATATTCTGAGTTGAATTTCACTCTTTTTATTTATTTTGAGGAATACTGAAACTTTTTTTTTTGTGAGTGAGAGGAGTAAGTGCACTTTCACATTTATTCTAGAACTAAAGTAAAAATGTAATTCCTGATTTGTTTCAACATGAGGACAGGAGAGCTTTCAGTCAATAAATGGGGAAACACAAAGTCACTAAACTAAATAAAAAAAGTATACGTACCTCTCATTACTTGTAATGGCGCACGTGATGATGCGCTTCCATAATGCGGATGATTTTGTGTTCAGGTGCGGTGATGTCTGAGGACGCGGTGCGGCAGACGCGCAGTCAGAAGCGCGCTCTAGAGCGGGACTCTTTGTCCGCGGACGGTAAGCGGCCGAAGCTGGAAGGCGTGGAGCGCTCCCGATCGGAGACGGCCGTGGCGGTCCAGGCCTCCAGCATCCTGAAGGCCACCATCAAAGTGGAGGTGCAGACGGGTGACGAGCCCATGGACATGAGCAACACGTGAGGAAGCTTTACTTGACGTTAGTGTGTGTGTGTGTGTGTGTGTGTGTCTACAGAACATAAGCCTACTTCACATGAGTGACCAACATTCAGTGCAGTACCAGCCTCTGGAATAGTACTGAATCTATCATAACTAATGAAAAAAACAGAACAGGGGGAAGATGAACTAACCCATGTTCAGATCAGTGAGTTTGGTTCAGTAGATTGAGATCGGTGTGTTTGTGTCTGCTGATGACAGGGTCACTGGATGTTCTGAGTGATGTTGTGGAAGATCGTCATGTTTTGTTCATTTGTGATGCTGGTGTCCTGTAGTTTAGGACTTTCCTCTCACATCTCATGTGATGAGCGCAGAATACGAGACAATGATTAAAAGTTAAAATCACTCAGCTGCAAGCCTGCGTCCTGCCCTGTCCCATCAGCGCTGCGTTTACACCCATCTCTCAGGGTTTGCGGTTGGTAAGAGAGTCTCTGCTGCTCACCAGTGCTGCATTTATTTGATCAAAAATAAGGTAAAAATGTGAAATCTTATTAGAATTTAAAACAGCTGTTTTCTATTTGAATATATTTTAAGCTGCAATTTATTTCTGTGATGTGCAGCTGAATTTTCAGCATCATTACTCCAGTCTTCAGTGTCACATGATCCTTCAGAAATCATTCTAATATACTGATTTGCTGCTCAACAAACATTTCTGATTATTAGCAATGTTGAAAACAGTTGTGCTGTACAATACTTTTGGAAACCGAGATACATTGTATTTTTCAGGATTCTTAGGGTTAGGTCAGGTGAGAATTTAGATGATCAGGGCATCCTGGGAAATGATTCCCACAATTCCACAGCTGTTGTGAATATGATTCCTCATAGAGAGTCACATTTGATGTTGATGAATCTGCTTTAATAGATGCTGCAATCATGCTGCGGGATCAGCTGTGTGTGAAACAGGAAGTTGTGTTTGTGTGTGAGACCAGAATGTTTGTTTTCATGATTTTCTTGTAATTTACAGTCAGGTTTGATGTGTGTGTGTGTGTGTGACTGTGTGTGTGCTTGCGTGCGTGTGTGCGTGTGTGTGCGCTTGTGTGCGTGTGTGTGTGTTCGTCCTGCCCCCCCCCCCCAAAGTTTCTCCATTTTCTGGCAGCACCTGAACGCTCCTTCACTTCACAAAATGAAGGCCATGTGTCACTAACCGGTTCCAGCCGGCTGGTTGTCATGGTTTCCAGTAGGGGAGGGGGAGGGGTGTCACATGACATCAGCAGAACATGCGGTGGGTCACGTGACGTGTGTTTAGTTGGGTGATTAATGCACAGGAAGAGTCTGATCTCACACAAAGACAGTCTCCTCTCCAGAACTCTCAGTGTGTGTGTGTGTGTGTGCGTGTGTGTGTGTGTGTGTGTGTGTGCGTGCACGTCAGCGATCAGTGGGCTGAACCGTGTGTTTACAGGCCTGTGTGAATCCTTTCCCAAACTCCTGCTCATCATGTGTGATTCTGTTGGTTTCCCAGCATCACCAGCGCTCAGATCCCACATATTGCTCACATGCTGCAGTTTGATTTGTGTTTGACTGAACTCAGATGGAGGACGTTTGTCTCTGAACACTCACTCCACTTTCACTTTCACTTTATATTATCTATATTCACTTCATCTAGCTTTCTAATAAATGATGAATTGCTTTTGTTCCTCTTCTGTAAGTCACTTTGCATAAAAGCATGTGTAAAGTGCATACGTGTGCAATACGTGTTCCTCATTAAGCTAATGATTAATTCAATCATAAAAATTTACATTAAAAAAAACAACAAAAAAACAATTAACATAAAACATTTACTATAAGATAAAATATATTTTTCATCTGCATGTCATGTGACCGTTGAGCAGTTCAGAGAACCATGAATATTTGAATGTTTTGAATACTGAAATATTAGCTTAAAATCTCGAGAATATACAGTATGTGACCCTGGAGCACAAAAGCAGTCTTAAGTATCACAGGTATATTTGTAGCAATAGCCAACAACACATTGTATGGGTCAAAATGATCAATTTTTCTTTTATGCCAAAAATCATTAGGATATTAAGTAAAGATCATGTTCCATGAAGATATTTAGTACATTTACTACTGGAAATATAGTAGTCAACATTTGAAGTGGTTTAAAAAATTCATCAAAGTTGTTCTAAGACAAGACTGGGTTTTGTTTTGGTTTTAGGTTAACTTTGAAAGGTTCTGATCCACTTAAAAATGTTGACTACTGTATATCTAAACTTAATTTTTGATTAGTAATATGCATTGCTAAAATCTTTATTTGGACAACTTTAAAGGTGATTTTCTCAATTGATTTTTTATTTTTTTTTTATTTTATTTATTTATTTTTTTGCACCCTTAGCTTCCAGATTTTCAAATAGTTGTGTCTCAACCAAATATTGTCCTATCCTAACAAATATACATCAATAGAGAGCTTATTTATTCAGCTTTCAGAAGATGTATAAATCTCAGTTTTTAAAAAACAGACCCTTATGACTGGGTTTGTGGTCCAGGGTCACATATTTGAGTATAAATGGGTTTGAGGAATCACAGGTTCACAGTACTGGAGATGTTTGTGGGGAGTCTTTTAGCCTACAGTGACTCTTGTTACTTGGTTTATTGGTTATTCATGGAAAGTTTTTAAAGAGTTTAAACAATCGAGCCTGCTTCTTTTCTGAAGAGCCGTATATTCCAGTGTGTTCCAGTGCTGTAACATGATGCCACAGACTCACACACTGGTCATTTATCAACACGTAATGAAATCATTTCATGCAGAAATTTACTTTAAAACATTTTTTTTTCAAAATGGCCAAGGTTTGGCTTTCTCAATGTTTGTCATTCTGAGACACTCAAACTCAGATCTCAGGAGCTTCAGAGTTTAGGGTTAGGTTCATTTGCTCTGATCCATCAGCACTTTGGCTCATCATCATCGTCATCATCATCATCAGTGACGGATGTGTGGGGTTTGACTCTGCGTGGATGTCCTGATGATGGACGACACTGATGAAACTGTGCTTTCATTGAATTAGTGATGTTTACTAGTCACTCAGTAGTCACTACTACTACAACTGCTAGTTAGAGTTAAGCGTTTGACTCCTCTAATCACGTGTTGTTGAGGAGCATGTGCTGTGAATTTTTTTTATTTATTTATTTTTTTCCCCCATCTGCCCTTTGCTGCGTGTGAGGACACAGTAAGAGACGTTTTGCTTGTTTGACCGCAGTCATGTGACCACTGCTCCTCTGAGCTCACAGCTGATTGGATTATTTCCTATCTGCCCCCCTCTAGTGGATGACAGCAGCACTGATTGATCTCGTCACTGACCAGCACAGAAATGCCAAATACTACTAGTTCACACAGTACTGCTGTATTAGTTATAAATTCAGTCAATTACTGATTAAAAATGTCATTAAAAATAGTATAGTCAATAATGTAATTTTGGACTACTTCTGGATTACTTTTGACATGCATCGTTTATCACATAGATTTTAAAAGGATCATTTTGTAAAATATTCATTTTGGAATGGGGTTAAAAAGGGTTGGAAAATTTCCTGAAAATTTCTGGAAACTTTCCAAAATATTCAGAAATTTTCCAAAAAAAAAAAAAATCCTGGAAACTTTTTAAAATTTCTGGAGAGTTTTAGAATTTTTCCAGAATTGTTCTGCCTTTTTGCAACCCTATTTTGGTAAGTAAATAATATATTCTATATAAAAAAAAAACTTTAAACCATATATATATATATAATAAATATATATATATATATATATATATATATATATATATATATATATATATATATATATATATATATATATATTTCCATTTTTATCAACAACTTGAAAGACCAAAATTGGGGTTTGTGAAGGAGCTGCAAGGAATTCATGAGTTGATAAATTAATATATCATTAAAATGTCAAATTAAAATAAAATGTAAATAAAAATGTAAACTTCAATTAAATTACAATTTAATAAAATCAAAATAAAACACTTAAACACTAAAAAATTGCTTCAAAATAAAATGGTAATTTACTTACCTGCATGTCATGTGACCACGAGTTATCAGTTGTTTACTGCCATTGTGTGACTAAAATGTGATCACTCAAATAATAAAAGAGTAACTAATCTCATTGATTATTATAAAATCTAATTATGAAATGTAATTATGAGTGCTTAATTTGTGATTATGTAAAATTTGATTATGTAATCCAGATTACCACCAAGAATAAATGTACAAATCACATTGTATGTTGCATGTTTATTTCTATTTGTTTTCTTAGTGCTCTGCTCATCTAACAACTTGTTTAACGACGCGTGTTTGATTTCAGTGCGGTGAAGAGAGAGGCGAGGTCTCCGTCGCCCAATGATGTGATCGTTCTGTCGGACGAGGCGCCCAGTCCGCAGGTGAACGGAGGAAATCACATCAAAGAGCTGGACACGGATCTGCTGATGGTAAACGCGTGACCTTTGACACGAGCGACGACACGCGACACTCACACGCGTGTGTTGCGGGTCACGTAGATCAGAAATAGTGTTTGTATAGCAGCACTTTCTCAGCTGATGTGATGCCGATTAAAATTTGAATAGAGTACTTTCTGTTGTGCATTGTGTAATTGTGTGTGTGTGTGTGTGTGTGTGTGTGTGTGTGTGTGCAGAGGAGTTCTCCACAGGAACGCAAGCATGTCATTAAGCAGCTGAAGGAGGAGCTGCGTTTGGAGGAGGCCAAACTCATCCTCCTCAAGAAACTCAGACAGAGTCAAATACACAAAGAATCCAGCGCGCAGAAGGTACGACAAAATCAACAAAATAAAATTGACACTGCAGCCATGCAGAATCCCAGCCTTGACCTCATGTGACCTTTAGTAGCACAGCTGATGATTTAATTTAACGTAAAATCAAAACCCACTGTGTATCTGGATACATGGAGGTCAAACAGTGTGAAAGGAGTTAAACTGACCGAGTTAATGATGCTGGTTATTGTGTTGTGTCTCCATCAGCCGGCGGCTCCTGTGTCCAGCGCTCCTCCTCCTCTGGTGAAGGGATCTGCTGTCGGGAAAACCACACAACCCGTGAGTCCGTTAAACACACACACACACACACACACACACACACACACACACACACACACACACACACACACACACACTCTCCCTCGTACACACTCACATACATGTACACACATACATAAACTCGAAAAAACACAACTTGAAGCTGAAGTGTGTAGCCAGAAAGTGCTTTGTGCCTTGTGTAATTGTCTGAGCTGTTGCTGATCAGGTGATCTCTGCTCGGGCTTCTGGGACGGTGATTCCTCCCCCGCTGGTGCGCGGCACTCAGCTGTCCAAACACGGCTCGACCGGCGCTCAGATCATCATGCCTCCGCTGGTCAGAGGAGCTCAGGTGCGTCACACGCCTGCCGTTCGTTTCGTTATGACCCGTGTGAGCGTGCGGTGACGCTTCTCTCTTGCGCCGCAGTCGATCTCGGTGTCGCCGCAGCAGATCTCTAGCCTGAGACAGCAGCAGAACTCGTCTTCGGGTCCTCCTCCGCTGCTCCTCGCTCCCAGAGCCACGGTGAGCAGCGTCGCGGGACAGAAGATCATCCAGCCCGGCCTCATACGCATGACCACCATCCCCAGCACCGGCCTGCTGGTCAGCATCAACCAGGTGTGTGACGCCCGCCTGCGTCCGTCTGTCCGTGCACAACCCTCTAGTGATTTAATACAGGGTTCGTACAAGGTGCTTAAAGTGCCTGAAGTACTTGAATTTGACTTTTTGACATTTTAAAGCCTGGAAAACCCTTGAAAATAGCAATATTCCTGAAGAGGTACTTGAGAAGTGCTTGAGTTATTGAAGGACATTGTATCTATGAAATAAAGGTTTCATTTGTTCAATAAGCACATCAGTTTCACGCAAAATTAACGCTGCAGCCCGTCTGATGTTGAGCTTATGTAGCCCCGGACCTTTTCAGCACTGCTTCAAACATTATGATGATCATGATCACTTTCAAATATTTATTACCAAATATATACTGATAAATGTAAGATTGATTGAGTGGTATGAGATGACTGGATGCTTTCAGCTGATTTCCTATTGAACTGTCAGCAACTGAACTGCAGCTCAGACTATTTCAAATATAGTGAATTAAGCTACAAACTCCATCATAATGAACAATGTTCACATCTAACATGTGTTTTGAGCTGCCGCTCGTCATATTAATGGAGAAGTCCACTTCCAGAACAATTCACAAATAATTTACTCACCCCCTTGTCATGTAAGATTCAATTCAGATTTATTTGTATAGTTCCTTTCACGACACATATCATTGCAAAGCAAATTAAAGTTTTTACAATATATTTAGTAGTAGCTTACTAGTGGTGACTGTCAAGTTGATGTACAAGATGTTCATGTCTTTCTGTCTTCAGTCGTAAAGAAATTATGGTTTTTGAGGAAAGCATTTCAGGATTTTTCTCCATATAATGGACTTCAATTGTGCCCCCGATTTTGAACTTCCAAAATGCAGTTTAAATGCAGCTTCAAAGGGCTCTAAACGATCCCAGCTGAGGAAGAAGGGTCTTATCTAGTGAAACAGTCAGCCATTTTTTTTTTTTTTTTTTTCAGAAAATAAAAATTTGTTTACTTTAAGCACAAAAGCTGGTGTAGCACAGGCTCTGGGATGCGCGTCCACGTACTATTGAATCACATCGAAAGGTCACGCGGAATGTAGGCGGAGCTACAGACCCAGTGTTTACAAAGCGAACGCGCAAAAACGAATGAAGTTCAAATAAGTCAAAAGCTTTTTACAAACAAAAAGGTACAATGAAGTTGGAAAATTCTGAAGTTGTCGGAGAAAATAAGATGGAGTTTTTCGCCATACTCTACCTTTTTGAGCCGTACACAGACGATGAACTTGGACGCGATTCATAACGTTGTGGACGCACATCCCAGAGCCTGTGCTACACCAGCTTTTGTGCTTAAAAAGTATACAATTTTTATTTAAAAAAAAAAAAAAATGGCTGATCGTTTCACTAGATGAGACCCTTCTTCCTCGGCTGGGATCGTTTAGAGCCTTTGAAACCGCATTTAAACTGCATTTTGGAAGTCCAAAATCGGGGCACCAATGAAGGCCATTATATGGAGAAAAATCCTGAAATGTTTTCCTCAAAAACCATAATTTCTTCACAACTGAAGACAGAAAGACATGAACATCTTGGATGACAAGGGGGTGAGTACATTATTTGTAAATCGCTGTTCTTGAAGTGAACTTTTCCTTTAATGGAGTGTTTCACTAGTCAGCAGTAAACCGGTTACCTCACCTCAATATGTTCACAGATTTGTGTTCGATGTTATCTTTGGAATGGAAATATGGATATTTTATTTGATTGTAAACATCATACTTGTTCCTTGTATTTCTTTACAATTAGCGAGCTAAGCTAGTAGCAGTACTGATAGTGTCGTGTAAACATGGCTGAAGAAGCGAAAAACGGCACGGATGAACCGAATCAATTGAGTCATTTACACTCGAACCGCTCCGATTGATTCAAACTCGTGACTTCGATCATTCAGTTCAAGCGATTCACTAGCAAAAACCAGATCAAATTAAAAGAGCCATTCATTTCCGAATTTGTAATGATTTTAAAAAGCTTGTAGTGATGGGTGAAACGAAGCTTTTCGAAACTCCAAATCAGTGAAACAGTTTCGTCGCAAAATGATTCACCGTTTCGAAACGCTCCAGATGGATCGCGTGTTGTGAATCATTTAAGCGAGACCGGACTTTAAATCGCGTATCGCGATTCATTTGATTTAGATTGGAACATCGGCAATCATTTGATTCATATGGGGACTTAAAATCGTGAATCATGTGATTTAGTTGGAACTTCAAATAGCGTATCGCGATTCATTTAATTTAGATCGGAACCTTGGAGCGGTTCGTAAATCATTTCATAAACTGAATGATTTACGCTCTGAATGATGACTGGCGAATCATTTGATTCAGATTGGAACTTTGGCTTGCGGTTCGTGATTCATTTTATTCAGATCGGGATTTTTGAGGGGGTTCGCCAATCTTTTTTAAAAAAAATGTATTAAACAGTAGATTTTTTTTTATATATGTGAAATTTTAGCTAGCAGGAAACACAAGTTATCATTTCTTATGTTCTTTTTTGAGTAGCCACAGAAAACATCTATAAAACAAAGAATGGTCACTTACAAAATGAGATCAGATGAACATGAATAAATCTGATCCAAATGTCTCTGTGTTTCATTGGCAAACAAGTGAATGAATCTTCCTCAGAAGAGACAAAAACAGAAACTCACTTCAGTGTCTGACTTGTATTATAATTACATCCATAAGCTTTTTGTGAAATGTGTATGAACTCATGAATCTGTTATTTGATCTCTTCATATTTAAAGAGAGAACTATAGTTTACAAAGTCATTCATCGCTTGTTATGATTTTCAAGGGTTGAAAAATGTAGAGACGCTGTGACATGACCCTACCAATATCAGACACTGCTCAATTAATCCTAGCAATAAATTTGATCTGCTGTTATGTCCTCATCGACGCTGAAATCAGATTTGCTTTTAATGTGTTCAATTGTATATAATATAGGTATTTTAAATTGGTATCACAGCTGTTGCTGCAGAATAACAGTCCATTTTAAATGTAATGTGCTTTATTTCTCTTTCTCCGTTTGTTCTTAAGTTGACGTCATTGTCAGTAGTTGACACCGTTCCATTTACTAGGTGTTCACGTTATAATATGTCTAATAAAGTCATAACTCAATGACTGTGTCCCGCAGGCCACCGGCTCAAACCTGAAGTCCGGGTCGGGCGCGTTGAATGTCGGTCAGTCTCCAGACAGCCGTCAGGCGGCCAAACTAGCGCTGCGCAAACAGCTGGAGAAGACGCTTCTGGATATCCCACCGCCTAAACCGCCCACTCCGCAGCTCAACTTCCTGCCGTCGGCGGCCAATAACGAGTTCATCTACCTGGTGGGGCTGGAGGAGGTGGTGCAGAACCTGCTGGAGTCTCTGGGACGAGGTTTGGATCCGCAACGCTCTTCTCACACACACACACACACACACACACACACACACACACACACACACACACACACACACACACACACACACACACACACACACACACACACACACACACACACACTACTGCTCAAACGTTTGGGATCAGTGAGACTTGTAATGTTTTTTTAAAGAAGTCTCTTCTGCTCATCAAGGCTGCATTTATTTGATCAAAAATACTGAAAAAAACAGTAATATTGCAAAATGTTATTACAATATAAAGTTTTGTTTTTTAATTAATATACTTTAAAATATAATTTATTCCTGTGATGCAAAGCTGAATTTTCATCAGCTGTTACTCCAGTCTTCAGTGTCACATGATCTTTCAGAAATCATTCTAATATGCTGATTTATTATTAGAATGATCAATGTTGGAAATTGTTTTTTCTTTGGAACCTGTGATTCTTTTTTTTTTCATGATTCTTTGATGAATAACAAGTTTAAAAGAACAGCATTTATTCAAAATCTTTTCTAACAGTGTAAATCTATGATATCACTTTTTATTAATTTAACACATTCTTGGTGAATAAAAATATTAATTTCTTTAAAAAAAAAAAAAAAAAAAAAGAATAAAAATGTACTGATCCCAAACGTTTGAACAGTAGTGTGTATTGTTAGAAAACCTTTCTATTTTAAATAAATGCTGTTGTTTTTAACCCTATATTGGTCAAAGAATCCTGAAAAAAAAGAATCACAGGTTCAAAAAAAAATATTAAGCAGCACAACTGTTTCCAGCACTGATAATAAATCAGCATATTAGAATGATTTCTGAAGGAACATGTGACACTTAAGACTGGAGTAACAGCTGATGAAAATTCAGCTTTGCATCACAGAAATAAATTATATTTTAAAGTATATTAAAATAAAAAACATTATTTTATATTGTAATAACATTTTGCAATATTACTGTTTTTTTCTGTATTTTTGATCAAATAAATGCAGCCTTGATGAGCAAAAGAGAGTTTTAAAAAAAACATTACAAGTTTCACTGATCCCAAACTTTGGAGTGGCAGTCACTGCCTTATACAGAGACTTTCATACTGCGGCACAGTTATAAACAGAAAGAGAAACTGTGTTCTTCAGTTAGAAAACAACAAGTTTAGCTCTAAAACATCCATTCTGACTATAAATCGTTCGTGTGTGTGTGTGTGTGTGTGTGTGTGTGCGCGTGTCAGGTAAGCAGGGTCTGTACGCCGGTTTGGTGGTCAGCGGTGGAGAGCCGTCCTGCTGCTCTCAGTGTAAGACGGACTTCACCTGCCGCTGGCGCCGAGACAAAGGCGGAGCCGTCATGTGTGAGCAGTGCATGTCGTCCAATCAGAAGAAGGTGCTGAAGGCCGAACACACCAATCGTCTGAAGGCGGCGTTCGTCAAGGCGCTTCAGCAGGAGCAGGAGCTCGATAAGCGTGTGCTGCAGCAGGCCACGCCCCCCGCCTCTTCGTCATCATCATCATCCTCCGCTCACGGGATGAAGGTCGATCAGGTCAAAGCGCGCGCCGCCTCTTTAGTTCAGCAGACGCAGGGACGCTCCGTTCAGACCGTGAGCCGCCACATCGCAACCATCAAACAGGTGAGGCGTCGCATCTGTGGGTCTGAGGTCCTTCTGGTTCTTCGGTGTGATTGACGCAGCTGTTTGTCTGTTCTTCCAGGTGTCTCAGAGTCCGTCGGTCCGTAGCGCGCAGCCGTCCGCGATCCGCGCCGTTCCTCACTCGTTCTCCCCGTCCTCTCAGCTGCAGAACGCCGTGGCGGCCGCCGCTCTGGTCAACAGGCCAGGTAAGCATGCAGTGCGTCAGGGGTCAAAGGTCAGCAGCAGCAGAGGCAGCGGCGTGAGGAAACGGAGCAGCGGCGCCGCAGGTAGATTCTGCTCAAAACGCGCTCAACCAGCGCTCTTCTACTGATAGTCATTTAGCTTTAATTAGCCTTTTGAATTAGCGTTCATTTGTATTCTTTGTTTCTGTTTTCATTATCATTTTAGTTACAATTTATTGTAATTTTGCCATGTGTTTTAATCATTTTTTTCTTTTTTTTATTTATTTTTTATATTGCTATTTGGCTTTACTTTTGTTTTTGTTTTTTATTTCCAGTCATTTTAATGTTTCTACTTAAACTAAAAAATATTAGCAACTAACTGAAATACTTTTTCATTTAAATTTTATGTGCTTTTGTTGTTTTTATTAGTTTTTGTTCATATATATATGTAACTTGTTAGGTTTACTTAATTTTTATTTTAGTTTTAGTGTTCCGTTTTAGAATTAAAGGGAAATTAGAGAGGTTGCTTTAGGAGTTAACTGAAAAAAGTTTTTATTTTTATTTTGTGTGTGTGTGTATATATATGCATGCGTGTATGTTTAATTCATTTTATTCCAGTTTTAGTTGTAATTTTTATTTTTACATTTTTATTTTTAAATTTTACATTTTTTGTATTCGTTTTTATTTATTTTATTTTTAGTCAAGTTTTTCCATTGAATATTTATATTTTATTTTAGTTTTATTTCAATTAGCAGTAACGTTTTAATAGTTTTAGTTTTAATTAATAGCCCTGGTTTGAAGGCATTCTGATCCACTGGATTTGAGAGATCGAGCGCTGACCTGGTAACTCACTAGATCACGTGTTCAGTCATTTCATCATGTTCATATATTCGTGTGTGTGTGTGTGTGTGTGTTTTGGTCAGGTGTGACTATGGCCTACGTGAACCCCAGTCTGTCTGTTCATAAGCCGTCGGCGGTGGAGCGTCACAGAGAGTATCTGCTGGACATGATCCCGTCCCGCTCCATCTCACAGACCGCAAACACCTGGAAGTAAAACCGCAGGAGTCCAGACTCTGGAGGTTCTGGATTCATCTGTCTCCGCTCCGGTCCGGAGGATCTGAGCGGTTTCTGCAGGTTTCTTCGCACAAGGGCTTCGAGTCTCGTCCGACGCGGCGCGGCGGCACTGACACGCGGATCACGTGACGCTAGCGGAGCCGCTCTTACATCATCACTTCACTTCCTACCAAAAACACCAACCGAATGCAAACGAGACGCTTCGCGCGCCGTCCGCCCGTCCGCGGGCCGCTTTGAGTGTTTCTGTTACGGCTTATTATTATTTAGGTTTGTTTGACTGTTAAGTTATGTAAGTGTGTGTGATTTCAGCTGAAGGATGTGTGCGTCATGCGTGCGTTTGACTGCAAATCACGTTTGACAGAAGTTTGTTCTTCCACAAACATTTATTATTTCAGCTCATAGATTAATCTGAGTTTTGAGTCAGTTGAAGTTTCCTACATTTGTCAATGTTTGTTTTTGATTATTGTTTGTTTATATTGTTTGTATTTCCATGCAGGTGATTCTCCACGTGTAAAAGATTTGATTAATGCGTTTCTGAAATAATTCCATTGATAATTGGTGTATAAGATCATCAGTGAGCTCTGATCATTGGTGCAGAGCACCAGTGTTGATGATGATGATGATGATGATGATGAAGGCAGATTGATCTCTTGGCTCTGATTGGTTAAACTCTCACTGTTAAACTGCACATGAATAAACATCATCACGTTTCCCCTGTCGAACTGTCGATTTCACCGATGCGTTTGTTTTTTTGTTTTGTTTTGCGATGACGACGTCACACCGTCGTGTTTCCATGGTTACGGACAGATGCAGCGTCACGTTTCCTGTTGCATTTGCTTCCTGCAACATGTACAAAGTTACAGTTTGTTAGATTTATTTGTTCCTGTAATAAAACGTTTTAACCCTTTCAATCCGACCGCACGTCTTCATTCACTTACGGTGTTTCACATTATGTGTTTTAATGACCCGTGTAATCATAATTAGAAAATGGTTCATTTGTAGCGCTGAGATTTGACCTGCCTGACAAACAAACAGGATGAAAATGAAAGCCTGAACTGAATGTTGTCAAAACTAGCCAATAACTAGACCCATTTGTCTGCCACAGACTAGCAAGAAGCAGAAGGGATGATTTCAGATCAAACTCCATCAGTGTTTATTTCAGCAGGTTGATCTGGAACATTATTAAAACCTAAATAAAACACAGGAATATACTTTAAGAAACTACAAGAACAGGGTACAAACTTTAAGGAAATGTTGTTTAAATATGTAAATGAGACGTCTAATTAAATATGCACTAATGTTCATACATTTTCAGCACATAAATCTGAAGAATATATGAAGTCAGGATCAAAATTCTTGTGAGATTTTGTTGTCATAAGTGAACCTGGAGGACAAAACCAGTCTTAAGTATCACGGGTTTATTTGTAGCAATAGCCAATAATACTTCGTATGGGTCAAAATTATGCATTTTTCTTTTATGCCAAGAATCATTAGGATATTAAGTAAAGATCATGTTCTGTGAAGATATTTTGTAAATTTCCTACTGTAAATATATCAAAACTTAATTTTTGATTAGTAATATGCATTGATAAGAACTTCATTTGGACAACTTTAAAAGAGATTTTCTCAATATTTAGTTTTTTTGTACCTCAGGACCCAGATTTTTAGATAGTTGTATCTCGGCCAAATATTGTTCTGTCCTAACAAACCACACATCAATGGAAAACTTAGCTTTCATTTGATGTATAAATCTCAGTTTTAAAAAACTGACCCTTATGACTGGTGTTGTGTTCCAGGGTCACATACTGGAGTTAAATGGTTTTCTTTTTATCACTCCATAAATCAGAAAATACTGACAGCAGACAGAAAAGAAAAAAGTAAATGTAAAATGTTGTTTAAAACAGTGTGAATGAAATATAAAACAAACCTTCACAATATAGAGAGAAATAAAACTGTAAAGTTTGGTGTTTGTAAGAGAAAAAAAACTCTTTAAAGATATGGTCTGGAACTGAGATCTACAGACGCAAATAGATAAAGTGCAATAAAATAAATACTTAAAAGCTCATTATGTCCCATGTAGAATCTCTTTGTAAAACTACCAAAACTAAAGCAAAATTTCAATATAAGATCATTTCGTAAATGAGTTTCAGGCTGTTGGTGTGGCGCAGGGTTGCCAGGTTTTCACAACAAAACCCGCCCAATTGTTTCTCAAAACTAGTCCAAAAGTAGCGCGATCGCGTTTTGAGGGGGTCCCCCGTTAAAAATCGCGTTCCGAGGGGTAAAATACACGTTTTTTTTGGCGGGGTTCCAAGGGGTAAATATTACGTTATTGGGGTCGCTTCAATCCGCGGACATGAGATCACGGCAACGGTGTTGAAGTAGCCCGGGAAGTCGCGGACTTGGCAACACTGGTGTGGCTCTGATTCGTTCCGCTGGAGGCGCCGGAGAGCAGCGCTGATTCGCCTTCGCCGCAGCCGAAGAAGACGCGAGCGGAGCGGCGCTGGACGGAACGATGGCGGCGTCCAAGGTGAAGCAGGACATGCCTCCACCCGGAGGATACGGGCCCATAGATTACCGGAGAAACCTGCCGAGACGAGGACTGTCCGGTACGTGCGTCCACGAGGAGCGTTCAGAGCCGATCGGTGCAGGATTTACGACACAAACACACAAACACTCACACACACACACTCTGTTCGCCTGGACCCGTCGTTTCACATTCTACGATCAATCATCTCAATTAAACTCCATCTGACGGGTTTAACAGTCAGTTTGACCTGTTTAACAGTTAATCTGTTATTGATCTGATCAGTCTCACCGATCACAAACTCTAATCATCATAATGTTGTGCTGCATCAAAGTGCGGCTCTTGTTGTCACTGAAACCTGTTATAGATGGCTTTCATGGAAAATCTGGGAATATTAGGGCATTTTATATTAGTTGCTTCAGTCAGTCTGTTTTGTTGTCGTTAAAGTACAGGAGAGGTCCAGATTATTGTGTTTCTGATCAGTGTCATATGTGACCCTGCACCACAAAACCAGTCACAAGGGTCATTTAAAAAAAAAACATTATCTGAAAGATGAATAAATAAGCTTTCCATTGATGTATGGTTTGTTAGGATAGAACCATATTTGTTCGAGATACAACTAAAATCTGGAAAATCTGAAATCTGAGGGTGCAAAAAAAAAAAGTCTAAATATTGAGAAAATCTCCTTTAAAGTTGTCCAAATGGAGTTCTTAGCAATGCATATTACTAATCAAAAGTTACGTTTTGATATATTTATAGTAGGAAATTAACAAAATATCTTCATGGAACATGATCTTTACTTATTTTTGGCATAAAAGAAAAATGTATAATTTTGACCTGTACAGTGTATTGTTGGCTATTGCTACAAATATACCCGTGATACTTCAGACTGGTTTTGTGCTCCAGGATCACATATTTGAACTCCTGCTCAATGATTCACTGTACATGAACACATGAGATGAAGGGAAAGTTGCTCTCGTTTATCTTACAATTAAGACTTTTTATTGCAAATCTGGTAAAGAATTTCAGAATTGTGAGATATAAGCTGCATTTAAACTTAGAATAGTGAGAAAAAAAAGAATTGTGTGATGCAAAGTCAGTATTTTGAGACGTAAACTCAGAATTGGGCAATGAAAAATGAGAATTATGAGTGAAAAGCAAAGTCTGAATTGTGAGATAAAAAGTCACATTATTTGATTCTGTGTCAGGAACAGGCTCATGTTCTGCTGTCGGTGTGTTTATTGTTTTGTTGTCCTCAGGTTACAGTATGTTCGGTATCGGCGTGGGGCTCATGGTGTTCGGGTACTGGAGGCTTTTCCGCTGGAACCGCGAGCGCAGGTGAGCGATCGACACGCCGTGAATCTGTTTGTGGCGTCTGAGGGTCTGTTCACACTTGTAGTTCGGTTCATTTGGTCTGGACCAAAAAGGAAAATGATACGTTTTGGTCCATTTAGCGTTCATATTTCATTCGAACCGCACCAGAGTTTGTTAGGAAGCAGACCGAGAGCCATCTTTTTAGCGTTCTTGGTCCGCCGGTTTGGTGCGCACCAGGGTTCGGATGAAACTCAAATGAAGCGCACTAACAGAGCAGTCGCACCACAGCTTGTTTTAATCGAGCCAAACGTGACAAGTGTGAACACACACGGAGAGTCGTGACGGTTCTGCTCTTCCTCCGACAGACGGCTGCACATCGAGGAGCTGGAGGCGCGGATCGCTTTACTGCCGCTGCTGCAGGCCGAACAGGACCGACGGTGAGAAACTCGTACAGCAGCTCACAACGTCTCGCAACGTCTTCATTCACCCACCACAAATTCAGCATTACAAGTCTCAAATCTGAAGAAAGTCTGAATTCATGAAGTCATGGCAGTAAATGTTGATCACCTGCAAAAAATGAGTATCTTCCTCAGAATTTTTGTCTTGTTCTGTGTTCAGTATCTAAACATCCTCAAATCAAAATACATTTAATGGAGATGCAAAATGAAGATATGAAGTCTTGGTTTCTGAGAAGTTCATCAAAGTGAGTTTATGATTAAAACGAGAACAAATATGTGTCAATGGGAAATGAAAACTTGATTTTTTTTTTATTTTAGATATTAGTTCTTGTTTTAAGGTGAGATGCTGCAGGTTAATAGGCTAAAATACCCTAACACTAAAACCTTAACCAGTTGGTTGATCACATTGATAATTGCAAACATCTTTTGCATTTAGTTTTCTAAAATGTTAGGTTTAAATATGCTTCAGGATATAGACAGGAATCAAAATGTAAAGTTTGGTGTGCTACAGAAGTGGAGATTTATTTAAAAAAACAAAAAACAAAAAAAAAACTCGTTTTGAGAAAACACTCTTCAAAAATATGGATTGTAATTGAAATCTATTGACACAAATAGAAAAAGTGCTATAAAAGAAACACTTCACAGTGTCTTTTGGATGTTTTCTTTCCACTGGTGTGAAAAAACGCTTTATTGAAAACCAAAAAGCCCAAAATCTCAAACTTGACAGGGGCATGAACAAAAAAAAAAAAAGTGTTTTTGCCTGCAGTGTCTCCCCTTAATCATAAACTCACTTTCACTTCAGTTTCTCTTACCCTTTGTCATTCTGTTTCTCTGGGGTCGGTTGCATAAAAGTGTAAGACTAGTCTTAAAAGTTAGTCAGCTATTTTTTTTTCCTTTAAGACAGAAAAACGTAGTTTAGTCCAAAAGGTAGTAGTCAGTAGAGTTGAATCCAAAAAATGAGACCGATCACTCCTTGGTTCACTGCTAGTTGGCCAGACTAGTTCTTAAGACACTGTTATAACGGAGGTTAAGTTTACGTGTCTCGCCCCAGTAAGTGATGTTTCTGATTCTGATCGATGTTTGTTTCTCCTCCAGGACGTTGCGGATGCTCTGTGAGAATCTGGAGGAGGAAGCGGTGATCATGAAAGATGTTCCCGGCTGGAAGGTTCTGACGCGTGTTTCATTGAGTTCTGTGTTTTCATGATCTGATCGTCTGGAGTGTTTACGGTCTGTCTGATGCATTTCAGGTGGGTGAGAATGTGTTCCACACGGACCGATGGGTGTCTCCCCTCACCGAGGAGCTGTATAACCTGCGGCCGCGTGAGGAGATGCTGCGCAAGAAGTTCGGCTTCCTGTGGTACGTGTGACTCCGGCTATCCCAGCATCCCCTCCTGCGGTGTTTCCAGCGTTAGAGACGTGTTGCTCTGTTCACATTGTAAATGTTTCCATATTAAATATATTTTCTTTTCCTCTCAAACGGTCTCGTGTCTTTCCTGGTTTCTCTGTGCTTGCGGTAATGCTTTTATTGTCAGTCACCATGAAGATGAAATCGCTTCCCGTGCGTTTACACGATCGGGAGAAACTCGGTTATACGGCGAGAGCTGGATTTTGCTCGTTTATTTCACGTGAAGCTTTGAAATTTGAGTATCATTCTTAACTTTGACTGAACAATAATAAAAAAAAAAAAAAGGCATTATATTTTATATATATATTTTTATGTATGTGTGACCTTGGAGCATATTGATGTTTGTAGCAACAGCCAAAAATACATTGTAGGGTCAAAATTATACATTTTTCTTTTATGCCACAAAAACATCAGGATATTAAATAAAGATCATGTTTCATGAAGGTGTTTGGAAAATTTCCTGCCATAAGTATATTAACTTAATTTCTGATTAGTAATATGCATTGCTATGAACTTCATTTGGGCAACTTTAAAGATAATTTTATCAATATTATGATTTTTTTGCACCCTCAGATTCCAGGTTTTCAAATAGTTGTATCTCAGCCGAATATTGTCCTTTCCTAACAAACCACACATCAATGGGAGGCTTATTCACGTTGCGTTCAGATGATGTGTCGCTATCTGAATCTTAATTTTACAAAACTGTCCCTTATGACTGGTTTTGTGGTCCAGGGTCACAATTGAAAACATTTTATTCTGTCCTGGTGAATATATTTGACTGATGCATTGATCTGTTTCGAGAAGAAGAAACACAATATGAAGAACCAAGAGGATGGAAGGTTTTCAGGACTGAATATTACTGCCTCTCATAGGAAATATGTAAATCTCTCTCCCTTTTTTTTTTTTGCAGTACTGAATATTAAAAGATTTCTTGTTTCCATATTTCTGCAAGCAGCTTGGGAACTCAACTTTTTAATGCACTTAATGCAATATGCTTAACTTTTTGATGCACGCAAATGTTTATGAACATTTATTAACCACTATAAAAGCCTTCATTCCTCACAGAAGTGATGGACTCATCCTTACATCACAGGATCTACAGGAGGAAATCAGCCGTCAGATGTGAGGATCACTGCTATTATCAGGTTCATTTACTGCTGATTTAATCTGCTGTGACTCAAAATGAGTTTGAGCTCAGCTTAAGTCACTATTATTATTATTATTATTAATAACTATTATATAATAACTTTAACACTGCAGATCTTCTCTCTTTTCTTCGTGATGTTTTGTGTGTGAATCAGCTGTTGATGTATGAAGTCAGTTCTGCTCCAGTTCACACAGGTGTACAGAATCACTTTGACTAGCTTTAACTAGCTAACCACAAACACACAATACTGTCATCAGTGCATCTACTTCTTTAGTAGTTCAGACCATAACTATTACAGCAAGTTAACTAAAACTAAACGAAATAAAATAAACTAATTGAAATAAACATTAAAGTTGATTTCGTTTAGTTAAATTCAACGAAAAAGGAATTTAAGCTATAGGCAACATTTCTCTATTTCACTGAGTTCAACTCCTACTAAAATAGCTAAAACTGAAATAAAATGAATGCAATTTCTTATAAACATGTATGTATAAATAATTAACGATTAAACACGAATAAAGATGTCTACAACTTTAAAATTAAAACAGAAAAACGAATTCAAAACATTAATAAAAACTATAATGTCTCGCTCCTCTGCATCACAACAAGAACATTGTTCAGGATTTGCATTTCCACAGGATGAGGAACTGTTCCTTGTTTCATTTTTAATAATAATACCTGCTCGTTTGCATGAAGGCCACATCAGTGCACGAATTCTGTTCATGATTCACAGTGATATAATTATAGTGCAAACGCTGCGATGCTGCGGAATGTGATGAAGATGTGAGATTCTGTCAGTTCAGTGTGAGGGATCGCGTCAGCCAATCAGCGGCCTCCTCCCGCTCCTGCGGCGCTGTGATTGGCTCTCAGCCGGACGGACTCTCTCATCACGAGCTTCATCTTCACTTCGAGATCAGATCGAGACGGAAAGTCAATCTGGGAGGAATTAAACAGTGAATCTCTCTTCATCTGTTTTCAGATCAGTGAAGATGAACAGCAGGAGTCAGGAGTGTGTGCAGGAGCTCAGATATCTCAGGTAGCACACACACACACACACACACACACACCTGTACAGCAGAAAAACTTCATTATGTTTGAAACTGACTCTAATATAGACTGAAAATGTCACAGTAACACTGTTACAAAATTTCTCTTTGAACTGTATCTATACTCAGTTCTGCTACACTGTATATAATTTTTCTTATTTCTGTTCTCACAGCTCTACTTCTGTAGAGTTTTCTGTTCTGTAGAGTTCAGATCTCTTCATGTGTTTTGACTCTGTGATTTAGAACTGGTTTATTATCTTGTTTTACAAGCTGGTTAAGCTCAACTACACAGATTATGAGTTCTGTGGTGGTTTTAACAGCTTAAGTTTATTCCTGCCAGAGTCTTTTTTAATACAGTTAAAGTTCTGCTAACTCTGTTTCAGTTCTCCAGAATCTCATTAAACATATTTTCTATGTCTATTTCTGTACGTAACCCAGAAGTATCTGATGTTTTCTCTGAGAAAACTGAAGACATATGAGACTCAGTCGTCATCTAAAACTTAATGAGCTCTCTTTGTTATCCGTGTGCTGCTGAGGTTATTATTGTGGAGAATCAAAGACGGAGATAAAACTTTATTAGAAGTGTGATGTGAGTCTATAGATGAAGAGATTCGAACAAATAGTTCAGTCAAACATGAAAATGTGCTGAAAATGTGCCCATCCTCAAAGCCATCCGAGATTAGGGTGAGTTTGTTTATTCATCAGATTTGTAGAAATGTGTCGTTCCATCACTGTCTCACCAACGGATCCTCTGCAGTGAATGGGTGCCGTCAGAATGAGAGTCCAAACGGCGAATAAAAGCATCACAATAATCCACAAGTAATTCACAGCACTCCAGTCCATCGGTTAACACCTTGAGAAGACAAAAGCTGAAACAAATCCATCATTAAGACATTTTTAACTTCAAACCATTGCTTTAAGTTGCTACTTGTGGATTGTGAGCACATTTAATGTTCATGTTTGGCTGAACTGCTCGTTTAAGATGAAGGAGAGGTGGATGTGTTTTTGTTGTCATCTAAACGGGTGTAACTGTGGGTGCTTCCGTTTCATGTTAAAATAGTAGTTTTCTGTATTCAGACCTTCTACAAATAAACACGTCCAGCCAGATCTACAGCGTCTCTAAATTGTCTCAGATGGTTCTCGCTGCGTCTTCTGTGCGGCAGCAGATGTTCATCAGAGCAGGGAGCTGATGGTTGATCTGTCGTCCTGCTGATTCGTCATACATGCGTTACTGACTGAGATCACACTCGCATCCGGACAGTTTCAGTTTCTGAAAGAATCAGAGAACCAAACATTATGATCAGGATAATTGTAGGAATAGTTCTCTCTCTCTCTCTCTCTCTCTCTATATGTCTTGTCTTCACACGTGTGAACATATACAACATATAGTACAGTACATACAGGCTATTCCACACACATCTGTAAGTTACTGTAAGATTGGAAATGTATTTTCTTACCCCTGAAATACAGTTTAAAAATATTTAGGTATGTGAATGTTTAAACTAATTCAATTCCACTATTTTCAGTTTCAAAAATAGATATTTAATTGAACTTCACTGTTTGCAACATGTATTTTGCATATATTTAAAATGTATTTTTTGTCTTTTTTTTATAGTTTTTTTTTTTTTTTTGAGTAATTTTCCTTCTCACGTATTTGGATCTTAATTTTAGAAATTTCAAATGAAAAACAAGACAAAAATATTAAAGACAGAATATTTTTTAGCTCACATGATGCTCTGTGTGAAGAACAGACTGAATGTTAAATTATTAATTTTTAGGTCAATATGACTTCATGTGGGTCTGTTCCTCACATAAGAGAAACTAGTCGATTCCATCAGGTGTGTGACGTGATTTCTGAAGTGGTGGAAATGTTTTTGTTTGATGCTGTAAACGGATGCGGATGAAGTTCCAGCTCTGGATCGGAATCCAGGACTGAATTTCAGGATGTTTAAGTGAATGTGCTGATCCTAACCATGTTTCTTGAAGATGTATGATCTCCCGTGTGGAATGATCTGTTGTTCGATCCTTTCCCTACATGAGTTCAGGAACTGTGGAGTCGAGCGTCACGGGAATCGCTATCGATTACGATCACAGAAGGTCAGAGGATCCGTGACGCGTCTTTCATTCAGCAGGAGTCCTTGAGAACACGCCAAAAATCATGATCTGACGCAGGATATGCTGGTCTTGTTTTCCCATACAAATATCTCAAGATTCTTAAATAAAGATTTACTGGAGATGCAAAATGACTAAAGATAGTCAGTCTTGTTTTCTGAAAAAAAAAAAAAAAGAAGAATCCACATAAAGTGTGTTTATGCTTAAGACAAGAACAAATATCTGCCAGCAGGGTCAGAAAAATCAACTTAATTCAAAGGGAAAACAAGTTTTATTTTTCTCACATCACTGGCAGATATTTGTTCTTGTTTGAAGCATAGACTGATACAAACCATGACCTCATATCTTAAGTCATTTTGCTTCTCCAGTAAATGTATCTTGATTTAAGAATGTTTACATATTTTACTGGAAAACAAGACAAAAATGCTTGTTTATAATAAAGTCATTGAACCTCCATGTGCTGATTGTCACGTCCCGCATTCAGCGTTTCTACAGTCACTCGTTCATTTCTGTGTCATGTTAACTAGTCTTGGTTGTGATCATATTTTTAGAGTTCATCTCAACTCATTTATTTATTATGTTTTGCAGTAAAGAGGAGGCAGTCGCCATGGAGACGGAGTTGCTAAGGGATTATCGCTTCGGACGGCAACAGCTGACGGAGATGCTGGGACACGCGTGTGCGACCGCCATCGCAAAGGTCTGCAGGGACGAGAATCACAGTTGCACTTAATGACGCTCTTTCTTTAATGATTCCACTGATTATTCATTTACTGTTGTTTTGAAATACTGAAAACTTTACTGAACTACAAAAGTATTGTGAACCTCTATAAATCAGAATTGCAAGATATAGAAGTCAGATTTATAAAACCTATAATTCAAATTTGTGAGACGTGTAATTCAGAGTTGCTTCATACAAAGTCAGAATTGCGAGATATATAAGTCAAATCTTTGAGATATATAATTTAGAATTGCGAAATATGTAATTTAGAATTGCGAGATATATGTCAAATCTGCGAGAAATATAATTTAGAATTGCGAAATATGTAATTAAGAATTGTGAGATATATAAATCAGAACTGCGAGATTTATAATTTATAATTATGAGATATGTAATTAAGAATTGTGAGATATATATAAGTCAAATCTACGATATATATAATTCAGAATTGCGAGATATGAACTATGAATTGTGAGATATGACGCTGCAGCTCTCTTTTGTCTTTTCTAATCCCATGGTTCAAGTGGTTTGTATGGTTGAGTGCGTCAGTGACGGCATGTTCTTGCAGGTTTTCCCACTGGCGTCTCTGGAGAAGCGGCAGCCGACGGTTCTGGTCGTCTGCGGTCCGGATCAGAACGGCTGTGTGGGTCTGGCGTGTGCTCGTCATCTGCGTCTGTTTGTGAGTGAACGCAGCACACGCTTCACTCAGTTTCTGTGATCGCTGTGACTGACGGATGTGTGTCTGTGTGACAGGAATACATTCCCACCGTTTTCACCCCCAAACGCTCCTCAGACGGTCTTCATCAGGACCTGATGCTTCAGTGTGAGCGAATGGACCTGCCGTTCCTGTCCTACCTGCCCACTGAGGTCAGACAGCAGAGCGCTGAGATCAGATTCAGCGAAGCCAACGCTAGAGCTGCTGTAGGGAAAAGAGCTTCACTCAAAGCACTTGAGGAGTAAATCTGAGTTCAGCAGACAACTACAGAAGCCCTGAACACTTTCAAAAAACGTTTAACAACATAAAAAAAAAATTCTCTTCACCATTTTTTTTTCTCTCAATAGAAAAAAACTTTTTCTCATAACAAAAACTTTTCTCGCAACAAGCATTTTTCTTCGATTTTTTCCCTAAAAAAACTTTTAAGACAAAAACAAAAGCAAAAAATTTAGCGAGAGGTTAGTTTTTTTAAAGAGAGAAATCAACAGTGCCGGCCCGTCCAACAGGCGATACAGGCGGTCGCCGAGGTTGTCAGTTGGATTTTTAGGTGCATTTACTCTGAAGCGGCGCTGCGCAGAAGACAGCTCTGCATGCTTTCAACTCACTCTTGCGGTACTTCAATGTCATCCACCGATCGGTGTGCGCAGCGCAACTTAAAGCCGCACGCACCTTACATGACTGAGATAACACACCACTGCTGTACAGTGCGGCATATGTGTCGAACGTATGACAAAAAAAAAAGATCAGTGCATGGATTTTGCATGGGTTTGAGTCTGTTTACAAACTTGTAGAGAAAATGTTAATGACATATTTTGCTCCAAATTCATTTAATAACATCAGTCGAGTTTTTGGATAACTTCCTTTTTTGATCTGACGTGGTTTTACATTACAGAATGAGGCAAAAATCTATATATAGTATTCTATACAGCAATAAAGGCTGTGGATTAGCATTGCATTGCATATTCATATAAAATTCCTGATATGGCTCGAAGAACAGAGATAATCCATTTAGTCGCAATCGTACAGATATGTCTCCATGTTTCATGAGTTAAAATGTCTCTGAGTTTTATTCAGCTACGCAAAAGCATATACCTTTGTTCATATAAGGGATTTCCTGTATGAATTAAACATTTTATTACATGTATTACATATATTAATTAACACCTTATTTTGGGTAAAAATAGGAATAATAATACTTCTCTCTAAATTTTTTTTCTCCAGTGTAGAGGATTTCCCCCCCTCTTTCTCTCTCAATGAATGCATAAGATTTTCTGACAAAAAGTTAAGATTTTTATTTTTTTTTTCTCAAAGATTTTAAATCATAATTAATTTTATAATGATTTTTTATACCTTTCTAAACATTTATAGTTATGTTAACGTCATGCTGCAGTTTTCTGTAAAATATATTGATAATCATTAACAATAATTGAAGAGCAAAACCAGATAAAAGCCATCTTGGTCAAAAATGAGATAATGATAGTGAGTGAATGCTCCTGAGCCATTATTCTTTTATTCTTCATATTTCATTTAGAGAGGGAGAAAAATAATCTGTGGCCTTTGACTCAGGAAGGAAACACTTTTACCACCTTGAATTTTTTTCAGTGTTTTCAGGGCTTCTGTAGACCTCAGTTCCTAATGGTAACTAAAGAAAACCTGTGCATATATTAGATTTTTTTTTGTTTTGTTTTAACTAGTTAAGTGTATTTACAGTTTTCCATTTAGAGTGAGGCTTATGACACTACTAATGTTTTATGAATGTTTTTAATTGACATGGACAAAGATGCTTTTAAAAATATATTGCTCACTTTTAGTATGTTAGCTAACGCATTAACTAACATATTAATGTGACCATAATATAAATCGTTGTAATTCATGTAACAGCAATCACATCCACATTCTGAACTTTCTGTTTTACTCTAAAACAGTGAGAAGATCAAAATCATAAATCTAATCAAGCTGTGGTCATTTTGATCTTTAACTTTTCTTCCGGACCATTTCAACTTTTCAAATCATGTCCATGATTTTTTGTTCCCATTGCAAGTGCCAAAACCTTAGGGCTTTCGTACCATTTCAAAGAGGTAACAATTCTAAAAACCAAAATCTAAAACTTTTTAACATGAACAAACAACACCTTAGTGAAAAAAAACTATTGAATCTTAGAAAGTGCAATTACTCAATCAAAATAATGAGGACAGAACTGAAGTCAGACGAAGGTGTATTAAGTGGATGTTTGCTGGTTTTCATCGTGAAGGTGCAGCTGATCAATGACGCGTATAACCTGGTTGTGGACGCGGTTCTGGGTCCAGAAACCGACCTGGAGTCGGTTGGCGAGCCGTTCACCGGCGTCCTGCAGACGCTACGAGGACTCAAAGCGCCCATCGTCAGCCTGGACATCCCGTCAGGTACGAGACCCCATCAAAACCACTTCATTTTAATCGTGATTTAAGTTTTCATTCCTACAGAAGCCGTACTGAGCTTCATGACTGTTTAGAATCAACACCAGACCAGTAAATCTCCAGTTCTCACGGTGATGTAATGTAACTACAGGCTGGGACGCAGACGAGTCCAGCTCAGACGGGATCAGTCCTGCTCTTCTGGTTTCTCTGATGACGCCGAAGCGATGCGCCCAGAGCTTCCCCGGATCGCACTTCCTGGCCGGACGCTTCCTGCCCTACGACATTCAGAGGAAGTACGAGCTGAACCTGCCCAAGTTCTCCGGGACGGACGCTGTGGTCCAGCTCTGATCCATTCCATCAATGGAGTTTAAGAGCCAAAAACACAATTCTGCTGAAGACGAGAACGACGTGAACGTGTGATTTTATTAGGTTTGATCAATGCTCTTCCAGTGTTAAAGATTTACCAATAAAGCCTTTTTCCAAATTACAATATTTGATCAGTTTCAAAAATAATTACAAAATCTAATTGAAGAAAAGTTTACAAAAAGACTAAATCCAATATTTGGTGATAACATAGGAGATTTATAGGCCAAATTTTTGAAGGTCAGTCATTTTGATCATTTTGTTCAAAATAAAAGCATTTTAAAACAAACTTCCTGGTTAAACATTAAAGCACACCAGTGTGATCTCTCATGTTTTATTACCGTCAAAATTATACACACACACACACACAAAGTTTTACTCACAAACTGAGAATATGTTCAGACAAGTGAGACACAGGAAACACTTTACAATAAATTTCCTTAGCCACGTTTACTCGAACTAATGAACAATTCTTCTAAAGCATTAATGTTATTCAACGTGTACTAACGCATTTTTAAAATCAAAACTTGCATCTGGAAATTTAATTTAATAAACCTGAGCTAACAATCAATTGGTGTGTTTTTATAACTAACACTAACAAAGATTCATAAATACTGTATGCTCAATAATGCATTACGTTAACAAGGAAACAAGCCGAATACAGTATTTGGTGATCATACAGCATAGACTTTTACAGTCAATTTTTAGAAGGCCAGTCATTTTTGACCAGGAAGACCAAATGCGCTACAGGGTTTTCAATACAACTCCAGTGTTGATGATGTGGATAAACCACAGAAGAAACGCTCTTTGGACGTTGCAGGTCATAAAATGACCATCGGCTGTTCCGTTAATTACACTTCAGCTCTCATCTTCAGTCCATCGTCCATCATCCAGGGCTGAAACCGTAAAGAAAACCAAATCAAGAGAGCGAAACACAATGAAACATCTACACGTAAGATCACTAGGCCTTCCATCAATGGAACACCAACCTCACGCTTGACTTTCAGAGGGACAGACATGGTTCATCAGACCTCGACCTTCTTCAACCTCAGATGGTTTCCGGTGGAAGCTCATCCTGAACAAAACCAAAGAAAGAACATTAAACACCCAAAAGCAGAAATCGCAGATATTATAGTTACAGTTTCTTTGGTCAAACACACTAAACTCAGAACTGTAGCAGTCCACATTTGAAGCGGATCGAAAAAGTTCAAAGTTGTTCAAAGACAAGGGCGCTTATCGTGTTGGTTTTAGGACAACTTTGAGACGTTTCGATTCACTTCAGATGTTCACTACTGTAATTTGGCGTTTCTCAAATTGAACTACATGGAAAGTAAATGTGTTGGTGAGACGTTGAGAGTCAATCAGAACATAAATTTAAGATTTTGGTTGGCAATGCATGAGCAGATTTGAGTGGGACTTTAACTCTCAGCGTCTGACATCCGTCAGCTGGACATCTGAGGAGCTACGACACCATGCAGACGCATCTGAGAGAACTTTAAGATCTGTGCTGTGGAGCATCTCAGTGTCAGAGCAACAAATACTTAAACTGAGTTTAAGAAGTGAACAGGAGAGCAAAGTTTGGTTACCTCACGCACACAGGCTAACGAACAGAGCAGCCAGAGTCAGGATTCACTTCGGTAGATGCAACGCTTCAAGCTCCAAGGACGTGTTTGAGGAAACCCATCCGGAGCGCTTGGGTTCAATCAAGCATTGTTTATTTGAAACACACTCAAAATTCACTCTACTCAACTAACTAGCAGGTCAGGTGCTGGACTGGTGATAGTTATTCCCTTTTACCATTGACCATTAAATTTGGGGTCCAAATTCAGGCCTTTATATGATGTTAACATTGACAAAACAGGCAGTCGTGCAACAGGAAACACTAATATTTAGACTCCATTTAGTTTGCTGCAAATTGCATGGTGTAAAACTTTAGTAACAAACCCAATTAGTCTTCAAAGCAAACACAATCTCTTGGTTCCTTCAGGAGCTCAACGCAGAAGTTCTGCTGTTCTTCATGCTTGTTCTGTTAACTGAAGTATGGCACTTTTATAACTATACAACTATATAATGCATGAAGGTAATGTGACATTAAAAACTCTTTGCATCACTTTAAACATCTATTTACTCTCATTGGAAACATCAGGTGCTAAAGTCAATCTCTCAATTCTTCAGACTGATCTCATAAAAATCAGACGAGAACACATGCGGGTCATATTTAAACCAAGCCAAAAGGAAACTAGAAAACGAAGCTTGCATTTGGGACCATTTAAAATGCTCCTGCTACAATTAAAGGGATAGCTGACACAAAAAAAATTAAAATAATTCATTCACAGACACACTAGATGATTTAAAGAAATAAAAATTGGTGACCAAACAGTTTTGGTTCCCATTGAGTACCATTGTATTTTTACCCATATAATGCAAACAATGCAAACATTCAGTCAGGTTTGGAATGACATCAATGGGAGTGATTATCTGAAACCGTAAGAATAAGGTTTTTTTTTGTGAACTATCCCATTAAGAACATTCAAAAAGAGCTTCTCAATGCAATTACATTTATGAACTTAAGTTACATTTAGTTTATTTGAAACTATTTAACTGCAGCTATAATGTAAAAAAAAAAAAAAAAAGATACACTAATTAGAATGAGTGCATGTGCTAAGTTCATATATAAAAAGGTTCTAAGTGCAATTTTCCCAATAATAAATTGACTTGCATATAATTGAGATTCCTTTTTTTTTTAACCCATCTTGTAGATTTTTTTTTTTTTTTTTTTTTTTTTTAAAAGGCACAACAGAATTCAAAGCATTTGAACAAATGGATTCATTTAATAGGCTCCATGAAGCCACAATTGAAGAGCAAAAAACAAAATAAAAAGAATAAAAACAAAATAGTGAGTCAAATTTTGATACAAAGGAAACAAGAGCACAAGGATTTCTTTCTCAGTTCTGGAGTGTACTGTTAACAATTTCTGGTTCTGTTTCAAGTAAATGATCGATAGATATAGATTTTTATATATTAGTCAAGAGTCCATCGTTAAAATGCAGGATGCGAGGAGCAGAGACAGACAGACGGATACCTCAGCAAGGCTCAAGAACCGCAGCGCCAGTGCCGGCCATCCACTGCGCAGCTCACCAGTCTGAAAGGAATTGACTTTTTGGACACTGGACATGGACAAATCATTGGCTTACAGCTAACAGAAGGAGCCGTGCTCGTTAAATGACAGCGGCTGCGCATCGCTAACATAAACAGAGGAGAGCCAGCGCTCTCGACGCTCCCTATAAAGCACAGGTGAGCGCTAACATGACAGCGAGGCTCGGGCTGATGACTTAAAGGTTTCAAATGAGGCAGAAGAGGAGCCCGTGGGCACTCTTCCAGTGTAACATCAACATATTCGTTCATTCATTCGTTCGCGGCCGGCGAACAGAAAGCGGCCTTTCCCTCAGAGTACAAGAACAGAACAGAAACAGGGAGAACAGCTACAACAAAATCCAAGAACAGATCCATGAGTCTTTAGAAACGCTCGGCCGCTGACGCGTCGGGTCTTGGGTTTTACTCGTGTACAGCTGAGGAGGAAGTATCACACATGAAGACACTCAAGAATCTCAACAGGTTTAAGACAAGACAATCCCTCCACTAACCCACTAACCAACCAACCCAGCAAACGTGAGATCGATCGGGCGGAGCGCCGCTGGATTTGGAGAGAGAGAGAGCAACCGGGCGGACGTGGGACGGTCAGGGTTAACGCAGCCCAGCGTCCTGCGTTTGGTCTTTCACCTCAGCAAATCACGACTATCGGCCTGATTGGGATTCGTTTTTGCACGGTACGGCACTTACTTGCTAGCCAAGTTGCTTGGACTGAAACTATAAATCCAAATTAAAACTGGGTCGCTTTGAAGCATTTGCAGTTTATCATTTGCATACAAGAGAGTACGTAGTCAAACCGACTCGTGACTAATTCGCCCCGCAGTTCTAAAAACTCAAGAAAAGCCTGTTTGACTCGCCTGCGGCGACACGAGCACAGCCGACATGCTTATAAGGGGATTTCAGAGCAGAGGAAACTCATACGTACCATAGCTATCATAGCCATCTCTGTAAGAGCTGCCGCGATCGCTGTAACCAGAACCCCTGAAACGGCAAGAAAACGGCACGTTAAGCTCACTTTCAGAGCCACACCTTTACCCAAACATCCTTTAAATAAAATGTTACATGAAAGAGTTACTTGACGTATGCAATTAATCTGAACTAAGGCAATTCTTTCTGGCAGATTTTATTAACATATGCATGCAACGTCTGAGCTAATGCATTTTGTATGCAGATTTATGCAATATTAACTGATTTGCAGAGGCTACTTGGGATTTTTATTTATTTAAATAAAAAGGCAGTTTGTTAGAAAGTAGAAACTGAATTGTGCTGCAAATCACGTGGCCTAATCCGGACTAACATGGGTGTATCTGCAGTAACACACACCTGTCTCTGTTGTAGCCGCCACTGCCGCCTCCAGAGGAGTAACCGCCACCTCCTCCGCTCTTATATCCACCGCCGCTGTAGCTTCGGTCACTGCTGTAGCCACGGTCTCCTCCTCCATAACCACGGTCGCCACCGCCATATCCGCCACCACCTTCAAAAGAGCAACACTGTGAGTTTAAGGGAGAAAAAAAAAAAAAAAAAAAAAAAAAAATTCTGAAGATCATTCAGACTGATGGATCAGTACCTCTTGGGCCTCCTCTTCCTCGGCCTCCTCTGAAGAAACCTCCTCCGCCTCCACGTCCTCCTCCACCTCTGTAGGATCCGCCACCAGATCGGCCGCCGCCGCCCTTACCGGCCTCATCCACACGGATCGTCCGGCCATCAACAGACTACATGGGAAAAACACCATATATATAAAAATTTAAACCAGTGACTTGTTTGGACTTGTCAATCTAAAATTTATATTTTAATACAAAGTAAATAAAATTGTTGGTCAGTCATTGTAACTTTTTGCAGTTGTACACTGAATAATTCTGGTGACATCTGTGCATGTACCGAATGCAGGTAAAACCATTATTGAATTCGGCCAGAAGTGAAACTAAATGAGTCATCTGGGAGCCGGAAGAGTCAGTTCTTACTGAACTGAATCAAATGATCCGACTCACTAAAATCAGCCTGAATTTTAACCCCCAAATTGAACCCAAATCACAACAAGTGACTCCTTGACAAACCTTTCCATTCATTCCTTCAAGTGCATCTTTAGCATCGTCTGGGTTCTCAAAGGTCACAAAGCCGAATCCTCTGGATTTGTTGGTTTCTCTGTTTCGGGCCACATGAACTGAAAGCAAACACACTATGGTGAGTGCCTCATGCAAATCACAGTGAACACACGAACCAATCAGAAGCAGCGCGGCTGGGGAGCGCGTCAGTGATTGGTTACTCACCGTTGGTGATGACGCCATATTTGGAGAAGGCGTCCTCTAGCGACTGTTCGGTGGTATCGAAACTCAAACCGCCGATAAATAGCTTCCCTTCGTCAGACATTCTGAGCTACAAACAGAATAAAAGGAAAAAAAAAAAAAATTTAGTTACATTACAGCCCAGAAAAAAAAACTCAGATACTGTAGAAATAAACGCATAGCTCGGCCTCTTGTCAGGCAAACAATAAAAAAATAAAATTAAAAGAAAGAGGAATTTAGCGACTAATTATGCTTTTTTGATAATACTAATCCTATTTGAATGTTTCTCGGGTGTTAGATGTTAAAACTCGAGATGTGGGTCACTGCGCGCGCACATCCAAACTAGGTCAAACAATAGACTCCATACAAACACACGAACGACCGAATAAAGCGTAAAAACACGCTGATTTCAGACCAGCCGCCATCACATGCTCACTATAATACACAAACACACGGTCACAGATAATAAAAGAACCGTTTAAGAGATTAAAAGTTGATAAAAGCGGCTGATGTGAGATGAGGATGATGAAGATCTCAGCCAGGCGTCGCCATTTTAAGCAGCGTGCGAATCACGAAGGCCAAAACACGAGCTAAAACATCAATCCTACTGTTAAACGAGATCGATTTAAATATAGACAAACATACATCGAACAAAATGTCGAAACGAGCGTCGGTTAAAAAGCAGCTACCTGTGATGTCGTAGTAGCGGGTAAAACGATGTGCGTCTCCAACACGTTCAGCACTCCAGAGACGCAGAGACACGCCGCGCTCCGCTTATAAAGCCCCGCGCTCGAGAGGCGGGGCCTGGACACACGCTCATTAACATATGCAAAACACTCCTACATAGATAGATAGATAGACATCGGAATCAGAAAGAGATACTTTTGACCTAACGCATTTATCACATTGATTTAAATAGGATAATCTTGTACCATACCGATGTAAAAAAATACAAAGAGTATGAAAATATATTCAATTTGTTGTCATTAGCAACATGAAGTCAATTAAACATTATATGACGTCAAGGTTTCTCAAACTGGTGTTTGTGAAGGAACTTAAAGGGTTTATGAGTTTAATGAAAAGCTTATAATTAAACAAAAGTAAACAAAAAGTCAATCAAAATAAAAAACTTACTAAATAATATTTATAAATATATATATATAACCAACATCAGAGAACCAATGAACAAGCAAATGTGATACTTCATTTTAATTTACTTAATCTAAATTTGGGCATTTTAATGTGTTTGAAAGACAAAAGCCTTCCAAAGACATAGAAATACATGGTATAATAAACTACAGAGTGATAATTCAAATAAAAATCAGTGTGTTCATCAGTAGTTGATGCAGTGTTGAAACACTTCTCAAACCTGAAATGATTTTTGCAAATTAGTGGTCAAATGCTGTGTCGCCACCGGAATAATGACTGATCTTTGTGTGAATGTCCACAACACTTGAAGACTTTCTAAGTGTATATAAGCAGTAGGCTATTTTAGAAAAGACAATTTAGAAGATAAAAAGGAGGAATTAGGGAGAACCATTAATATATATATTTTTGCCTTTGTGTGAATCATATGTAATCACGTAATTGCAACTGTAGTCTGATTACGAGTATTTTAAAATGTAATTTAATCTAATTGCAAGTAGAATTTTTGGAATCTAATTACATATTCCAGATGACATGTAATCATTTACTTCCAAGGCTCTGTATATAGACATATCTGTGTGTGTGTGTGTGTGTGTGTGTGTGTGTTGCATTAATTGTTTTACTGTTTAGTTGTGCAAAAGTTCAACATATGTTGCTGAAATATGATTTTACAAGTAAATAATCCCTGACAAATACTCACTGAGGTATAATGTGACAACTAGCCCCGGTCTCCCATGTGCATTAGAGCTAAATGTGCAATACTGCAAATATCAGAGGCCAGCAGCTTGTATATCTAAAGAAAAAATAATGAAGGCTTTGATTACAGGCCACTGATGAAGATTTCATATGGAGTACTGCCGCATGTTTTACATGTGAGAAAGTCTCACTAAAACTCCTTCCCCCTTCAGACATTCAGACAAAGGCTTTTACATGCATGAGAGACGATCAGTGACATGTTAACGGCCACAGCGTTGATTATTCATGTATGCTAACGAGGTGAAGTGTGAGACTCTTTTCTCTTTAGAAACGCTTGAAGCTAATTCAACTATTCATCTCAACAGACTTGAAGTGTTTTAAGCTTAACAAAACCTTTTTTTGATTAAAAAAAAAAAAAGGTTTTTTATTATTATTATTTTTTTTATGAAAGCACAGAGGACAAAGTATCTGCAAATTCAAATATTAAATATCCATCATATGATTTATAAGATCAAGAACTGAAGGTCTAAAAATGTTCTTGAATATGAACACCATCAGGAAAAAACATTAAAAAAAATAATACAAAAGTTTGTTTAATAAACTCTGACCTTCTGAGAACAGCAGATACTGATCGTGTCTTGATCAAATAAATGAATATTTCCCCAACATCCATTTCCTTTATAAGTTGTGATGGGAGTCCAGAAACCACGTGCATCTTAACATCTGATTTCTGCAATTATCTTATTTATTAGAAACAACGGATTCAGTTCTTGTGTTTGTTCTCATTCATCTCTTCCTGCTGCACTTCCAGGATCTGAAGAAATTCTCAAGATTCAAACACTGACACTCGTTACTAAAACTGAATTCAGTTCATTCTTAACTTTCTCAGGTGACTATAGGAATCACTACTTTTTCTGCTCAGAATGATAAACTGAAATCTACTCAGGAAAAGACTTTATAAATAGATTTCAAGTGACTATGAACGTAGTTCATATTGGGAACATAAATCTGTGCTGTTACTCAGAACAATAAAACTATAAAAGCCCATGTGAGGAAATGAACTGACAAAAGCAAATATGACTCTAATAAACATCCACTGACACACAGCTGGAAATGAATTACTAACCACACATAATGCAGGAAGCTTCTGTTTAGACAAACAGCCTTTACGAAGAACAAGTTTGTTCAAAGTGCGCTTTAGTATACTTCTTTTAAACTAAAAAATAGTAAAGTATACTTTCAGTCTGCTTTGCTTTATGTACTTATCAGAAATATACTTAATATGACGCTTAAGTATACTTGACTTACACTTAAGTACACTTGAGCAATATTGTTCTCCGAGAATCCATGTTTTCATTGTTATGTGGTAGGGGGCGCTGTTACACATCTTCTGTACAGAATTTCCAAAATGCAAACGAAGAAGAAACCGAACAACAGATCATCAGTCATAAAACAGCATCAAAACTGTAAAGTTGTGGAATAAAATGAGACCCATGAAGAGGTAATAATGACTGTCAAGCTTTGGGGTGTTGATCGACTCCATCTACGTTTTGATTATCGCTCTGAATCCAATTCATAGTCTTTTTTCAGTTTTTTGTTCATTTTGTTTATTTTTTATTATTATTTATTAAATTTACCCACATTCAAGTGTTTATAAAAAAGTGTTAGACAAAAAGCAGATACGCTGTTCTTTTTTTTTTTTGATGATAACAAAATATACAAATTAATACCTAATAGGGACATAGTAGTATACTTGAAGTATGATATAAAGTTCACTTAAAGAAAACTTACGAGTTTACTTGCAGTATAAAACTACTAAACTAGAAGTTTACTGAGACTATACTTCAAAGTGTACTAAAAATGCTACAAGTATTTAATTAGTAAACTATCGGTATACCTGCTAGTTCTCTTTTAGTATAGTTGCAGTACAAACTAAAACATAGATATAAACTAGTTGTGTACCCAAAGTTTACTACCGTTATACTTAAATGTATACTTTCATATACTAGAAAGTAGGCCAATTTAGTCCCAAGGAATATTGAAATAGTACACTTACGAGTATACTGCTAGTACAGTGACATTTGTATACTTACTACATTAAGTATACTTACCAATATACTTGAACTTTACTGAAGTATACTTAATGAAACAAACTTGAAGTATACTTGTTTGTGGTAAGGGAGTCTCTGATGAAAGTCAGTGACTCATGAAGCAGCGGATGATGAAGTGATCAAAATGTCAGGCGTTCACTGTTTCTTTTTTTATTTCTTTCTTTTTTTTTATTGCAGAATTTGAAAAAAAAAAAAAAAAAAAAAAACGTACAAGAACAGGAAAATTAGACTGATAATTCCTACAAGGAACAATCATAGAGAAAAAGACAGAAAATTTATATTCTGGATTTGCGTACATCAAAGTATGGCACTATCCATACAGAAAAGAAAAGTATAGAAATAAATTACCTTCTTTTAGAAAAGTTGTCATAATGCAACAAAAATGTGGCACTCTTTTTGTTACTTGTGAGTTTAAGAGATGAAATGAGAGAATCAAGTTCAGCAAGAAAAAGGGGAAAAGACAGAGGACATTTAAGCCATTTTTGCTTATGAATGAAGAATTCTGCATTCAATATAAGAAAATGAACAAGATATTTAACAGAAAATAGTTTTGGATTTTCATAATAAAAAATAACATCATTGAGGACGAAGTTACGGGTCACATTTGTAAGGCTAAAAACATAGGTGCTTAAATCAACCCATAATTTGTTGGTTACGCCACAATCAAAAAATAAATGGGCAGCTGTTTCCTCAACAAAACCACAAAACGAGCAAGACTCATCAATATCAGAATATTTAGAAATAGACAAATTAACGGGATACATTTTATGAAGAATTTTATAATGAATCTCCTTAACCTTATTAGATAAACAAAATTTACTTGGCAAAAGCCAGTCCTTTCTCCAATTAATTTTTGTTATAAAAGAGCCCCAGTAGAATTTCCCTCTTGGCGTAATCTTTCTCTTTGTCTGAAATTTTTACCGAATATGTCTGTTATTGCATTTCCGGTCTAAAATATCGATACCACCCAAACATAAAGCTGGATAAACACTGTTGCCTTTGTCAGGAGTTCATCTGAGCTCTGGATCTGACTGAGATTCCTCAACTGCTGCCTCACATCACAGACCAAAGAGAAACTCGTTTTCACGCACAAATAACAGGGAGCGCTCTCACTCATTCTGGCGTGCTGATTCTCTCATAGTTATGAACATTAATGTTTCTCTAGTAACATTAATAGACCTTTCATTCAAAGTTATTTAGTCTTCAATAATGTTCCTAAAACCTTAGCACAAAGCCATTTTGTTCATGAAACGTTTTTCTTCTAAAATGTTTCAGCTGGACGTTCATCTAACGTCTTTTTAGTGTTGCTATTTGTTTCAGAACGTTCAAAGAACATTAAAAAACAAAGTGATAAAATTAAATGTTCCTTAAACGGTCATATAAAAAATGATGAAATATCATTTTTGTAACATCAAAAAAAAAAACAAACAAACCATATTTTGTGTAGTGGACCTGTATGGAGCCTGTCGCACGGACTCAGTTTTTTTCTGTTCTTCAGTCTTTACTGAACTGTAGCTCCTGCTTTGGCTTTAGTGTTTGGACTCGGCCTTGTGTTTTGAATGATCTCAGGTTCTGATGCAGAATCACTTCTGTCCAGGAGATGTCAGTGTGTCTTCATGTTACACACACAGTGTTTCAATGACATCATGCTTCAGCATTCTGTAACATAAAACACAGCACTTAACACAAACATCAAAACACAAATATGATGCATTTATTATGATGTCTGATGTCTTTTAGATCAATCCAAATAGACTAAGCTCATCATACCTGCCATACTTATAAACAATTTGAATGATTCATGCAGTTAAAATGTCCTTAAGGTTAGAACAGTCATCCTTACACACATTTAGAAAAGAGTTTAAACATGCACTTAATGAATAATCATGTGGCAGATGCTTTTATTTTGTTGCATTCAAGCTTTACATGTGATCAGTTCATGCATTCACCAGGAATCAAACCCATGACCTTAGTGTTGCAAGCGCCATGAAGTTGTTTTGATCAACCATGATGCTGCACAGATGATGATGATTATGAAGTATTCTGTCTAGTGCACTAAACTTGTCATCATGAACACGTTAGCAGCTTGTTGGCGCATCTGTAACTCTAAACCAGGGGTTGTGAACGTCGATCCTGGAGAACCGCAGCCCTGCAGAGTTTTGCTTGAACCCTACTCAAACGCACCTGAACAAGCTAATCAAGGTCTGAAGGGTTACTACAAAACTACTGGCAGGTGAGTTTTAATTATGGTTGGAGCTGAACTCTGCAGGCCTGCGGCTCTCCAGGACCAGAGTTCGCCACTCCTGCACTAAACAAAGGCTAAAACCTCAAACCAAAAGAGTCTTTGCACCAAGGAAACATTCATATGAGGATTAGTGCTTGTTATTGACACACAACAGACATTTCATAAGAAAATAAGAAACGGACTGAAGTTCTAGTGTGTGTGTGTGGAATTGTTTTGGATTCTCAAGCGCTTTCTTGCATCTCAATTATTGATAGAAGAGTGAAACTTGTCCTGCACTGCAAAAGTATCTTGTTTTTCAGTGCAAATGTCTAAACATCCCTAAATGAAGATACATTTACTGGACATGCAAAATGAATGTTTTAAGAAAAATGTATCAAAATAAAGTGAGTTTAAGCTTAAAGCAAGAATAAATATCTGGTAGAGGTTTTATTTTTCTGACTCTATTGGCAGAACTCATTATGATACATTTTTCAGATTTAAGAGTGTTTAGATATTTGCACTGGAAAACAAGACAGAAACCCTGCAGCTCACAGACAGACTCACACAGATAAAGAGAGATGAAGGTGATGGAGGAGAGACACGAGCACATTCTGTTCCAGACGCTTCTGATCCACCACTGATTCTGCTGGAGCATCACACAGAAATAACCGTATCCACGGCAACCGCCTCACCGAGGACCAGCACCAGTCTGAATATGAGAATAATACAAACACCTGATCCAACAACACGACACAGGGACCATCAGCAGTCCACCAGCAGCTAACTGAGCAGAACTAACATTATTCAACACCGGAAGCGTCTGCCGTCTGATCCAGGAGTAAAAGTGAGGATCAATCAGCTGTCAGACATGAGCGATTCTCCTCTGATGGGAGCTCAACTCTCTTACAGATCCATCAGAGCCACCAGAGGAGAAAAGTGAGAACTTTATATAGTGATTAAGAGTGTAATCTGTATTATGTAATCAGACTCCAAAAATTAAGTACTCATTATTAGATTATATTACATTTTAAAATGCTCATAATCAGATTACAGTTTTACGGATTACATTATTACATATTTTCACACAACGGCAGTATATTGTACAAAATGTATTCATTTTCATAATTTATTCACAAGTTAGGCGAAAAAGTAATCTAAAAAGTAGTCAGAATACATCACCTAAAATACGTTACTGATTACAGTTTTCATGTAATCTTTAATCAGTAATGGACTACATAAGTAATCTACCGGCACAATCCAACAATATTTGTAATTTACAATGGCAGGTTTACTAGAAAACTAGGGTAAGACGTGAGAAAGAAATACAGAGAGGAATAATACGTTTTAGATTTGTTTTGTTTTGTGAGTTAACTGGGAAATTAATAAGGACTCGGGGCCAAAATGGCATCAAAATGGATAAGACTGCCCCCACACATGGCTGAAAATTTAGATTTCAAACAATAGTCAAATAAACATGAGAAAGTTAATATTAAGTGGCTTAATTAGATGTGGAAAATGGAGCACAAATCATATGAGCTGGTGTTTAAAGGAGAAGTCCACTTCCGAAACAAAGATTCACAGATAATGTTCTCACCCCCTTGTCATCCAAGACGTTCATGTCTTTCTTTCTTCAGTCGTAAAGAAATTATGTTAACACTTTACAATACGGGTGCACAAACATGCATTAATTCATGCTTAACTAATGCAGAGATAATCATGAGTTAATGTATAACTCATGAATAACTAAACCATTTATTAATGATTACTACATCAGCAACAAATGAACATTCTATATGATTCATAGATTAAGTAATCAATAAATTGTTATTAGTTAAATATGTCATAATGTATTAATTCCCCAATAACTCATTTTATTAACTAATAAAAAAAAAATTATGTTTTTTGAGGAAAACATTTCAGGATTTTTCTCCATATAATGGACTGATATGGTGCCCCGAGTTTGAACTTCCAAAATGTAGTTTAAATGCGGCTTCAAACGATCCCAAATGTGGTTGTAAACGATCCCAGCTGAGGAAGAAGGGTCTTATCTAGAGAAACGATCGGTTATTTTCATAAAAATAATAAAATTTATATACTTTTTAATCTCAAACGCTCGTCTTGTCTTTCTCTCCCTGAACTCTGTGTATTCTGGCTCAAGACAGTTAGGGTATGTCGATTTCTTTACAACTGAAGAAAGAAAGACATGAACATCTTGGATGACAAGGGGGTGAGTACATTATCTGTGAATCTTTGTTTTGGAAGTGGACTTCTCCTTTAAGGTGATTTTTGTATTCCACAGAACTGATGTTTGTGTGTTAAAATCGAACAGCAAGCAGCAGAATGATGGTTTCTGTAAACTCTAAATGAGTCTCATGTTCTCGTTTCATTGTTTGTGTTTGTCCTTGTTCTCTTTTATTTTCTGATGACTCACTAATTTATTAATAAAGATTCTGAACACAAACACGTCTGAGAGTGACTCTTGGACCATTTGAAGATTTATTGAAATGTGAAAGCCCACGTGTGTGTCTGTGTGTGTGTGTGTGTGTGATTTAACAGAGTGTTCCTGAGATCTCTCTCACACACACACACAGATGATGACGGGTGTTGTGGGTAATAATAGCTCCTCATGATCACACGCACCTTTGCTGAATCCATTAGAAGCGGGACATTGTGATTCATGTTGTGAATGTGCGGCGTGACTCGGACACATGAAGGCGTGTTGAGAGCGTCACGAGTGCGATTCACATACAGACATTCAACGTTCACCCTCATTTATCTGCTTACTTCACTGCAGATCAGTTTCATTTGATTTTCAAATAATTATCAAACAAGCATTATCAAATGATCAATTATCAAACATATCAAAAATGCATAAGCATGTTTTAGTATTTCTGTCGTTTTTTGCAGTACAAATATCTACACATTCTTAACTGAAGTGAGTTCATACTTAAAACAAGAACAAATATCTGCCAATGAAGTCAGAAATCAATTCAATTCAAATTGAAACAAAATATTATTTTTTCTGACTCCATTGACAGATATTTGTTCGTTTTAAGCAAAAACTCACTTTATTTAAAAAAGAAAAAAAATGAACATCTTGAATAAATGTATCTTGATTTATGAATATTTAGATATTTGCACTGGAACATAAAACAAAAATATTGTGGAGGAACACCATTCTGCAGTATAATGCAAAAGAGAATAGATCTAAAAATAGATCTAATGCAAAGAACTGACCAGACTGGAAATAACCCATGGGGATTAAACTCTTCTGTGTAATTGTCATAGTCAAACATCAAGTGATTCATTAAAATACGAACACATAAGAGAGTGAAACATGTATGTCAAACAAACACTCATCAGAACACTGGATGATAAACTGAGGTTTAAACTGAATCATTCAACCCTGTGTTTGCTAACTGTGTGTATTCATGTGTGTGTGTGTGTGTTTATAAGGGCTAATTTCACTTAAACAGGAAATGCACACAAGTGAAGCGCCCACAACTTCCTGCTATAGTTTTCACCATAGTAACCCTCATCACAACACTTCATCTGCATCGACCGCATGAACCTGAACATCAGTGACCTGCAGACTGACCCGTTCACCAGAAACAGCCCAGTGTCACACATGTGTTCAGTCGCTCCAGTCCTTCAGCATCTGAACCTGCAGTGAGACGGACAGCAATCAGCCATCAGTCAAGCATTTATTAAATGAAAAATACTGGAAAAAATGTAAAATATTATATTAGTTTAAAATGATGTGAATATGTGTTAAACTGTGATTTATTTCTGTGATGCGCAGCTGAATTTTCAGCATCATTACTCCAGTCTTCAGTGTCACATGATCCTTCAGAAATCATTCTAATATGCTGATTTGCTGCTCAAGAAGCATTTCTGATTATTAGCAATGTTGAAAACAGTTGTGCTGCACAATATTTTTATGGAAACTGTCATACATATTATATTTTTCAGGATTCACAGATGAGTAAGTTTAGAAAAAACAGCATTTGTTTGAAATAGAAATCGACTGTAACCTTATAAATGTCACTTTCTTATTAACACTTATTAACATGTTACAAGGACCTAATAAAGACTTAACAAATGTTTACTTGTCAACGCACCACAAATCATTTTGCACTATTTGCTTCTCAACCTTTAAATACCTCTTCTGCACATTATCATGCACAGTTATTATGTAAACTACTTGTATAGTCTGTCTTAGGTTATGTGTATGTATAGTCAGTTATTTATAGTATATGTATAGTTAAATGTATAGGTTTAAAAAAATAGTTTCTACGTCTAGTGTATTTATGTTCATATTTATGTTTATTTATGTAGCACCGTGGTCCTGCGAGACACGACATTTCGTTCCACTGTATGTCCACACATGTAGCGGAATGACAGTAAAGCTCGACTTGACTTGACTTGACTTGACTGTCACTTATGATCAATTTAATGCATCCTTGATGAATAAAATTGACACTTCATATCAGTTCTCAGAAGAGTTGATCTGCTCAGCTCACAGTATCGGCTCTAAATAACACTGAAGCTCCATCTGTGATGTGAAGATGAATGAGGAGGCGGATGATATTCCTGTAAGTGACACTAGTGACAATCTGACACCAGCAGGGGTCTCCACACACACACACACACACACTTCTGATTCACTGCTTCCACTAGTTTTGTTCTATATGGAGACAAACACAGACAAATATAACTCACATTACTGTCTGTGCCACTGTTTGTTCTGCAAAACTATTAGTGTCCATCCTGACTTGGGAAGCATTTCATGTTGTTGAAGGCCCATTAGATCTGATTTATTTATTTATTTATTTTTTTGTAACATTATAAATGTCTTTACTGCCTCTTTTGATCAACTGAATGTGTCCATGCTGAATAAAGTACTGATTTTTTTGGCATCATTAAACAGTTAAACAGCATCTGCTCATAGAGGGATGGTTCTGTAGATCCACAGAAACAAACACACACATTTACCTGCAGCATGTAAACACACTGATGTGTGTGTGTGTGTGTGTGTGTGAACCAGTTGAGCCTGTCAGAAGCCATGCCAAAATGAGATGTGTGTGGGCGACAGGAGGAGAAGCACAAGCGGATGTCAGTCATCACCAGTGTTGGGAAGGTTACTTTGGACATGTAATGGGTTACAGATTACAAGTTACTCTGTTTAAAATGTAATAAGTAGTTGCTTTATTAAAGTAATGTAACTTATTGCATTTGATTACTTTTTGATTACTTTCCTAAATTTGTAATATTTTCAACTGTTAATCATTTTGAAACTTTTAAAGCAGGCAGAGTTAACCTTACAGCATTCAACAACGATTACTATCAAAACTTTCAAAATCCTTCACACTTGAATTAAGATTATAAGTAAGGGATAATATACATCTTTAATTTGCAATAACAACTGGCTGGATGTACATTATTCCGTTTATCACACAGCTGTTTGCCATAAAAGTAAACAATTCGACACAAAACACTGATCTGAGTTGAAATATCTGAACACAAAGCTTCCATGGAGAAATCAGTTGCTAGCAAGCGGCAGGTTCAAACTAGATGGACATTTTCGACATACGGTGCAGTCACACCACTTTTATTACACAATATTTCACCACATACATAATTAAGTACTAGTACTTACAGTTTTATAGTTGTTATCTTATAATCCATTACAGTGTACAGTGTAAGAAATTGTACATATAATATTAGATTAGATTAGATTCAACTTTATTGTCATTACACATGTACAAGTACAGGGCAACAAAATGCAGTTTGGGTCTAACCAGGAGTGCAATAAGCAGTAAGTGCAGGATAAAGGTATAAGTTATAAGTGCACTTAAAGAGATATGTGCAGGGAGAAACTATGGGTAATATTTACAGATGGATATACTGTGAGCATAATATACAGATTGCTAGTAACTATAATCAGAAATTACAATATATACAAGTTGCTATTGACTGTAATCAGGAATTGCAGATAGATATGAACATAATGTACAGGTTGCTATTTTCTATAAACAGGAATTTACAAATGGACATGTACAGATATATATGTAATCAGAAATTTACAAATGTACTGTGCAATGGATATTGCTTTCAAATAGGTATTTACAGTCTAGTGCAATAAATATTAAGTGCAATGGTAATGGAAAGAGTGTAGGGGTGTGTGAGGGGGGGGGGAGGTGTCAGTGGGGGGCAGAGTTCAATAAGGAGACCGCTCTGGGAAAGAAGCTGTTCCTCAGTCTGCTGGTTCTTGACCTGGGACACCTGAAGCGCCTACCGGAAGGCAGGAGTGAGAACAGTTTGTGGGCGGGGTGAGAGTAGTCCTTAAGAATACTGTGTGCTCGACGCATACAGTGTTTCTTCTGGATGTCCTCAATGGCTGGAAGTGGAGTCCCTATGATGCGCTGGGCAGTTTTCACCACCCGCTGCAGTGCCTTACGCTCAGCAACAGAGCAGCTTCCGTACCAGACTGTGACACAGTTGGTTAGGATGCTTTCTATTGTACAGCGATAGAAGTTCACCAGGATGGCTGAGGACAGCTGGTTCTTCTTAAGTGTTCTCAAGAAGAAGAGGCGCTGGTGAGCCTTCTTGACCAGGCTAGAGGTGTTGGTGGTCCAGGATAGGTCTTCTGAAATGTGGGTCCCCAGGAACTTGAAGGATGAGACAGGCTCAACAGCCATCCCATTGATGTGAATGGGTTCATGTGAACCTCTTCTTCCCTTCCTGAAGTCCACAATGAGCTCCTTGGTCTTAGTGGTGTTAAGGAGCAGATTATTGTCTGTGCACCAGGTGGCCAGGTGCTTGATCTCCTCCCTGTAGGCAGTCTCATCGTTGTTGCTGATGAGACCGATCACCGTAGTATCGTCTGCAAACTTGATGATGGTGTTAGATCCATACACAGGCCTGCAGTCGTGGGTGAAGACGGAGTAAAGGAAGGGGCTCAGCACACAGCCCTGTGGTACACCAGTGTTGAGCGTGACGGTAGTGGAGCAGATGTGGCCTGACCTAATATTGAATTAGGTTTAATATTTTATCTATCAAGCATATGGCACCCACTTAAGTTGCTGGATGACTCAGTGTTATTGGCTTTTAGAAGTTGTTATCGGGTAATAACATACCTTAGAATGTCACGACTGACCAATCAGAATCAAGCGTTCCACAGAGCCGTGTAATAATTTAATTTAAAGCACAGCCACCACAAATTTAGACTTAACACCTCTTTACTTTGAGGTTAAATACAGATTTAAAATCATAACAAGAAATAGTTTAATAGCTATGATACTGGTTTCGAAATCAAATGTTTGCATAGTTATGACAGGAAACACTGGCATCTAACAATGCCTTGGGAAAAACAATGAATCTTAAAAAAATGAAATATATGCATAAACCCAAATTACAATTACATTTATTTTGTAATTAAATTACGTAATTTCGTTACATGTAACTAGTTACTCCCCAACACTGGTCATCAGGTTATTAGAGCTGCTTAGTTACTGCCCAACACACACACACACAGACGCACACACACACACACACACACACACACACACACACACACACACACACACGCACACACATCTTCAGTGTTTCTGCAGGTCTGTGGTGTTTTCTGTGGATCTAAAGCGTTTTGTGCTTTTCTTTATGAATTACGGTCGGGTTCGGACACGGGATGAACTGGAATCTGTATTCATGCGTGTCGCATCTCTTCTGATAAACATGCGACCAAATATGAGACCAAACACGAGCAGAATCTGAAGAAGCGCTGAGTCACTGTATGTTGGTAACCTGCGTGAGTCACACTGATGTATGTGTGTGTGTGTGTGTGTGTGTGTGTGTAGGAGCAGAATGTCCAGTACAGAGAAGGAGGAAGTGTGTCTTCTGCCTCATCACACACACACTTCAGTTATGAATATGAGCGAGTGTGAAATGAATGTGGTACGAGAAGAACAAATGTGTGTGTTACTGTAAGATCAGTCTCAGCTGTTCATCACACACACACACAGTCCTGAGAGGAACCCGTTACCCACAATGCATCACTTACCGTAGTTTACTGTCTCAGAGTAACCATTTGCATGACATCGATGAGACAAACAGAGAAACACACATTTATTCTATCTGTTCAGTGTGTTTTATTCTCTTCCATTTCATTTGATTGTATTTGAAGTTTATAATTGTTTTATTAACATTACTGGTAATTTATTAGTACTATAATGTAGTATAGTATAGTAATGCAAAGCATTTATCAGCAAACAATATTGATTTTAAAGGAATAGTTCAATCAACAAGACAATTTGCTGTAGATCTACACACTCAGGCCATCTGAGATTAGGATGAGTTTGTTTGTTCATCAGATTTGTAGAAATGTGTCATTCCATCACTGTCTCACCAATGGATCCTCTGTAGTGAATGGGTGCCGTCAGAATGAGAGATCGAACAGCTGAAAAAAAACAAAAAAACAAAAAACACATCACAATAATCCACAAGTAATCCACACCACTCCAGTCCATCAGTTAACATCTTGAGGAGACAAAAGCTGAAACAAATCCATCGAGACATTTCTAACTAAAATAAGAGTCCATAATCCATAATAACACTTCCTCCAGTGAAAAAGTGAATCAGGAGAGAAATCTGCACAGATCAAACACAATTTACAAGCCAAAACAGCTCTAAACACACATGTGACTGGATTTTGATGTGAGACACAACAGGATATGGACTTTTTTTCACTGGACGAAGTGTTATTATGGATTATGGACTCTGATTTTTGTTAAAAAATCTTGATGGATTTGTTTCATCTTTTGTCTTCTCAAGATGTTAAGTGATGGACTGGAGTGGTGTGGATTACTTGTGGATTATTGTGATGTTTTAGAATCTCATTCTGACAGCATTTGCAGCAGATTTCATTTTAATACAATTAAACGCAATTTCACATTTGAGATTTTCTGTCATCCTGTCATCATGTCGTCCAAACATGTTTGACTTTCCCCTGTGGAACACAAAAGATTGATCTGGTATAGTTCCTACACAAGTAATCTTGCTGCATGGTTAAGATAACAAGTTACATAATTTGAGCACACATACAGCATGACATGAGGTTTATGAATAATATGTGAAGTAACTTCAAACTAATTAATGGCAGAAAGTGCAAATGCAATATTTCCCTTTAATAAAGCTGATCAATCATTTATCGATCACAGCTGGATCAATTTCTGTCTTTCTCACTGTGAGATCAGCAATTCATTCGTGAAGGAGATAAAAGTGTGGTAATGGCCGTTGTGTTTGTGGACTCGAGGGATGCCATCGGCATATTCAGAGTCCATTGATCTGGAAGAAGGTCAAAGGTCAAAGTTCCCCGTTCAGACGGAGAGTGGAGCTCAGGGTCAATACAGCCTGATGGAGATTGAGCGCATTTGAATGTGACCGTCACGCCGGAGGTCAGGGGTCAGCCGGAGGTTGGGTCGACTGTCTGAAGGCCTTTCTAAAGCCTCATGTGTCAATATTATATGACAGGCATGACGGAGCTGAGATCACAACACCAGAAAGACACCAGACTGAATTATTACGAGATGCGTCTGATGTGGATCGACTGTGATTCAATAAACCACAGCTGATGAAATGATTCTTTAATTCATATCATGTCAGTGTAATGAAGCATCTAAATCTGATCTAATTACATTAAAAAATCTTTGTCCATATAATAAATATCTCTTATAATATGAATATTGTCTGTAATAAGAATGAATGCTTAACATCATGATTTTCAGCTGCTTTCACACACCTGTGGCTCCTTCCTGTGACCGTTTATGGCTCTTGTCCTCATGTAGATGAGTGTGTGTATCATACTGAACACACTGCACTACTCCTGTCACACACACACACACACACACACACACACTCTTGCATTTGTGGTTTACGGGGACTCTCCATAGGTGTAATGGTTTTTATACTGTACAAACCGTATTTTCTATCGCCCTACACCTAAAGCTAGCCCTCACAGGAGACTGTGCACACTTTTTGAATTTCATAAAACACTGTTTAGTATGTTTTTCAAGCCTTTTGTTTTACGGGGACACAGGAAGCGTCCTCATAAACCATGTTTACGTTGTAGTACCCATGTCATTATACACATGTGTCCTCATAAACCACAAATGCCGTAACACACACACACACACACACACACACACACACACACACACAGAGTTATTCCTATCCTATTCCTATATTACCATCTGTGTGGGGACGTTTTGCTCCCATAATGTAGTGAATACCTGAAAACACACACACACACAAACATGAATGCATTAGTTCATTTTTTAATGTCATGCTTAATTTTTCTTACAGTAACCATTTTAAAAATGTGGGGTAACATATACAGTTTCAAAAGTACAAGACTATTTTCCCTGAATGTCATGAAACTGCATGTTGAATAATATGAGCTACAACAGCTTGAAATTTCATGTCATTTACATGTTTTAACACAAATTATTAACAAACTGCACCTGAAAAATAATGAATTCTATGATTAATAATTACATGCTCGGCAGGACTCACACACACACACACACACACACTGATCTTACTGTCTATATGGGGATTTATTACATACATTTATTCTGTTATTTCACTGACAGAAGTTCAGCTGCAGTATTAATGTCATGAAGAGAAAACAAGAGACTCTATAACATCTCACTGTTACTGATTCATCATCAGCTCAAAGCATTATGGGTAGAATCTCTCATCAGTCTATTCTGATTCATCAACACAGTTTCACTGATGATCCAATATAAACCCAAAACCCAGGATAGAGCGGCTGAGTGAATGTGGTCTGGACTGTGTGGATGAGGCTCATTGTGTCAGAGACGCTGTAGAAGGACAGAGTTCCTGCACTGTGATCCACAAACACTCCTATTCTCCTGCTGATGGACTTTACAGGGAGATCAGTCTTTTTGTTATTGTGCATGAATGAGTAACTGGAGGGAGAGCAGAACAAACTCCAGGACTGATCATTACATCCAAACCAACACTCATGACCCGATCCCTTCCTGCTGATGCTCTTATATGACACTGATATAAACACACCATAATCTCCACTCCACTGCAGCTCCCAGTAACAGCGTCCACACACACTCTCTCTACACAACACCTGATAATACATATCAAATCTGTCTGGATGATCAGGATACGACTGATCTGTGTCAGTGTATGTAATCACTCTGTTGTTCTCAGACAGACGGAGGAGTTTATTCACTGTGTTCAGATCCAGAGTGAGCTGATGGGAATCTGATGGAGATAAAACACATCAGAATCAGGAATTATGAATCTGTTTGATGTTTTCATGTAGCTGAACTCTTCATGTTCAGTGTATCATCAGTGTCTCAGTACAGATGAGCAGATATCCTGTGCAAATCATCATTTACATCATCAATTATAAAACTCTTCTTTCACCTTCTACAGGAAGAACATGAACACACTCAGTGAGTTTTTCTGCTTGTTTTCTTACTGACTTACATTGTAGGAAGTCGTTCCTGGTCCTGGGAACAATGTTGGTGAATGTGACTGTGGAAATCAACAGACATGAACAGTGTGATTCTCATGATCCTGCATCCATTCCTAACACATTTCTAATATGATGTTCTCCATGATATGAGATGATGATGGACTCGTTTCTGAGAGCAGATGAATCTCCAGGACTTTACCTCTGTCTGAGATCTTCTTGAGCTCCTCTTTGCAGAAATCCTCCAGTTTGTCTCTCAGCTGATGGACAGATTCTCTCAGACCATCAAAAGAGACAAAAGAAATGAAGGGACTGACATTTCCATCTGTAGATTCAGGAGGTGCTGAGAGAGACTGGAAACTCTACAGAAAACAGAAATCAAAACTCATCAGCTCCACACTTCACCCAATAACCTGCACCAACATCAGATTTGTGCAGCTCATGTTGACTAGAGCCACTGAGAGAGATTTGCATCATCTCCATTCACTCCAATGGACCTTTTTTTTTTATTTCGTGGAGCCTCTCAGTAGTTCCTGGAAGATCGCACCAAATACTATCAGCACCATAGAGATGCAGCAGAAAAGACCAATGTGATGAACTTTTAAAAGATGAGACATTTATAGAAGAAAATTGTATATTATCAGCATTTCAAAACAACAGCAAACACAGTGTTTAACCAAGGTAACTTTAGCCTAGTTTGTTAATAAAGCTGGTAACAAAAGTTGACCACACTAATTCTAAAAACGTAATGTAGTTACATCAGTAATGTATGTGTATATATACAGTGCCTTGTGAAAGTATGAAGTTTTTTCACATTTTGTTATGTTGCTGCCGTATGTTAAACTGTTGTAAATTACTTCTACACTCCATACACTATTATGACAAACCAAAAACAAAATTGTCACAGCTTAGAAAATGTAAAACAAAACAAAAACAAAACTGAAATAGGTACACTGCATAAGTATTCATGAAGTATTCATATTTTGGTGCATTGTCCCTCAGTCCCCACAGCATGAGGCTGCTACCAGCACACTTTAGTTTTGGGATGGTACTCTGCAGGTGATGAGCAGTGCTTGGTTTCCTTTAAACATGATGCTTGAAATTGAGATTCATCAGAATCTTGTTTCTCACAGTCTGAGGACCCTTTAGGTGCTTTTTTGCAAATTCCAAGTGTGTATTCATGTGTCTTCTCTGAGGAGAAGATTGAGTCTTGCCACACTGTGTGTGCCTTTCCAAATCAAACCTATTCAGTAGAATTTGCCACAGATTAACTTCACTCGAAGTGTAGTAACATCTACAAGCAATATGAATGCTCCTGAGCTAAATTTCAACTGTCCCAGATAAGACTATGAAAACTTATGCAATGAAATCAGTTAAGTTCTTTATTTTTAATAAATGTGCAAATATGTTAAAAACATTTTTATTTTTATTTATTTATTTATTTATTTATTTTTGATTTGCCATTATGGTGTACAGGGTGTAGATTGATGAGGGAAAAAAGTCATTTAAAGGCAGCAACATAACAAAATGTGAAAAAATGAAGGGGTAAATATAGGCCCTGTACATATAGGTGTAGGTGTAGGTGTGTGTGTGTGTGTGTGTGTGTGTGTTCTTACAAGTAAAAAAAAAAAATGTCTGCCCACTCCTCTGGTGTGTGTTCACTGTGTGTGCACACTTGTATTGGTTAAATGGAGAGCATAAATTCAGAGTATGGGACGTCACTTGGCTACACCTCAAGTTACTTTCTAAATACTACATCCAAATGCCGATGTATTTTATAAATATTGTAAATAAATGCATTTATTGTCTGCTAGAGTCTCTCTAACTCAGTGTATTCTAATTGCCTGTTATGAACGTCTTTGAAGTGTTTGAAGTCGATGTGCATCACGTGACAATCAATCATTTTAAACTTATGTTTTCGTAACTATCTCTCAGTGGCTCCGTTGTTGACTTGACCGATCTTTAGTAATTCACCTCACATCCAGCACTTTCACAGCATCAGCTTCATTCTTCTCATAATCATTATATCACATTAGAGATACAGATTCTAGTATTAGGCCTTTACACTATATATGACCTTTCTAGGATATATTTTGGAATTCATTTAATTTAATTCAATAGCACAAATAAACACAACAGGAGTTGACCACTGTGCTTTACAGAGTATAATGCCAAGATACATGGTGAGGAAAAAGAAAAAGCAGAAAACGTAATGAAAAAAAAAAAAAAAAAAAAATAAGAGTTAAGAGGTAAACTTGCCCTGGCAAGAAGATAAAATTTTAACTTAGATTTGAACTCATGTACAGAGGACAGGGATCTCAGAGATAAGGAGAGGCTATTCCATAGCCTAGGTCCAACACCTGTGAATGCACAAACCCCTCTGGACTTCAAGCACGTTCTGGGCTGAGCCAGAAAGAAACTGTTTGTGGACCGTAGACACCGGACTGGCGTGTTCAGGTTTAAAATTTCAGACAAGTATGAGGGTGGAAGAACATTTAAGGATTCAAAAACAAACAATATTTTGAAATGATAAAACAACAAATGCTAATTATGAAGGTAAAATTATGCCTAAAAGATTTGCATGTGCAGGGTAAGTTTTGTAAAAGTGTACATAAGATAGCAAGCATAAAAATTAAGTTTGCAATCACAAGAAAAGATTTGTAAAAGTGCAAAACATGTTTCAAGCACAAGAAAAGAAAAGACAACATACGCTTTGACATTACTAGTTAGCTTTGCTTTCTGCTCATGATGAGAATGTTTTGATTATGCGTTTGTTTATAGCAAAATATAACACAAATTTGGAACCCCCATACAGTATCTTTTCTTTCGCATGGCCTTCTGCCTTACATATGTATCTAAATGAAGAAAATAATAACAGCTTGATAAAACATCTGATCTTATCTTTTATATTAATTAATTGGACTCAGCTGACTTTTTCTTAATACAAAATTTTTCAGAAGCCACTGGCCGAATATCCTGATTATTTCCAATCCACCACTGGGAAGGAAATATAGAAACTGGACCTCCTGGAACTTTAATGGAATACCCCTGTTCTAGATCTGTGTTACCTGCAGGAACTGGATGTGATCCTGTGTGTGTGAAAGCTGCTCCAGCTCAGCGTCTCTCCTCCTCAGATCATTGATCTCCTGCTCCAGTCGCTCCAGTCGTCCTTCAGCTCGACTCACCGCTCGCTTTTCCTGATCTCTGATCAGCCGTATCAGCTCAGAGCGGCTTCTCTCAATGGAGCGGATGAGCTCAGTAAAGATCCTCTCACTGTCCTCCACTGCTGTCTGTGCAGAGCGCTGTTAGGACACACAGTGATTCAGGCTTCAGTGGGACTGAAAGAGACAAGAGAGTCTGAACTGAGACTGAGACAAACTTCTCTTCTTCTCCAGACTCACCTTATGAGACTCCACAGCCTCTCTCAGCTGCTGAAGATCTTTCTCTCTCTGCTGGATTCTCTGCTGGAACGTCTTCTGCGTCTCCTTCAGCTGCTTCTGCAGGACAAACAGATGATAGTGAATGACACAGAAAACTACTGACACTAAATCATCATGTGAACAGATCAATCCAGGAAATGTGGAGCTGATAACTAATGACTGTAGATTCAAACTCCAGAAGTGATGATCTGTACAATCATCTAATTATTATGAAGCATAAGGAATATTTCACACTGCATGTATAAGTATTATGAAAGTGAAACTGACACAGACGTGTAGTTTCTGACAGTGTTTCTGTGTTCTGTGTAATTAAGCTGTGGCTCTACACAGAAAATAAACTGACTATTGGATCACTGCACTGAATATTAAATTGATCTCTAGTTTTAAATACCTGTTTCTCTGTCCTCTGTTCTGCAGCTGATATAGTGTCGTGGTTTTTATGTTCAATAATTGTACACAGCACACATATACATTTCTGATCAGTGCGACAGAAAACCTCAAGGATCCTCTCGTGTTTCTGGCAGATCATCTCCTGCAGTCGTCCAGTGGCATCAGTCAAATTGTGTCTCTTTCCTTTAAACAAACTCTCATGTTGTTCAAGGTGATTCTGACAGTAAGAGTTCAGACACATCAGACAGGACTTGACGGCTTTGTATTTTCTTCCAGTACAGGCGTCACACTGCACATCTCCAGCTCCAGCAGGAACCGCACTTTGAAGTTTGGTCTTCTTCAGTTTCTCCACCATTTCAGTCAGCATGGTGTTTCTAGCTAAAGCAGGTCTTGGACTGAAGGTCTGTCTGCACTGAGGGCAGCTGTAGACTCTCATCTGATCCTCCTGATCCCAGCAGCCTGTAATACAGCTCTTACAGTAACTGTGTCCACAGGGAATGGCCACTGGATCCTTCAGGAGATCCAGACACACTGCACACATGAACTCATTCTGATCCCCTGAAATTCTGGCTTCTGCCATTTTACTGCTTGAATATGAGACACAAACACACAACAGCTCAACTACACTTTCACTTTCTCTTTCTCTGAACTCATGTGATTCCTGTTTCCTGGTTCTGTGTTTGAGTGACGTGTGTGAAACAGGTGTGTCTGTGAGTCTGTAAAGCAGGTTAATCATTCCTGCTGAGTTCAGTTTCAACACACCTGACTGATATTAAAGTAAACGCAAATACCTTGACTTGGGAAAGTGAATTTGCAGGACTAGTAATGGGGACCCCTCATAATGAAATGTCTACTAGATGTTTACTACAGTTTGTGATATCACACGATGGCTCCATGAGACCAGCTATATCCTTATTTTCATCACGGCGTGCTTGGCGTGAATTTAATTCACAAACGCACATTTATGATGCACAGTACAATCAGATGACTGACTTTTAAACCGATTCCACTTTAAACATACAAGTCTGAACACTGCTACTGAGAGTTTCTGACATTTTAGTGTGTAAGATTGTCCTGTTTTGTTTTTGTTGGCTCTTGAAGCTCCGCCCTCTTCTGAAAAGCATGCTGGGAGCACCAGCTCATTTGCATTTAAAGGGACAAACACAAAAACGTCGCATTTTGGCTCATACTCTAAAAGTGGTCATTTTAACAAGCTATTCTGTCAGGTATTTTGAGCCAAAACTTTGTATACACATTCTGGGGACATCAGAAACTTATTTTACATCTTGTTAAAAAAGGGCATAATAGGTAAGAACCTCATACTTACATAAGAAGAACCTCACTACTGACAAATGTCTAGCAGAATCAGTGTTTTTATATCTGAAGTATGCCTGTACAACACAAACATCCTATGCGTGTCAATGCTTATTTGTTTAATGTGAATTTCCCCTGCAAATTAAATAGTTGCGTATCATATTCATCACAGTAGTGAACATCAGATGAACATGATAAACATCAGACGGATGAGATCCTCAACATATAGATTACAAATGACATTCTGAAATCTGAATAAAGATTTATGCTTTGTATACACATGTACCTTAATTCACCCTGTATTCACTGTTTATGTAATTGTAAATGATGTTTAAATGTTTTTAGTTGTACAGTAGGCTAACTGGAAATGTTTCAACAAGGATTTCATTAACAGCATGCATTTTGAAGCAGTTCATGAATTAAATGTTGGTTAAATTAATAATGAATTCACTGATAGGTCAGCTGACCTGCCACTCCAGTCAGTTGGGTGACTACTGAATCAAGACAGATTTACACATTTGGGAGTCATACACCTTGTGGGTTTTGTTCAGTTAGGCTTATTATTCATTCATTCATTCATTCATTATTTATTTATAAAGCACATTTAAAAACAGCCCAAGGTTGACCAAAGTGCTGTACAGATGAAGAAACTCAAAAAACAAAATCTATAACAGTCTGTAAAATAACATACATAAAATTAAAATAGTACATGAACAACCTACACTAAAGCCTCGTTCAGACTGTCAGCCCAAATCCGTTTTTGTCCATATCTAGATGGAATCGGATTTGAATAACTGACTGTCCACACAGTCATATCGCAACTGTTCAAATCCGATTTGTGTGTCCATAAGCGCTCTTTCGTTTTACGGAATGTGCGTTGGTTTCTATGGCAATGCCGTTGCGTTGTTATGCCAACGCTAAAAATCAACAATACCCGCATTACAGTTTGCAATATGGATGCTGTCTTGTGATATGACAACGTTGCCGTCGCGTTTGATTATATTTCGTCTTCTAAAGCAGCGGCAGAAACGCACGAAGCTGAAATGTGCGAGTTTATTCTGTGCTGCCGTCTCCGCTGGTTTCAAAACTCAAAGAGGTGCGTATACTAGCTGTATATTGTCTTTTCAACACAAGCTTGTTTCTGCAAAGACGTTTGTTATGTTTTCCACAAAAACGTCTGACGTGTTTACGTTTTACGTGGCATGAAAACGTGAAAAAGCAGAAATCCGATTTGAATAGGATTCCACACCACATACGAATGTAGCTCGAAACGGATTTGACCAAATCAGATTTCATGTAGTTCGTTGCTGTTCAGACTACCTAAATATGATCGGATTTCAATCGGATTTGCATACAAATCGGATATGGGCTGACAGTCTGAACGAGGCTTAAGTAAATGTGCTTTAAGTTTTGATTTAAAAGAGGAGAGTGATGACACCATTTGAATCGTTACCGGCAGGCTATTCCAGAGTTTAGGGCCTGCTATTGTGAAAGCACAGTCTCCACGAAGTTTCAGCCTCGATCTACAAACATAAAGCATTCCAAGGTGGCCAGATCTAAGTGCTCTGGACGGATTATGACAGCGCTAAAGATCAGATAAATAAGTTGGAGCTAAGCCGTGTAATGATTTAAAAACAAAAATTTTAAATTCTATTCTCTGCTTGACTGGTAGGAGCGCAGAGAAGTTAAAATGGGAGAAAAGTGGTCAGATTTATGACTACCAGTCAGCAGCCTAGCTGCAGCGTTCTGAACCTTTTGAAGGCGCCCAATCGATGATTGATTTACTCCATAATAAAGTGAATTGCAATAGTCGACTCGTGAAGTAATAAATGCATGAATGACTATTTCAAATTTCTTTAAAGAAAGGAAAGATTTAACTTTTGCGAGATGTCGTAAATGAAAAAAACACGACTTAATGACAGAATTAATCTGTTTATCGAGCTTGAGACCTGAATCAAACAGAACACCTAGATTTTTCACACATGAGGAGACAAAAGAACTTAAATTGCCAAGGTCAAAATCACCTAAATCATAAAAATCACTTGGACCAAACAATATTACTTCGGTTTTACTCTCATTTAAGGACAGAAAATGGTGTGTAAGCCACGACTTCACTTCCTGTAAACACGCCTGCAGGACCCTTATGGAGCTTGAACCATTTTGTTTAAAAGGCAGGTACAACTGGGTGTCGTCAGCATATAAGTGAAAAGATACTCCATATTTTGAAAAAATAGCACCCGATGGCAACAGGTATAAAGAAAACAATGTTGGAGCAAAAATCCCTGCGGAACACCACAGGAGAGACGTGCTGCTGAGGAAGTATGTTTTCCAATGCATACAGAAAACTTCCTGTTAGTTAAAAAGGACTGAAACCAATTTAGAACGGTGCCCTGAATGCCTACAAGATTTTCCAGTCAGGAAATAAGAGTTGTATGATCAACCATATCGAAAGCCGAGCTGAGATCTAAAAGGACCAGAGCCACAGCACTCCCATTGTCAGTAGCCAACATGATGTCATTAGCAACTTTCAACAGAGCAGATTCAGTACTATGAAGTTTTCTGAATCCTGACTGAAAAGTACCATATAGTGAATTCGATTCCAGAAAAGAATGTAGTTCAGTAAATACAACCTTTTCCAAAATTTTTGACATGAAAGGGAGATTAGAAATTGGTCTGAAGTTAGCTAAATCAGACACATCAAGATTTTGTTTCTTTAAAAGAGGAGTGACTGAAGCATGTTTTAGGTAGTGCAACATGTTCTCACTCCCAAGTCGTCACATACTGACGATTGGTCAGGACCCCTTGGCGTCGCTTTTTGACGCCCAGGGTACCCCTTCAGCGTCAATTTTCGACGCGCAGGGTCCTCCATTGTTTTCAGTTGTCTTAATTTAATGGTTTGCATGCATTTGTAAAAATAGAAATTATTTTATATAAATATATATGTTCTTTGGAGCACCTAACCCCACCCCTACCCTAAACCTACCCACTTCTGAACAATATGAAACACGCAACAGGCAAATATAAGTACAGTCACAGGTATTTATTGCAAAAACTGACCATAAACAAGCAGTATAAAAGCATTACAAACAAGTCCTGTTGCATTCCGAGTCTTCTGACGCCTTACGATATCCTTATGCGAATAACAGAAGGTTTTAATCGCTGAAAATGATCCCACTCCGTTAATGCGCTCACATCTCATTCAAGAAGATACACCCGAGCATTAGCATGACGCAATCGGTCACGAGACACATACGAGCCAACAGCATTTCACAACCAAGGCTTGCTTCTTCTGGCGGCATTTTTTGAATTCGCGCACAGACAGACTGCAGTGCAGGACACAGAACGGCGGACGGAGACGGCAATCGCGTCTATTCTTCTCACAAATCAATCGTTTTGCTTCGGAACCATTGCAATATTAATACTTTTTGAATAAATTATGAATAGAGTTGTAATTGCCTGTTATATCCTGTGTTTTGTTGACAAATGGTTAGGTTTAGGGGCAGAGGTTGGGTTCAATGTGTAAATAGTGTAATATAAATTAAACTGTTTTGACTGTTCGCATTGAAAAAAAAAATGACACCCCAACATACATGCAATAATAGCAATATTATTACCCAATATATAATTTAATCATGACGATAAAATTCCCCATGCCTTTCGCGTCAGCACATTGACACCAAGGGTTTCTTATGTTAAGTACTGGAGGAGCCTGCACATAGAAAAATTACGCTAAAGGGGTACCCTGAGTAGTATCAACAATTTGCTTAACAAAGTGTGATGGAATACTATCATACGGACAAAAAGTAGGTTTCAAATGATCAATAATATCTTTACAGGACTGAAGGGAAATTAAATCAAATATGCTCCAAATGGAAGAAGACCTGGTTATTTCAGGCAAAGCAGGAGAAGTCACCAGAGATTGAGGTCTAGACCTTGCTGTCTTCTTGACAAAAAACAACAAAGGAGATCAGACACATCAGGGAAAACATCAACAGCAGGATTTAAAACAGCATCAATAGTTGAAAATAAAACTCTTGGTTTATGGTGATTTTTGGAAACAATTTCTGATAGAAATTTAGATTTAGCAGACTTAACAGCCTACTGGAAAACAGAAAGAGACTCCCTTAAAATGCCATAGGATGCCTGCGACCTGTCCTTATGCCACTTGCGTTCTGCTTGTCTACAGTTTCGTCGAAGTGAACGAATAGAGTCATTAAACCAAGGAGCAGATTTATTTGTAGAACGCTTCATCTTCAGGGGAGCAGTGTTGTTGATGATGCTCAGGCAGGTGTTACTAAAAAACCTAAGATATGCATCAGCATCAGAGTTTTCTGAAAACTGGTTTGAGGTTAACAATTCATCGAATGCCTTATAAGCAGTATCAAAGTCCTGGCGGCTGTAGGAGAAATATAGCGAACCCATCGAGCCTGAGCAGGTGTAGTGTTTGGTCGACAAGGAAGGGCAGTAGTGAAAGTCACAGAATTGTGATCGGACAAACCAGTGTTCTCAATCTCCATGTCCATAATGGAAAAGCCATGGGAGAATACCAGGTCCAAAGTATGACCGTAAATGTGCGTAGAACTATGCACATAGTGCAGACTATGAAGTCCTAATATCTAGGAACGTTTGTCGATCGTAGACGAAGGTTGTTGGCCACGTCTCAATCACCGAGAAACAGAAAATACTAAACAAAATCCATAATAGAAAGAGCGACAGACGGCTGCCCTGACACAGCGGTGCCATCTTGAGATAGATGCAGTTATTAAATTCAATAAAACTGTTACTAAAACTGTTTTAATTAGTTTGAATAAACAAATATATTTATTTGCATTCATTTCTAATTGTTTGGTTACTGGCAGCTTCGTCCGGCCAGCCGCTATTAAGCTATGGGTTTAGGCCTATAATAAGTTCCCCACCACTCTCACTGTAAGGAAATGCATTTTATTATTGTGAATATATTCTTATAAATTCGTCAAGCACAGTTTCTTAATTTATAGCGATGGGTTTAAAGAACTGATGGACTCCAGGTATGAACTTCCAGACAAAAATACTTTTATAAAATGGATAGTTCCGGTCCTTGATTCTGATTGGTTGAGCCACGTTTGAAGCCGTTGTAAATTACTCTACAAACACACACCTTTGTTTATGTTTGTGTGTTGCTTTGTTGCAACCACAACTGTTACTGAGGAGCTACATTGTTTGGCAAAAGAATAATGTTCTTATTAATATCATTACACTTTATTTGCTCTGTCTTACTGTGTATATGGAATAACTGTTTTATAAAAGCAATAAACCCTGTGAACCCGTGGTTTACAGTGAATTTATAACAGCTAGAGGGTTTAAAAAAAACAATGCAGAAAAACAAACAAACAAAAAAACAACAATGGCCCTTAGCTGTTATAAATTCACTATAAACCACGGCTTCACAGTGTATTGCTTTATTCCCAAACTGCACTGCAACATCTTTATGAAGAGTGCTGTGAAAATCTGGAAATTCACACACACACACACACACACACACACACACGTTGTGTTTCCATGTTTTATGGGTTCATTCCATAGGTGTAATTGTTTTTATACTGTACAAACCGTATTTTCTATCGCCCTACACCTAAACCTAACCCTCACAGGAGACTGTGCACACTTTTACTTTCTCAAAAAAACTCATTCTGCATGATTTATAAGCCTGTTTCCTCATGGGGATCTCACAAATGTCCCCACAAGATCAAAATTTATTGGTATTTCTATCCTTGTGGGGACATTTGGTCCCCATAATGTGATAAATACCAGGTGCACACACACACACACACACACACACACACACACACAAAACTATTAGTTTATTTTTAATTGTCATGCTAAATTATGTTCCTTACATCAAGCACAATGATGAGACAAATGAAATAAAAAAAAAAAAAAAAAAAAAAAAACAAAAAAAAACAAGACAATTTACCTTGAATGACATGAAATTGTTCATAGAATAATATGAGGTATAACAGATTGAAATTTGATGTCATTTAGATGTTTTAACACAAATTATTAACAAGCTGTGACTTTATTATATAATTATTTGTACAGTTAACAATTAAATATGTTTAATAATTAAATGCATGACAATTAAAAAAAAAAAAAACAGAATACAAAAGAACTACATAAACTAAAGTGAATAATGAAAATGATTTATTGACTGTGTGTCATCATTTGAATTGAAAGTTAATTTTGAGAGTAATAAAAAATAATGATGTGACACTACATTAAAAACTAAATGACTGATTTCAATCTACACAGAGACTGAGAAAATCACAGAAACACATGGTCACTCAGCAGGACTCACACACACACACACACACACACTGATCTTACTGTCTATATGAGGATTTATTACAAGCATTTATTCTGTTATTTCACTGACAGAAGTTCAGCTGCAGTATTAATGTCATGAAGAGAAAACAAGAGACTCTATAACATCTCACTGTTACTGATTCATCATCAGCTCAAAGCATTATGGGTAGAATCTCTCATCAGTCTATTCTGATTCATCAACACAGTTTCACTGATGATCCAATATAAACCCCAAACCCAGGATAGAGCGGCTGAGTGAATGTGGTCTGGACTGTGTGGATGAGGCTCATTGTGTCAGAGACGCTGTAGAAGGACAGAGTTCCTGCACTGTGATCCACAAACACTCCTATTCTACTGATGATGGACTTCACAGGGAGATCAGTCTGTTTGTTATTGTGCATGAATGAGTAACTGTAGGGAGAGCAGAACAAACTCCAGGACTGATCATTAGATCCAAACACACACTCAACACCTCCCTTCCTGCTGATGCTCTTATATGACACTGATATCAACACACCATAATCATCTCCACTCCACTGCAGCTCCCAGTAACAGCGTCCACACACACTCTCTCTACACAACACCTGCCAATAATACTGAAATCTGTCTGGATGATCAGGATACGACTGATCTGTGTTAGTTCCAGTAATCACTCTGTTGTTCTCAGACAGACGGAGGAGTTTATTCATTGTGTTCAAATCCAGAGTGAACTGATGGGAATCTGATGGAGATAAAACACATCAGAATCAGGAATTATGAATCTGTTTGATGTTTTCATGTATCTGAACTCTTCATGTTCAGTGTATCATCAGTGTCTCAGTACAGATGAGCAGATATCCTGTGAAAATCATCATTTACATCATCAATTATAAAACTCTTCTTTCACCTTCTACAGGAAGAACATGAACACACTCAGTGAGTTTTTCTGCTTGTTTTCTTACTGACTTACATTGTAGGAAGTCGTTCCTGGTCCTGGGAACAATGTTGGTGAATGTGACTGTGGAAATCAACAGACATGAACAGTGTGATTCTCATGATCCTGCATCCATTCCTAACACATTTCTAATATGATGTTCTCCATGATATGAGATGATGATGATGGACTCGTTTCTGAGAGCAGATGAATCTCCAGGACTTTACCTCTGTCTGAGATCTTCTTGAGCTCCTCTTTGCAGAAATCCTCCAGTTTGTCTCTCAGCTGATGGACAGATTCTCTCAGACCATCAAAAGAGAAGAGAGAACTGAAGGGACTGACATTGACGTCTGTAGATTCAGGAGGTGCTGAGAGAGACTGGAAACTCTACAGAAAACAGAAATCAAAACTCATCAGCTCCACACTTCACCCAATAACCTGCACCAACATCAGATTTGACTTGACTGATCTTTAGTAACTCAATCCAGCACTTTCACAGCATCAGCTTCATTCTTCTCATATTCATTACATCACATTAGAGCTACAGATTCTAGTATTTGACACTGACACTATATGTGAACTTTCTAGGAAATAGTTTGGATGATAAAACATTTGTTAAGACACCGGAAGAAGCAAAACTCTTATTTTGAATAAATGATAGCACCACCTACTAACGACATGATGTATCAAACTAATTGCTGATTGGAAGTACTCACATGGGCTTTGCAATATGCGGTTTATAGTCATCATAGCAGATTAGACATAGAGAAGTTTTTAATTGGTGCCGACTATAAAAAGCGTCCAACTGAGAAAGAAAACAATACGTATTTGGAATATGGCTTTACTCAGACCAGCGATCAGGGGGATTCCTGGACACAGAAGGTGATTTGCGGTGTTAGTGAAGGAGCCTAATTCAGATGAGAGTCTGACTGATGATTATATAATAAGGCACTGATTAAATGTTTCTCTGTGAGTCTCCTGTCACAGCAGGATGTGTCTCAAGTCCACTATGATGGTGTTCTTCTAGATCTCTGTTACCTGCAGGAACTGGATGTGATCCTGTGTGTGTGAAAGCTGCTCCAGCTCAGCGTCTCTCCTCCTCAGATCATTGATCTCCTGCTCCAGTCGCTCCAGTCGTCCTTCAGCTCGACTCACCGCTCGCTTTTCCTGATCTCTGATCAGCCGTATCAGCTCAGAGCGGCTTCTCTCAATGGAGCGGATGAGCTCAGTAAAGATCCTCTCACTGTCCTCCACTGCTGTCTGTGCAGAGCGCTGTTAGGACACACAGTGATTCAGGCTTCAGCGGGACTGAAAGAGACAAGAGAGTCTGAACTGAGACTGAGACAAACTTCTCTTCTTCTCCAGACTCACCTTATGAGACTCCACAGCCTCTCTCAGCTGCTGAAGATCTTTCTCTCTCTGCTGGATTCTCTGCTGGAGCGTCTTCTGCGTCTCCTTCAGCCGCTTCTGCAGGACAAACGGATGATAGTGAATGACACAGAAAACTACTGACACTAAATCATCATGTGAACAGATGAATCCAGTAAATGTAGGGTGAGGCAGTTTAAAGGTTACTTATCTCAACTGATAAACAATGGCTGTAGGTTCAAACTCCAGAAGTGATAATCGATTACAATCATCATACATGAATTACGAAGTATAGAGTGTTTAGCAATATTTCATCAGTGTCAAGTTTTAAATACCTGTTTCTCTGTCCTCTGTTCTGCAGCTGATACAGTGTTGTGGTTTTTATGTTCATCCATACACAGCACACATATACATTTCTGATCAGTGCGACAGAAAACCTCAAGGATCTTCTCGTGTTTCTGGCAGATCATCTCCTGCAGTCGTCCAGTGGCATCAGTCAAATTGTGTCTCTTTCCTTTAAACCAACTCTCATGTTGTTCAAGGTGATTCTGACAGTAAGAGTTCAGACACACCAGACAGGACTTGACGGCTTTGTATTTTCTTCCAGTACAGACGTCACACTGCACATCTCCAGCTCCAGCGTAACAGTCAGCAGGAAGTTTGGTCTTCTTCAGTTTCTCCACCACTTCAGCCAGCATGGTGTTTCTAGCTAAAGCAGGTCTTGGTCTGAAGGTCTGTCTGCACTGAGGGCAGCTGTAGACTCTCATCTGATCCTCCTGATCCCAGCAGTCTGTAATACAGCTCTTACAGTAACTGTGTCCACAGGGAATGGCCACTGGATCCTTCAGGAGATCCAGACAAACTGCACACATGAACTCATTCTGATCCACTGAAATTCTGGCTTCTGCCATTTTACTGCTTGAATACAGAGACACAAACACACAACAGCTCAACCACACTACAGTTTCTCTTTCCCTGCACTGATGAGTAGTAATAGTTTCCTGGTTCTGTGTTTGAGTGACGTGTGTAAAACAGGCGTGTCTGTAAGTCTGTAAAGGAGGTTCCTCATTAGCCCTATTTGAATGGGACTTATTTTCAAAACAACGTTTTAGTTACTTTTCACCCGACGTGATTACAAGTACCGATTTGGATGGAACTAATATCTACTTGTTTATTACAGAGATGGGAGGGTCTGGTTTGTACATCATAATGTTCGTAAGGGTACATATGTAATTAAAGCATTATGTAACTGAGTGCAGAAATGAAGGTGAGTAATCTTACCTGACGATGATATTACTGTAGCCAGTCTTAGTAGTTTACTTGATCTGGCTCCTTTATTGAATTTATTGATTCTGTTTTATTGATTTATTATTATTATTATTTATTTGTATTTTTTATTTTTATTTCTGCGCTAGGAGGCAAACTCATCTTTATCCATAATGAATGGCATGTAAATGCACATGGTAACTTACTTATAGTGTCTAGTTTAGTTTCAATGCGCCTGACTGTTAATAAAGTAAACGCAAAGACCTTGACTAGTTGATTCAGGTGTGTTTTATTATTATGGGCCTACAATGCGTTCCCTACCACTCTCTCTGTATGGAAGTTCATAGTTTTATTATTGTACATGTATCAAGCAGTTACTTCATGAAAGATATGATGCCTCGGAGCACAGTGAATGTTAAAAACTCTGCTGATCTTCCCCCGTCTGGGGTGGTGGCATGGAAGGCACCTTTTACCGCCTGGGGTCAGTTGCATAAACTTAGCCTCTATGTTAAGACTGTGTCTTAAGTATGAATTTGACCAACTAACAATTAGCAAAGGGGTATTCAGTCTTATTTTTGGATTTAACTTAGACTAATCTACGATTTAATGTAACTCTTCTTCATCTTCCTCTTTTGGCTGTTAGGTGTCACCACAGTGGATTATCCATCTCCATTTTGGTCTGTCCTCTGCATCCTCCTCTGTCACACCAACCACCAATATGTCCCCCATCACCAAATCCATGAACCTCCACTTTGGTCTTCTTCTTCTCCTCCTGCCCTGTGGCTCCATCCTCAACACTCTTCTCCCAACATACCATGCATCCCTTCTCTGCACATGGCCAAACAATCCTAGTCTTGCCTCTCTCACTTTGTCTACAAACTGTTCTACTTGCGCTGCCCCTCTAAAATTATTTCTGATCCTGTCCATCATCGTCACTCCCAAAGAAAATCGCAGCATCTTTAACTCTGCCACCTCCAGCTCCTTCCCCTGTGTTTTTTTCAGTGCCACTGCCTCCAAGCCATACAACATAGCTGGTCTCATTAGTCTTGTAAACGTTACCTTTCACTCTTGCAGGTACCCTTCTATCACAAATCTCTCCTGACACTATTCTCCACCCACTCCACCCTGTCTGCACTTGATTCTTTACTTTTTACCACACTCTCCATTAGTTTGGACAACTGGCCCCAAAGTATTTAAATTCATCCACCTTCACCACGTCTGTTCCTTGTAACTGCACCGTTCTGCTTCCCTCTCTCTCATTTATGCACATGTAATCTGTCTTTCTCCTCTTTCTACTGACTTTCATTCCCCTTCTCTCCAGTGCATACCTCCACCTCTCCAAACTCACCTCCACCTGTTCCCTACTCTCGCTACAAATCATAATATCATCTGTGAACATCATGGTCCGTAGGGGTTCCTTCCTAATCCCATCCATCAACCTGTCTGTAACAAGTGGGACGGGGCCGAGAGGCATGGAAACGGAACGAGCGGAATGTGCCACTCACCGGTCTCGAGTCCAACGGAGGAGCTCCAGAAGGATAAAAGCAGGAGCATCAACAAGAGAGGACCAGGCCTGGACTTTAATTTATATTTTGTGTGCGGCAGCTGTCCGTGAGGGGCTGCCGCTTTACTTTTGTGTCATGTTTGGGGAGGAGCAGGGAACGGGAGACTCGCTGCCGGTTGTCCTCAAACCGGAGGAGCCATCGCCGTTCACCGGGAGGCGGATGAGCATCAAGCCGTCCACCAGAGGATGTCCAGTACCATCGTATGGCATCGTGAGCGAGAGCCTCGGCTGGTTGAGGACCGAGCGGCAGTGTGTCCGGGAACCGGACCATGAGCTTTTTTTTTTCTTTTCCTCTCTCGTCTCTGTCTCTCATCATCCTTCCATCTCCTTTTCTCTCGCCTCATCTGTCCTTACCCCTGACGGGCCCCCCTGGGAGGAAGGAGGTGGGGGGGGAGTAGAGCACAGTCTTGAGGGTACCCCCCCCCAGCCTGCAAGGGGTGATGGGGGTATGTAACGAGTGGGGCGGGGCCGAGAGCCGTGGGAACGGAACGAGGCCAGTGTAGTATAAGGATAATGTGTTAATGTGTTTGTGTTTTGTGAGCAGCATTCGCCTGTGAGGGGCTGCCGCTTTACTTCTGTGTTTGTTTATTTTATTATTGAAGTGTTTAAATTAAAGTGTTCACCGGTTCGCTGGTTCCTGCCTCCTCCTTCCCGTTCTACGAACTGTGTCACACTGTCCATCACCACTGCAAACAAGAAAGGGCTAAGAGAGAAGAGCAGCTCTTCTCTCGGCATCCTGTCATAAGCTTTCTCTAAATCCACAAACACACAATGCAACTCTTTCTGGCCTTCTCTATACTTCAACAACACTTTCAAAACAAACATTGTATCCGTGGGGCTTTTTCCTGGCATAAACCCATGCTGCTGCTCACAGATTGTCACCTCTTCTACCACCCTTTCCCCTAACTTCATTGTGTGGCTGATCAACTTTATGACCCTGTAGTTACTGCACATTTCCTTTGTTCTTATAGATCAGTACCAGTACACTTCTTCTCCACTCTTCAGCCATGCTCTCACTTTCCAAGATTTTATTAAACAACCTGGTTAAAAACCTCACTGCCATCTCTCCTAAGCATCTCCATGCCTCCACTGGTATCTCATCTGGACCAACCACCTTTCCATGCTTCATTCTTTTCATATCTGCCCTCACTTCATCCTCACTAATCCCCTGGACTTTCTGATTCACTATTTTCACAAGCTTCTCTCTCTTTCATTTTCTACATTCACCAGTTCCTCAAAATACTCCACCCATCTTCTCAACACAATCTCCTCACTTGTCAGCACATTTCCAACTGCATCCTTTAATCACCCTAACCTGTAGCACATCCTTTCCAGCTCTATCCCTGTGTCTGGCCAATCGGTACAGGTGCTTTTCTGACTACTTTCTTTATCTCTCTGACTTCTTGCTCCTTATACTTTTCTTTGTTTTCCTTCTTCTGTCCACATGTCATACCAAGTACCTTTCTAACTGTCTCCTCCAGCACTTCTGCAGTGGTTGCCCAGTTGTTTGGTAACTCTTTACAGTCACTGAGTGCCTGTCTCCTCTCCTCCCTGAATTTCAAGCAACAGTCTACCTCCTTCAACTTCCACCATTTTAACCTTGGTTCTAGGCTTCTAGGGTTTTACGCACTTGTCAGTGATTTACGGCTCGGTGTATTAATTGCTCCAGCTGAACGCACGTGATGGAGATTTACTACTAATCAAAGCACCGGCTTTACTGACTAAACGCGCCTGACAATCGCATGCGATTTATCGTGCAGCCCTACTTGGTTCAGTCCTCAATCTTTTCCTCCTCTTCACCTCTAAAGTCGTCCTACAAACCACCATCTGATGCTGTCTAGCTACACAATCCCCTACCGCCACCTTACAGTCATTGATCTCCTGCAGTTTGCATCTCCTACACCTGTGTGCACCTTCCTCCACTCTTATACGTCACCCTGTGCTTCTCTTTCTTCTTAAAATATGTATTTATCACTGCCATTTCCATTCTTTTTGCAAAATCTACCACCATCTGCCCTTCCACATTCCTTTCCTTGACACCGTCAACCACCCATCACCTCCTCATCACCTCTGTTCCCTTCTCCAACATGTCCATTGAAGTCCGCTCAATCACCACTTCTTCCTTGGTTACTCTCACCACCACTTCATTCAACTTGTTCCAAAAAGCTTCTTTCTCCTCCATCTCACACCCCACTTACGGGGCATATGCACTGAAGACATTTATCATCACCCCTTCAATTTCCAGCTTTACACTCAACACTCTGTCAGACACTCTCGTCACCTCCAATACACTATTTACATACTCTTCCTTCAGGATTACCCCTACGCTGTTTCTCTTTTCATCCACACCATGGTAGAACAGTTTGAATCCACGTCTTTTGAGTTTGAGCTCCGTCAAGTTAACTTATTATCGTCTATTTTTTAATCCAAAATCAATTTTATATACCATCATTTTCATTTCTTATAATGTGTGAATAAACCCCCTGTTGTATTTTACAACTAAAACAATCAGAGTGCCTTATCACTAGTTTTTTTTTGGATTTCCCGAATCCGCTATTAGCTTGCAGCTCATTAGCACCGCCAGTGTGGTTGCCACTAATCTTGCTTACATTGTTTAACGTTACACTCTATTCACTCACATTACCATTGTACTCGGTGCAGCTCGAGCTGGAGGCCGTGGAGAAGCAGATATAAGAGCTGTTGGAGAAGCAGGCCGAGCTGAGAGAGAGGAGAACTGTGCTGGAATCTTCCCAGGTTGACGCTCACAAGTCCGAGGTTAGTATACAGCGCGATACTAACACTCTCACCACCTCTGCTCCGTGTGTTTCTCTGCACAGGTCCAGTGCACCGAGGATGAGATCTTCCCAGGTCTCCTTCACTCCGGTGTCGGGACACCGCGGACTGGGTGCAGCAGCAGGGTGAGCCAGGCCCCGGGCAAGGACGTCTCCCCCTCTACCACCTCCGGTCTTCGAGATCTCCACCCGGAAACGCTTCACTAAACAAAACAATTTTTAAAGGCTCCTAAACATTAAATCACTCGCACCCAAAGCAGTTATTGTAAATGAAATTATCACAGATAATAGTTTTGATGTAACCTGGCTAAAACCTAATGATTATATTGGTCTAAATGAGTCTACTCCACCAAACTACTGTTATAAGCATGAGCTCCGTCAGACTGGTCGTGGTGGTGGTGTTACAACAATATATAGTGATATGCTCAGTATCACTCAGATAAGAGGATACAGGTTTAATTCATTTGAAATACTTTTGCTTAATGTTACTCTGTCAGATATGCAAAAGAAATCTCTCATATCTCTCGCTCTAGCTACTGTGTATAGACCGCCAGGGCCGTATATAGATTTCTTAAAAGAATTTGCAGATTTCTTTTCAGAGCTATTGGTTAATTTTGATAAAGCGCTAATTGTCTGAGATTTTAACATTCATGTTGATAATACAAATGATGCGTTAGGCGTTTACTGACCTAATAAACTCTTTTGGCGTCAAGCAAAATGTCACCGGGCCCACTCATCGATTTAATTATACTTTAGATGTAATTATATATCGCATGGAATTGATCGTACTGATATAGATATCGTACCTCAAAGTGATGATGTTTCTGACCATTTCCTTGTATTGTGCATGCTGCGTATCACTGATATTAACTATATGGCTCTGTTTTATTGTCTGGGCAGAACTATTGTTCCAGCCACCAAAGATAGATTTACAAATAACCTGATTTATCTCAGCTGCTCTGTGTACCCATAAATATACATGAACTAGACAAAATGACTAGCAATTTGGGCACCATCTTCTCTAATACGTTAGAAGCTGTTGCCCCCATCAAACTGAAAAAGGTTAGAGAAAAACATACTGCGCCATGGTACAATAGTAATACCCATTCTCTCAAGAAAGAAACTCGCAATCTTGAGCGCAAATGAGAAAAACTAATTTGATAGTTTTTATAATTGCATAGAAAAACGGTATGTCCAGATATAAACAGGCTCTAAAAGCCGCAGGGTCGAGCATATCTGCAAACTCATAGAAAACAACCAAAACAATCCAAGGTTTTTATTCAGCACAGTAGCTAGATTAACAAATAACCAGACACCACCCGATCTAAATATTCCTTTACAGTTTAATAGTGATGACTTCATGAATTTCTTCACTAATAAAATAGATAACATCAGAAATACAATAACTAATGTAGATTCCACTGCGTCTCATATGTCAACTTCTTTCACCACACCTAAAGAAAAACTGCAGTACTTTACCGCTATAGGACAGGAAGAGCTAAATAAACTCATCACTGTATCTAAACCAACAACATGCCTATTAGATCCTGTACCCACTAAACTACTGAAAGAATTGTTACCTGTGGCAGAAGAACTGCTTCTCAATATTATTAACTCATCCTTATCTTTAGGTCACGTCCCTAAACCATTCAAACTGGCAGTTATTAAGCCTCTTATTAAGAAACCACAACTAGACCCTAGTGAACTGGCAAATTACAGACCCATTTCTAATCTTCCGTTTATGTCTAAAATTTTAGAAAACGTTGTGTCTGATCAACTGTGCTCATTCTTGCAAAAAATAATCTCTATGAAGAATTTCAGTCAGGTTTCAGGCCCCATCACAGCACAGAAACTGCACTTGTTAAAATCACTAATGACTTGCTTCTTGCGTCAGACCAAGGCTGCATCTCATTGTTTTACTTGATCTTAGTGCTGCATTCGACACTATAGATCATGACATACTCATAGATTGATTACAAAACTATGCGGGTATCCAAGAGCAGGCTTTAAGATGGTTTAGATCCTACCCTTCCAATTGCTACCACTTTGTTTATCTAAACGGGGAGTGATCTCAGTTATCACCAGTAAAGTATGGAGTGGCACAAGGATCTGTCCTAGGTCCTCTGCTATTTTTATATACATGCTGCCCCTTGGTAATATAAAAAAATCTGATTGACTCCAGGTACAAACGTCCAGGCAAAAATACTGCCTATCTTTATGTGCATGTTTTATAGGTTCAAGATGTAATGGTTTTTATACTGTACAAACTGTATTTTCTACCTACCACACACACAAAACTATTAGCTCATTTTTTGTAACGTCATGCTAAATGATTTTTGTTACATTTCGCATTTTAAAACATTTAGCATTTTGCGGTGACAAATAAATTTCATAAAGTACAAGACTATTTTTCTTGAATGACATGAAATTGTATGTAGAACAATATGAGCTATAACAGCTTGAAATTTTGAGTCATTTACAGGTTTTAACACAAATTATTAACAAGCTATAACTTTTAAAAAAAACTGTATGCGTGTTTAATAATTATTAAAATGTATGACAATAAAAACAAAGAAGAACACAAAATGCTGGAAAGGCCTGTGGCTGCATAAGGTGGAAAATGAAAATGATTAATTGGCTGTGTGATCATTTGAGTTGAAAGGTAATTTTCATAGTAACAATTAAAATAATGATATGACACATTAAAAACTAAATGACTGATTTAAATCAACACAAATTGAGAAGGTTGAGAAAAGCACAGAAACATTTGGTCACTCAGCAGGACTCACACACACACACACTGATCTTACTGTCGATATGAGGATTTATTACACACACACAGTGCCCTCCACTAATATTGGCACCCTTGGTAAATATGAGTAAAAGTGGCTGTGAAAATAAATCTGCATTGTTTATCCTTTTATTCTTTCATTCAAAAAATTCACAAAATTCTAACCTCATTGAAGTAAAACAATGGAAAGCAGGGGGAAAATCTCATTATGAAATAAATGTTTTTCTGTAGTTCATGCTGACCACAATTATTGGCACCCAATTATTGCAACATCCTTAATTCAAGATAACAGCTCTGAGTTTTCTCCTTTAACGTCTGAAGAGTTTGGAGAACACCTGACAAGAGATCAGAGACCATTCCTTCATACAGAATCTCTCCAGATGTTTCAGATTCACAGCTCCATGCTGGTGCTTCTTCTCTTCAGTTCACCTCACGCATTTTCTACAGGGTTCAGGTCAGGCAACTGGGACGGTCATGGCAGAAGCTTCATTTTATGCTCAGTGACACATTTTTGTGTTGATTTTAATGTTTGATTTGGATCATTGATGGAAGATCCAACCACAGCTCATTATAGAACTTCTAACAGATGCAGTCAGATTTAGATTTTTTATCTGTTGATATTTGCTAGAATCCGTGATGTCATGTATCTGAACAAGACGTCCAGGACCCCTGGCAGGAAAATAAGCCCACAACATGAGAGATCCAGCAGTATATTTAACCGTGGACATGGGGTACTGTTTGTACCAAACCCATCTGGTGGGTTTGTTGCCAGAAAGATCTTTTTTTTAGTTACATCTGACCACAGAAGCCAGTCTCATTTGAAATTCAAGTTGTGTCTGACAATTGAATATGCTGAAGTTTGTTTTTGGATGATTAAGGAGGATTTTTCTTAAAACCCTCCTAAACAACATGTGGTGATGTTTTTTTTTAGTCTTTTGACCCCAAGACTCAACTAATCTCTTCAGTTCTCCTGCTGTGATACTTGGAGAGTCTTTGGACACTTAAACTCTCCTCCTCACCATGCATTAGGACGATACAGACACACGTCCTTTTCCAGGCAGATTTGTAACATCTTTAGTTGATTGGAATTCTTAATTATTGTTCTAATGATGGAAATGGGGATTTTCAATTCCTTAGCTCTTTTCTTACAGTCACTTTCTATTTTGTGAAGCTCAACAATCTTGTTCTGCACATCAGAACTATATTATTTGGTTTTATTCCTTGTGATGATTAAGGGAATTTGGCCTTTGTGCTCCTCATATTTAACATCCTGTGAAACAGGAAGTCATGGCTGGACAATATCATACTCCTAGTCATTCTAGTGTGTTAAATAAATGCAAATATGAATGGGAATATACTTCAGAGATATTTTACTCATTACAATTTCTAAGGGTGCCAATAATTGTGGTCAACATTTATTTCATAATGAGATTTTCCCCCTGCTTTCCATTGTTTTACTTCAATGATAGGTTAGAATTTTGTGAATTTTTTGAATGAAAGATTAAAAGGATAAACAATGCAGATTTATTTTCACAGCCACCTTTGCTCATATTTACCAAGGGTGCCAATATTAGTGGAGGGCACTGTATATTCTGACATGTTATTTCACTGACAGAAGTTCAGCTGCAGTGGATACTGGGAGCAACTGTAACTGAGGGCAGTTATAACACGCTCAATTCCTGCAAAAAAAACAAAAAACAAGCTAGAGTGATAACACACTGTAAAAAACGGTCATGATTTTAACACCAAAGGCTGTAAAAGTGCTACAGTAAAAACCTGTTATTTGATTAACAGTTTCTGTACTATATATGACGAATAACTGTAATTACATAGTTAAAATTGCACCTTTTTGGAAATGAAAAAGAACGTCATTGTATAATTTATAGTGAAAAACTGTAAATTAACATTCATCCAGCTCATTACCACCTGATTTTGGTGGTTATCACAATATTACAACGGTATAAAACAAATATTAGTATGTTAATAGGTAGTTATATTAACGTTGTGTTAGTTAAAATGTTTTTTTGTTTTTTTTTGTTTTTTTACTGTGAATTTAAGTTAAGTCTGTGTTGACACATTTTATCTCTGGGTTATTGATAAAAAATTAACATGAACAACCTTTGTTAATATAGGCATGGCTAGCTAGCATACGAGATTTTATCATGGCTCGAAAATTTGGGGCAATTATAACACTGTGTTACAAATACAACTGCCCCCGAGCCTCATGGCCTGTGTATAGCACATTATTTGTATGCGTTCACATGCTTTTCTGTTGGAAAGTGAACATATTTAAACATTTAAAAATTATTAGTGTTAAACAATGTGTTAAAAAATGTGTTGCTTTTTAAATCTTTAAAAGAATACAATGAATATTATTTCCGCATGATCTCATTGAGTTATGCTGCTAATATGTCTATCTTGTACCATTTCATTAAAGTTTAGTTAAAGACCATCTGAAAGTTACCACTGGAATAGTTGCCTAGTCTTCTGCAAAAATAGAAATAGTCTTTTACTTTTTGAACACCTAAATAATTTGAACACTATACAAAAAATCTTGAGTAGTTTTCTTAAATAATACAACAGTAAAGTAATTACTTTGAGGTAGGCTTTTATTTGAAATACAGTGGATTAATTTGACTTTTTACACTGTAATAATCACCCCCAGCAAGAGACAGTTGTAACATTCTGACTTTTTACATTTAATTTAATTTTACAGTCTTGTGCTTATTAGTGCTTATTATTAATAATATATGAATTGTATTATTAATTAGTGCAACTATTCTTATTTCTTGAATCAAAAGATGACTGGTCCATTTCATGTAGTCTGTGAGTTATGAAGCAATTCAATCTAAAAAAAAATGTAAAAATTGCCCCCGGTCTCCCCTATTAAAGCAATAAAGAGAAAAGAAGAGACTCTATAACATCTCACTGTTACTGATTCATCATCAGCTCAAAGCATTATGGGTAGAATCTCTCATCAGTCTATTCTGATTCATCAACACAGTTTCACTGATGATCCAATATAAACCCAAAACCCAGGATAGAGCGGCTGAGTGAATGTGGTCTGGACTGTGTGGATGAGGCTCATTGTGTCAGAGACGCTGTAGAAGGACAGAGTTCCTGCACTGTGATCCACAAACACTCCTATTCTACTGCTGATGGACTTTACAGGGAGATCAGTCCATATGTTATTGTGTCCGAATGAGTAACTGGAGGGAGAGCAGTACAAACTCCAGGACTGATCATTATATCCAAACCAACACTCATGACCCGATCCCTTCCTGCTGATGCTCTTATATGACACTGATATAAACACACCATAATCATCTCCACTCCACTGCAGCTCCCAGTAACAGCGTCCACACACACTCTCTCTACACAACACCTGAGAATAACCATCAAATCTGTCTGGATGATCAGGATACGACTGATCTGTGTTAGTTCCAGTAATCACTCTGTTGTTCTCAGACAGACGGAGGCGTTTATTCACTGTGTTCAGATCCAGAGTGAGCTGATGGGAATCTGATGGAGATAAAACACATGAGAATCAGGAATTATGAATCTGTTTGATGTTTTCATGTAGCTGAACTCTTCATGTTCAGTGTATCATCAGTGTCTCAGTACAGATGAGCAGATATCCTGTGCAAATCATCATTTACATCATCAATTATAAAACTCTTCTTTCACCTTCTACAGGAAGAACATGAACACACTCAGTGAGTTTTTCTGCTTGTTTTCTTACTGACTTACATTGTAGGAAGTCGTTCCTGGTCCTGGGAACAATGTTGGTGAATGTGACTGTGGAAATCAACAGACATGAACAGTGTGATTCTCATGATCCTGCATCCATTCCTAACACATTTCTAATATGATGTTCTCCATGATATGAGATGATGATGATGGACTCGTTTCTGAGAGCAGATGAATCTCCAGGACTTTACCTCTGTCTGAGATCTTCTTGAGCTCCTCTTTGCAGAAATCCTCCAGTTTGTCTCTCAGCTGATGGACAGATTCTCTCAGACCATCAAAAGAGAAGAGAGAACTGAAGGGACTGACATTGACGTCTGTAGATTCAGGAGGTGTTGAGAGAGACTGGAAACTCTACAGAAAACAGAAATCAAAACTCATCAGCTCCACACTTCACCCAATAACCTGCACCAACATCAGATTTGACTTGACTGATCTTTAGTAACTCAATCCAGCACTTTCACAGCATCAGCTTCATTCTTCTCATATTCATTATATCACATTAGAGCTACAGATTCTAGTATTTGACACTTACACCATATGAGAACTTTCTAGGAAATAGTTTGGATGATAAAACATCTGCTAAGAACATAAATGTCCATCTAACAGCTCAAGCACATCAATGGAGTCTCATTGTAGGGTTGAGTAGATTTGATCAGGAAAAGCAGCTCAAACGCTATGATTAGATTGACCATAATTTATAACTTTAGAGACACTGAAACTTCACAAGGACCCATAAGACATGCTCAGGTTTGGTTTTAATACACTTAATCATTGCTTCATGTTTGGGATCTTCATGGTCAAATTAATCAATGAGTTAGAAACAGATAAAAACAATTTTATCAGGTTTGAGGATCACCTGATCCAGTTTTGATGAACGTTACTCAGAATAGCTACTATCGACTTCAGCTGATTTCACCGTGGTGTAATAAAATGAGGTAAAAGCTGAAATAGTGAAGTCTGAAACTAGTTGAGTTTAACAGGTAAATATCTCTTTCAGAAGAAGAGCGAGCTCAGAAAAGTGTTTTCTAAGAGATTTCCAGAGCTGAAAGCCATTTGTAAGCGGCGTCTCTTTCAGAAGAAGAACATCAGATGAGAGTCTGACTGATGATTATGTAATAAAACATAATCTTCTAGATCTGTGTTACCTGCAGGAACTGGATGTGATCCTGTGTGTGTGAAAGCTGCTCCAGCTCAGCGTCTCTCCTCCTCAGATCATTGATCTCCTGCTCCAGTCGCTCCAGTCGTCCTTCAGCTCGACTCACCGCTCGCTTTTCCTGATCTCTGATCAGCCGTATCAGCTCAGAGCGGCTTCTCTCAATGGAGCGGATGAGCTCAGTAAAGATCCTCTCACTGTCCTCCACTGCTGTCTGTGCAGAGCGCTGTTAGGACACACAGTGATTCAGGCTTCAGTGGGACTGAAAGAGACAAGAGAGTCTGAACTGAGACTGAGACAAACTTCTCTTCTTCTCCAGACTCACCTTATGAGACTCCACAGCCTCTCTCAGCTGCTGAAGATCTTTCTCTCTCTGCTGGATTCTCTGCTGGAACGTCTTCTGCGTCTCCTTCAGCTGATTCTGCAGGACAAACAGATGATAGTGAATGACACAGAAAACTACTGGCACTAAATCATCATGTGAACAGATCAATCCAGTAAATGTGGAGCTGATAACTAATGACTGTAGATTCAAACTCCAGAAGTGATGATAGGTTACAATCATTGTTCATGAATTCACATGAAGATTAAAGCCTGTTTCACACTGTAAGTGTAAGTATTATAAAAAATGAAACTGATGTAGAGTTTCACACTAACAGTGTTTCTGTGTTCTGTGTAATTAAGCTGTGGTTCTACACAGAAAATAAACAGACTATTGGATCACTGCACTGAATATTAACTTGATCTCTAGTTTTAAATACCTGTTTCTCTGTCCTCTGTTCTGCAGCTGATATAATGTCGTGGTTTTTATGTTCAATAATCGTACACAGCACACATATACATTTCTGATCAGTGCGACAGAAAACCTCAAGGATCTTCTCGTGTTTCTGGCAGATCATCTCCTGCAGTCGTCCAGTGGCATCAGTCAAATTGTGTCTCTTTCCTTTAAACAAACTCTCATGTTGTTCAAGGTGATTCTGACAGTAAGAGTTCAGACACACCAGACAGGACTTGACGGCTTTGTATTTTCTTCCAGTACAGACGTCACACTGCACATCTCCAGCTCCAGCGTAACAGTCAGCAGGAAGTTTGGTCTTCTTCAGTTTCTCCACCACTTCAGCCAGCATGGTGTTTCTAGCTAAAGCAGGTCTTGGTCTGAAGGTCTGTCTGCACTGAGGGCAGCTGTAGACTCTCATCTGATCCTCCTGATCCCAGCAGTCTGTAATACAGCTCTTACAGTAACTGTGTCCACAGGGAATGGCCACTGGATCCTTCAGGAGATCCAGACACACTGCACACATGAAATCATTCGGAGAAATTCCAGTTTCTGCCATTTTACTGCATGAATACAGAGACACAAACACACAACAGCTCAACCACACTACAGTTTCTCTTTCTCTGAACTCATGTGATTCCTGTTTCCTGGTTCTGTGTTTGAGTGACGTGTGTGAAACAGGTGTGTCTGTGAGTCTGTAAAGCAGGTTTATCATTCCTGCTGAGTTCAGTTTCAACACACCTGACTGATATTAAAGGAGAAGTCCACTTCAGGAACAACAATTTACAAATAATGTACTCACCCCCTTGTCATCCAAGATGTTCATGTCTTTCTGTCTTCAGTCATGAAGAAATTATGGTTTTTGAGGAAAACATTTCAGGATTTTTCTCCATATAATGGCCTTCATTGGTGCCCCGAATCTGAACTTCCAAAATGCAGTTTAAATGCAGTTTTAAAGGGCTCTAAACGATCCCAGCTGAGGAAGAAGGGTCTTATTGGTGTTGCTTCCAGTCTTGTGTTGCAGAGTGGTGTGCGTTTGTAGCTCCCTGGAGTTACGACCTATGCTCTCAATGTCAAATGCCGAAATGTTAATTCATGCGTTTATGACCTCAAGATTATATTATTGTAATGCTTTATTGGGTGGTTGTTCTGCTCGCTTAATAAACAAACTCCAGCTGGTCCAAAATGCAGCAGCTAGAGTTCTTACTAGAACCAGAAAGTATGATCATATTAGCCCGGTTCTGTCAACACTGCACTGACTCCCTATTAAACATCGTATAGATTTTAAAATCTTATAATTACTTATAAAGCCCTGAATGGTTTATCTCCTCAGTACCTGAGCGAGCTCCTATCACATTATAGTCCCTCACGTCCGCTGCGTTCTCAAAACTCTGGCGATTTGATAATACCGAGAATATCAAAATCAACCACAGGCGGCAGAACATTTTCTTATTTAGCGCCCAAACTTTGGAACAATCTACCCTACAATGTTCGGGACGCAGACACACTCTGTCAGTTTAAATCTAGATTAAAGACCCATCTCTTTAACCTTGCTTACACATAACACATCAACATATTCCTATAATTCAAATCCGTTAGGATTGTTAGGCTGCATTAATTAACCGGGAACACTTCCCATAACACCCGATGTACTCAGTGCATCGTCAGAAGAATGGCATCAACGCTAATATTAGTCTGTTTCTTTCTTATTCCAAGGTCACCTTAACCACCAGATCCAGTCCGTATCCAGATCAGATGGTGGATCAGCACCTAGAGACGACCTCTACAGCCCTGACTCTAGATGACCTCTATGGACCACATCCACTAGATGAGCCCCAGAGACGGATCCCCAGTCAAGACCTCGTCACCTAGACGGCCGTCGGCACAAGACCACGGGAACCAGATGAGTTGCGTCTGCGTCTGGCCAGAGGAGAACTGGCCCCCCGACTGAGCCTGGTTTCTCCCAAGGTTTTTTCTCCATTTGTCACCGATGGAGTTTTGGTTCCTTGCCGCTGTCGCCTCTGGCTTGCTTAGTTGGGGACACTTTCTCTTCACACGATATTTTATTTTATTTGAACTGAACTGAGCTGGATGATGACATCATTGAATCCACTGATGAACTGCCTTTACCTGAAAATTGAGTGTTTACTGTTGCCCTTTTGCATTATTGATGCACTAGTTCCTATTTAATACTGTACAGCCGCTTTGTCACAATTCTGTATTGTTAAATAAATAAAGGTGACTTGACTTGGTTGTGGTGCTTTCAACAGGGACCCCATAGTAACATTAAATGTGACTGACTAAAAGGAAACATCTCATTTATGTATGTAAGCCTCGTTCCCTGCAGAAGAGAACAAAGATGTTACGTCCCTCCTGCCACAACCCCGAACGAGTGGATGGACGCCGCTATCTTATATGCCCATATGTACAGGTGAGCGGCTGAGCGTGTTAATTCACTGTTCATTAGCTGTTTCTTGCACTATTTAGAGGTGATTGGTGTCCCAAGTGAAATTAAAGGAGAAGTTCACTTCCAGAACAACAATTCATATATAATGTTCTCACCCCCTTGTCATCCAAGACGTTCATGTCTTTCTTTCTTCAGTCATAAAGAAATTATGTTTTTTGAGGAAAACATTTCAACATTTTTCTCCATATAATGGACTGATATGGTGCCCCGAGTTTGAACTTGCAGTTGAAAATGCAGTTTAAATTCGGCTTCAAACGATCCCAAATGTGGTTGTAAACGATCCCAGTTGAGGAAGAAGGGTCTTATCTAGAGAAACGATCAGTTATTTTCATAAAAATAATACAATTTATATACTTTTTAATCTCAAACACTCATCTTCAAACACCCTTAACAAAAAAGGTAAAACAGTGATATAGGACGATTTTGAAGTTGAGGGAGAACATGAGATGGGAGTTTTTCGACACACACTAACTGACATGAACCAGAACAAAAACAGTCCAGGCAGAGACGAGACAAGACGAGCGTTTGACATTACAAAGTATATAAAGTGTATTATTTTTTTCTGAAAATAACCGATCGTTTCTCTAGATAAGACCCTTCTTTTTTGGCTGGGATCGTTTACAACCGCATTTGGGATCATTTGAAGCTGCATTTAAACTACATTTTGGAAGTTCAAACTCGGGGCACCATATCAGTCCATTATATGGAGAAAAATGTTGAAATGTTTCCCTCAAAAAACATAATTTCTTTACGACTGAAGAAAGAAAGACATGAACATCTTGGATGACAAGGGGGTGAGAACATTATATGTAAATTGTTGTTCTGGAAGTGGACTTCTCCTTTAACGAGCCTAATGGCAGCAGTTAGGAATGACTTATAAGTGTTCAGTCTTACATTTTGGTAGATCCATCCTGCCACTGAATGTGCACCACTGAAACACCTTCAAGGCATGTGGTAGGTGCATGTCATTGTTCATGATAGCTTTTTTTTTTTTGTTTAGGCTTCCTCACCTCCGCCACCTGTTGCACTCGATCCTGTGTGATGCCAATGATGGAGCTTGTCTTTTTAATCAGTTTATGTAGTCTATTCCTGTCTGATGTACATGCTCCCAGCACACCACCCTAAAGAAGAGAGCACTGGCCACAACAGTCTTACAGAAAATGCACAGCAAAGGCTGGCAAATATTAAAAGAACAGCCTACTTAAAAAGTACAGCCTGCTTTGACCTTTTTTTATATACAGCCTCCATGTGGCTGGAGCAGTTCAGTTTGTTATCCAGCTGTACTCCGAGGTACTTACACAGGGGTTGGACAATGAAACTGAAACACCTGGTTTTAGACCATGTTTAGTATGGTGTTGAGCCTCCTTCTGCAGCCAATACAGCATCATTTTGTCTTGTGAATGACAGATACAAGTCCTGCATAGTAGCCAGACAGATTTTGAGCCACTCTCCTCCTCCAGAACAGTGGCCAGGTGCAGGCCATGGGAGATGTTCAGCTTCACTTTCATGTTCATCAAACCACTCTGTCACCAGTCTTGCTGATACATGGCACCACCTTCAGGCAGTGGCGGCGTTTCACAAAACCACAGGGTATGGCAGTGGTGGCGTAAATCACAGGGGTCAAAACCCTCCTTCTTCAGCTGGGATCGTTTACAACCGCATTTGGGATCGTTTGAAGCCACATTTAAACTGCATTTTGGAAGTCCAAACTCGGACACCATAAAAGTCCACTATATGGAGAAAAATCCTGAAATGTTTTCCTCAAAAAACATAATTTCAGTAACACTTTCTGTACATTATAATGGTATTTCTAAGGCATTATAATGAATGCATAATGCATTATAAAAAAAAACCTTAGTATGTTATATCATCTCATATATCAACATAGTATGTTATATCATCTCATGAATAATCATAATAATTATAATACATTATAATACTTGATTTATAACTTTTAACATTATGATTATTTATAACATGTCAATGGACAGCATATAAGATCTACTTAATTTATAATGGACTATATCATATTACATTTATTTTTTACATTATATTACGTTTTATTTTGATGGTCCCCCTAGTCTATTGACAATAAGCAATTTTCCAACTACATGTCAACTAACACTCTTTAGAGCATTGATTCCCAACCACGTTCCTGGAGGCCCCAACACTGCATGTGTTCCATGTCTCCTTAATCAAACACACCTGATTCAGAGGATCGGCTCATTAGTAGAGACTCCAAGACAGTGGTTCTCAACCTTTTTTGGGCCAGCGCCCCCCTACCCATTATCCAGGCCCCTCACCGCCCCCCATCAAATAAATCATAGTCTAACTGTCCTCACTGAATATTAAAGTTGATTATTATTATTTTGTGTTTATAATGAGGACTGATATTGTATTTACAGTAATTCAAATGTATGGAGTCATTATGATTTTTAGGAAATGACTTTATTTCAAGGATGCATTGAATTGATCAAAAAAGACAGTGACATACTTTTTTACAGTAAATTATTTTAAAATAAGTGTAATAACATTAATTTACAGAGTTTTTGAACATGTTGGTGGTTTTCATAGCTTCAGTGTTGTTGAGATGCTGATATATCTTGTTGCCCCGAATTTAAAAAGACTAAATAAAAATGACATAGTGGACATTGTTATTTTGGTGGGTAAATCCCACATTTACACATAAACCCTACTTTACTATATTTCATAGATTTGGTGAGAATATTTCAAAGTTTACTTAAGAAAGACTAAGTACAACCCTAATTCTAGAAAAGTTGGGACATTTTGTAAAATTATAAAATCTGTGATTTGTTCATTCTATTTTACGTTTATTTAATTGACAAAAGTACAAAGAAAAGATTTCCAAAGTTTTCACTGACCAACTTAAATGTATTTTGTAAATATAAACATTTATTTATAAAATATTTATTCATTGATTGATTTGAAGTATTCATCCCACTTCAAAAAAAAGTTGGGACAGAGGCAAAATAAAAGTGAAACGGTTATAGAATAACCAAATAAACTGCTTTGAAACACAGCAAGCAGGTGAATTAATAATAGGTGAAATAATAGGTGAGGGTATCATGTTTGGCTATAAATGTAGCTTCGCAGTCTTCGCAAGCAAAGCTGGATCATGGCTCAAAATTTGATTATATTAACAAAATAAAACTAAGTTGGCCGGTGAAAACACTGGATTTTTTCTTTGTACTTAAGTCAATTAAATAAAGGCTAAAGAGAACAAATGACATATTCTTAATTTTATGGCATTTCACAAAATGCCCCAACTTTTAATTGGGGTTGTAGAAAATTACTATTTTAGTGCTGTCCTGATTTATATATTTGTTATAGTCAATACAATTTCAAATCTTGTTTTGTTTGTTTTTTTTGTCAGTGTGTTGTGCCAGCTATAATACGAAATGTTTCTTAAGCAACAATCAGCATAATTTCTGAAAGATCATGTGACACTGAAAGCTGTAGTAATGTACTGTAGCTTAGCATGAGAAGAATATATACATTTATTTATTTTTTAATGTCATTGAATAGCACATGACATTCATCACATTTTTGATTTATCATTTTAAGTATCATTATCATTAGAAGCAAAAAAGGAGCAAAAAGCCACGTGGATATAAATTAGGCTATATTTGTGAGCTTTGAGTAAACTCTTTAGAAATTTGGTATTCAAACCAACCGCAGCCAATCAGCAAACAAAAAGTATTAATTTTTCTAAACACGAAAAAACATCTCTTGCTTCATCGTGTCTAAATGCTTGCTATTGTTTTGGTGCTGCAGCTGCGCTACAGAAAGTCAAGCAAACACTGAAGTACTGAAGTCGTTGCTAAGGAAATGATACACCGTCAAGTCTAGGAGCGGGAGTATTGGTGTAAACTAGCAGCGAACACCACTACTACACTGACCACGAACAGCGCGACACGTGTGTTAAAGCACATTGATCCCGTTATAATCTGTCGTTCAGTAACGGCTGAGCGCGAGCGCTACAATAAACGGATGCCGCGCTCTATTTCTGCCTGCGGGATTCCACACGCCGGCGTTACAGACAAGTTGAACGACAGATATAGAAAGTGCGTTTTTACGTATCCAGTGAAGACAGCGTTAGGGTGTGGCAGACCATTTTCTTTTGCAAGTTTCAGCTCATACATCTTTGGTGTAAACTCGTCTTGACCAAACGCCCCCCAGTAACAGCTCAACGCCCCCCTTTCAGAAATATTGCTTCCATCGCCCCCCGATGCTGTCCGAACGCCCCCGTTGAGAAACACTGCTCCAAGACCTGAAATGTGTGTGTCAGACAAAGGAGAGATGCAAAACGTGCAGTGTTGGGGGCCTCCAGGAACGTGCTTGGAAACCACTGTCTTAGAGTATTAGTAGATTTAGGTTAAGGTTAGGTTAGGTAGCAGGTTCACGTGCTTGCAAAGTTACTTATAATCAGTTTGTCTTTTGGGGAACCATCAAAATACAGTGTTAGCATATATTTAGCATACTACTAATAATAATAACTGCTAGCTGACATGCAGTACCATCAAAATAATCAAACTGATAATACAAATGTGTCATATTACACATTCATCTGATCTGATACCTGATCTTATGGCTCTTTGAGAAATATTATTATTATTATTACTACTACTTTTAAGTGGTCTTTGTATGCTTTAAAGTGACATGCGTAACATGGCAAGATATGAGACTTATAATACGTTATAACTATGAGGAGGTAATCATACTCTTAAAAGCTATAACCACAAATGAGTAAAAATTATAATACATTAAAACTGTTCTTATGAATACTCATGAGATGATACAACATACTACAAGGTTTTTTATAATCCATTATGCATTCATTATAATGCCTTAAGAACACCCTTATAATGTATTATAAATACGGGCTTCATTGACAGTGTTACCATAATTTCTTTACGACTGAAGAAAGACAGACATGAACATCTTGGATGACAAGGGGGTGAGAACATGATCTGTGAATTGTTGTTCTGGAAGTGAACTTCTCCTTTAAGCTAAGACTCTTATGTAGAAATTTTTAAGCTAAATTAGGAGCTTTCTGAGAGAATTCGTAGAAGCTTTAAGAATACAGGCCCTGGTTTGGGCGCCGTCCTCCTAAAGTCAGTGACCGTTTCTTGAGTCTTAGAGATGTTAAGCCTTAAGGGTGAATGAACAGCACCGTCTTCCGCCCTCAATCCCCATGACTGAGGTGATTTATGATCATTCTGTCTGATTCTTTTCTCATTGAGACAAAAGGTCCCTATAACGTAGGGAATACCAGGACTAGTTTTTTTTTTTTTACTGTACAAACTGTTTTCTATCCCCTTATCCTAACCCTACCCCTCACACAAAACTACAGGCATTTTTAGATTCTCAAAACACTTAATTCTGTGTGATTTATAAGCTTATTTCCTCATGGGGACCACAAATATGTCCCCACAAGGTCAAAAATGACTAGTATTACTATACTTGTAGGGACATAATGTAGGGATTATGTAGGGAATGCCAGAAGCACACACAGACACACACACACACACACACACACACACGCACGCACGCACGCACGAACGAACGAACACACGCACTCACTCACCAAACACACTTGTGCACCTGCTGTGTGTAAATGTGGTCTTTTCTCTGGTGTCTCTGTCAGTCTTTCTTTCATCAACAGCACTGGGACAATGTGTCTGAGGTCAAAGGTCAAGGGTTAAGGGTCACGCTCCTGAGTTCAGCTCTGGCTTTTTCAAGTGGGATGAATAACAGGGAGCTGCTGGATGGGGGACGGGTCACTCATGTCCAACACACACAGCAAAAATATGGGAATTCCCTAAAAACAAGACCAGATCACTTAAAGCAAAAAAAGACATCTGATCTGTGAACAAAACAAATAAGCAAATGAATAAACATGTAAAAAGAAATGCAAATGTAAATATTGTTCTGGTTATGATTTGTGAACATTATTGAAGACCAGATAAATGTGAACAAACTACCTAAACTTTCTTAATGTTACTAGAAAACTTCAGTTCAGAACTTTGACAAAACGTTCTGAGAATGTTCCGTAATAGCTGGAAAATAGTATAAAAATATTCCAAAAATATATTTTTTAGTAATAAATCTCAGTACTGAACAAGTATTTTAATTACTAAAGGGTGTTTGGACATGATGATACAGGCCATCACTGATTAAAGTGTGTGTGAGAGAGAGAAAACCCCTCACGTGACGCCGGCAGGCAATCAGATAGACAGGATGAGATGCGTCACATGGACGCTGCTTCCTCTTTCCTCCCCACTTCCTCTTCTCTATCAGCTCACAGGACGTTGGGTAAGAGCGAGGCTTGCGCTGCTTCCTGACTGAGATCACAGACGCACACGGTCATTTCCTGTTTGGTGACGACAGCGGCGTTCACTTCCTCTGAAGATCAGCAGCTGTTCTGACTGCAGCTTCCCTGTTCATCAACATCAGAATTAATGACTTAGAATCATTTAAACACAACAGAATGATTAGAATGGAAGCTTGTTTCTGACGGAGATTAGGAAAAAATAAATAAATCACAATTCTGACTTTTTCCTCACATTTACACTTTTTTCAGTTAATGTTTATTTTATTCCAAGTAACAAAAATGGCTTTAAATAGCATCAGTCTCAGGTGCGTAACCCGTAGCAACAGCTGAGCACTGACCAGCCAATCACAGGCCTGCAGACTGATGATGACGGAGGTCAAAGGTTCATGGATACTAATATCAGACGGTGATGTGAGCGTTATTGATCGCTGAACAATAAATATTGCTCATTAGTGTAGGGTCAGAGGAGAGCGGCGCAATGAAACATCAGCGTTTATTACAAACCAGCGTCAGACGACAGTATGGATCCGTTTACGCGCAGAGCTTCATCCTCACAGCCTTCATTACTGTGATCAATGAGTCTGTGTCTGTTATCAATCACATCCATGTTCACACACACACACACACACACACACACACACACTGCCATCATCACTTATAGAGCTCAGATCAGATCAACACTCAGTCTGTTTTTCACATGAAGTTTCAGAAGATTATTATGATGCTGGTGACTGAAACAGCACAATTCCTCAACATATCTCCTGTGGTGTTGCACTTAAAAATTAATGTTCTTCCTCAAAACTTTTTGTCTGTTTTCCTGTACAAATATCGAAACATTATTAAATCAAGACACATTTACTAGAGAAACGAAATGACAGGTTCATCAGCATGCTGTAAACACTTAAATGCAGGACGAGTCTGAATGTCTGATTGTGATTCAATACGATCATCACGAACTGCATCTTTCTTCTGATTACAAACTCAAACACACTCATGTTCATTTCAAACACAGCAGAACCAAACACTCGTTTCTCTGGAAGAAATTCACACACATTCACACCTGCTCACAGACACAAATTAGTATGAACATCCAACGAAAACAATGAGATAAGGTTCATCAAACACACTCATCGTGGCATGAAGCAGCATCATAAAATAATAAAATAAATATAAATAAATATAAAAACATAAAATAAATTTGATGTGAAAACAATAAAACATGATTTATTTCTAATTTCAGAAATCTCTACCTTCTCAAATGCATCAAAAAATCTTATGTTAAGTAATACATTTTATAAAAACTCTAAATTACCAATCAAACATGTTAAAAAGACACAAACTGGTCCAAACTGTCAAGTAAATTCAGCAGTTTGTCAGTTTAGATCTGCATCCGTCCAGATCAAACATTTTTACCAGAGTTACAGCAAGAAAACTCATTTAACTTGTACTTTAGCAGAAAGTTGTTCAATACTTACAATCCAACATTTAGTTCCTCAAACGACAACTTCATTTCGGCTCAGTCTGCAATTCTTCTCCGTTTCTCCCACAGTGTTTATTCCTAAAACAGAACAAATCACACAGTTTGAAACTGTGAAAAACACTCTCATAATATTTAGTTTGACAAACGACATTAAGAAGATTTAAAGATACTTTCACTTACCATTTGAGGAAAGGGCCTGGTTTTGCACCTGTTTCATGAACACTGTCTGGACTAAATCCATGTTCATCCACAATTACATCCGACGATCTGATGGTTTGTGCTCTGAAGATCATGATGCTCATTTGAATCTCATTCACTGACTGAAACAGCACAATTCCTCAACATATGTCCTTTTGTGTTGCAATTAAAAAATAATGTTTTTTCTCAGTATTTTTGTCTGTTTTCCAGTATAAATATCGAAACATTCTTAAATCAAGATACATTTGCTAGAGAAATGAAATGACAGGTTCATCAGCATGCTGTAAACACTTGAACACAGGACGAGTCTGAATGTGACTGATCATCATGAACTGCCTCTTTCTGATGATTACAAACTCAAACACACTCATGTTCACTTCACACAGAGCAAAACTAAACGCTTGTTTGTCTGGATGAAATTCACACCTGCTCACAGACAGATACTGCTACAAACATCCCTTAAAAACAATGAGATAATGTTCATTAAACACTCATCACAGCGTGAAGCAGAAGCTGCTGTTAAACACTTCAAGAGAAATGATGCATTTCTAACCTCAGAACTCTCCAGATTCTCAAATGCATCAAAAATGTCGTTCTTACAAAAGAATACAATATATTTTAGAAAAAAAACACTAAATCAATGAAGAAAAACATGTTAAAGAGAGACAAACTGTTATGAACAGTCCAGTAAATTCAGCAGTTTGTCAGTTTAGATCTGCATCTGTTGCATGAAAGGTTTAGACTAGTCTTAAAAAGGTAGTTATTTTTTTTATTTATTTAGGACTGGTAACAATGTTTTAAATTCAGTTACAGAAAAATGTAGATTAGTCCAAGTTGAATCCAAAAAATATGACCGATCACTCTTTGGTTAACTGCTAGTCTTAAACAGAGGCTGCGTTTATGCAACTGGCCCAGATCAAACACTTGTTACCAAAGTTATAGCAAGAAAACTCATTGAACATATTTTAGCAGATATTTTAGTAAAGTTGTTCAATACTTACAATCCAAGATTTAGTTCCGCTTGAGCAACTTAATTTCAGCTCAATCTGCACTGCAGTCCTTCTCCATTTCTCCCACAATGTTTATTTTCTTTATTCCTAAAACAGAAACGAATCGCACAGTTTGAAACTCATATGAAATAAATGTCAATAAAAACACTCATAATTTTTCGTTTGGCAAACAATATTAAGATTTCAAAACATCTTTTCACTTACCATACGAGGAAAGACTTGAGTTTCAGGCTTGATTTTGCAACCGTTTTAAGTCTGGAGTAAATCCATGTTCATCCACAATTACAGCCAGATCTGATGGTTTGTGCTCTGAAGGTTTTTGTGTTTGTCTGTTAAACTACAGTAGTCAACATTTGAAGTGGATCAAAACCTTTCATCAAAGCTGTCCTAAAACCCAAATAATACCCGTTCCTGTCTTAGGACAACCTTGATGAGTTAGAGTTGTACAATACTGTACATTGTGTTTCGAAGTAAGGTTATTATTGTTAACAAAAACATCTCTGCTACTGAACTTAAAAGTTAACTAAAATAAAAAAAAATATAAAAAAATTATATATATATTTATTTATTTGTTTATTTAAATAAACCTTTTTTTTTTTTGAAAATAACAGCTAGTTTCCAAAGCAACATTTCTCATTTTGGTTTGATTTAAGTTGCTAGTACTAAAGTTACTAGTTTTAGTAGTAAATAATTATAATAAATAATAATGAATAATAACAATAATTAATTATGAAACAATGAAAATTAATATACTATATAAACATTTTTAAAAAATATAAAAACTCACAAAGGCACGACAAACTACTTCAAACTCAAATTTACAGTAAAAACTGAATTTTTTATAATTTTTAAGAACTGAACTCATTCAAAATATGACCAAAGCAGTCTATTAATGATACTATAAGAACAGTAATTTAAAGCGACACTGTTGTTTTAGCGTGTGGTGTTTGGAAATGTCAGACTCACAGTTTAATGTTTCAGATCCTGCTTTACCAACAAACACAGTGTGAAACCACTGAGATCAAACCAACGGCTGACAAACACACCTGTGACTGCCTGACTCAACGTCTCAGTGACACACCTGTGATAAAAACACACTCAACATCAGCAGCGTCACATGACTCACCGCCGGCTAGACCAGACCACAGTAAACCAGATTAACTAACGCTTAACACAAAGACTAGACTCGGTGACTAACTGCTTTTCTTCCTCTTCTGTAAGTCAGTTTGAATAACAGCATCTGCTGAATACATATAAATATTGTTGCTGCACGTTTTCAAACTCTCATTTTGACGGCACCCATTCACTGCAGAGGATCTATTGGTGAGACAGTGATGCAATGACACATTTCTACAAATCTGATGAACAAACAAACTCATGCTAACCTCAGTTGGCCTGAGGATGAGCACACTTACATGTTTGTCTGAACTGTTAATATCAGAGGGAAAAACACTAACAAACAGCAAACATTTCTTCATCTTAATTTATTAGCTAAAAAGAAATTGCAAGCCACACTAATTTATTGCTTACGAAAAACATCTTCATTCTGAACACTATAGTTTACACGGTGACAAAAACACACAAACGTGAGAAAGAAAGAAAAGTGACAAAACCAAAGCACAGAATGTTTCACAGTAACCAGATGAGTTTATAAATTAATACAGTGGTATGAATGTGCTACACGCTTCCTGAAACGCCTCACGACAGACCAAAAACTAGCGCAGGCGACCTACAACCAAATCTATAACACAAACTTGAAGTCCTGCTTCATGCCGAGCGATTCTGAGAGACGTCAGGCATCCGATGCGAGAACGAGAGGATTTTTGTGCCGGAAAGAGACAAAACGAGACAGACGTGAGGAGCTTCATGAAACTACAGGCCGCTGATCCAGTGTGAAAGAAGACGACGTCAGTCACTCATCAGAGATCAGATCACGCATCTTCAGAAAGAGACGTCATTCCACATTCTGCCAGGAACAGGAAACGCACGTTCACAGGAGAGTTCAGGGAATCCACACGCATCGCTGCTCCTTACAGATTAAATAAGGCCACTGAACAAATCACAGCAAACGTCTCCCTTCACACGCCGTCCAGCGTTCAGTACGATGCAGATGTTCCCTCGACTTCAGATCAGAGTTTTGTCCGTGAGGAACACATGCACATCTGCACACGTATGATGGCAACAGCCTGTGTTCAGATTCATCACCTCAAATACAAAGCACACAAACACAAATGGACACTGGCTACCGTCTGAGAGAAAAAAAAAAAAAAAAAAAATCAGTAAGAATCCACGAATAAATGCTGCATGACTCTTTATTCAGTTAATGTGTCTGAGAAATAAAGTGAGAAAATCTCACAAAAAATGTCCAGGTCATATTTCATCCTAAAATTAAAAGAAAGAAATAAACCTTTTCCTTTAAAAAAAAAAAAAAAAAAAAAAAAAATTTAGCACAATTACAAAACAAACAAACAAAAAAAAAAGTAATAATAATAATAATAATAAAAATAATAATAATAGAAATAAATGTAATAATAAATTACAGTATTTATTAATAATAAGAAATAGAAAGAAATACATATTATATATAAAATGTGCTATCAAACAATTAATTGCAATTAATTGCATCCAAAATAAAAGTTTGTTTATATAACGTGTATATTTATTATGTATATATAAATGCACACACATATAGTATATAATTTTATAATTATTTACATGTGAATATATTCATATTCATATAATTGATATTATATATAAATATTTTTAATATAAATACCATTTTTCTTAAATATATAAATGCATGTGTGTTTATTTATATATACACATAATATACACAGCACACACACACATTATATACACAAAAACCTTTATTTTGGATGTTATTAATTGCTTGACAGCACTAATGTAGTATCCCTAAAGAAATAAAGCCTATTTTTAGCACAATTTCAAAAATTACATCTGCTTTTTGACTTTACGTACTATAATTAAACAAGGAAAAACAAAACAAAACAAAATGCAAATTTTTTTTTTTTTTAAAAGAAAGAATCACTTGAGGCTTAATTTTCTTTTGATTCTGGAGTGAAATATGAGCTGTTTTCATGAGATTCACCCAAATCCATTATTCATAAAGGTTGAAAATATCCAGTCTGAATGTGATCTCAGATTGAAGTACTGTCCTCTAAAACGTGTATCAAAAATATTATAATGCTCAAGGGAAATGAACTGTGCAAAACATCATGTAACCGGAGTTGAACACCTGACGTGAAAATGCTACATCCTGCGTTTCGTAACATCCATGAAGTGAACCGAGAATCATTGCAAACCGACCGCGAACTCCATAAAGCGTCTCCTGAGGGACCGAATCCAAACCGTCTGCGCGTCTCACAGTCGGCCGTTAATGCCCGTGTCGCGTCACGTTTTCATCCAGCCGCGCGTCAAACCGCGGCTCAGGCCACGACAAACTCCGCGTTCATGTCTGACGGGACGTCGGGTTTCCAGACCGGCTCCTCGTAGTCCAGGTCCAGTGAGCCGTCGCTGGACAGGCTGCTGTCGCTGTGGCTGCGCGCGCTCTTGCGTTGGGCGAGCCAGTGATACGGGCCGCGCGTGTCCCTCCGGGCCTTCCGACGCAGACGCCGCTGCTGCAGCAAGAGCTGGAGCTGCTCCACCTTACAGCGCGTGGCTTTATTCTCCGTCTGACGCAGACGCTCACCTGACAGACACACAGAGACACGGAGTCAGACCACACGCAGCAAACAAGACCAGCGACATCAGAAAATGGTTATTACACTTAACTAGGACTATTCATTTATTTTATATAAATGACATACATTTATACACACACACACACACACACACACACACACACACACACACACACACACATTTATTATGGGTCTAGGCCTAATTGAGTTTATGCAAAGCTGGTGTGTTTGTGGTGAAAGATGAGCCGCACGTTCACGAGATTCCCGTGTAAACCTGCACTTCCTCCAGGAGTCGTGCTCTGTTCTTTCCAGAGCTGCTGACCCATGAATCATTCATGCTTCATCAGCATGTTTCCACTGAGCGCACACACACACACACACACACACACACACACACACACACACAGGGACAAGGTGGTGCGGGGCTCCTGGAGGCCCCTGAGGGCTCGAGTGTGCCTGAGCAAAGCTGAATAATTTATGCAGCCAGTATGCTGGAAAGATGTGAGTCGAGATAAGAGAGTGTGTGTGTGTGTGTGTGTGTGTGTGTGTGTGTGTGTGTGTGTGTGTGTGTGTGTGTGTGTGTGCGTGTGTGTATATAAGGTCAGCGGTGGCTGGTTAATGTTCACTAAAGGGGTCATGACCCTCTGAAAGCCCAGAGCCCGGCGTGACCCCAAGGATGACCTCTGAGAGCTCACGTCTCATTCAGAGCTCAGACAGGACACACGAGAAACAGAGCAGAGCCGCGGCTGAACGCACACGACGAGCCGTACTGTGCTTAAACGACATTATAACATGCCATTATTAGTGAGATAATCAGATTTTAAGAGGTTTGAAACAATCAGTCTTGTATAGAGCACTGCAGTAATAAATATGGTCACTATTTCCACTAATATTAAAAATTGCATAATAATCACAATAAACTATTTAGCACATTTGTTTACAGACGCATGAATGCATAATTATTCACAGCAGCTCGTTTATTCCGATTTCAGAGGTGTGTTTTGGCTTTGATGAAGCTGTGTGTGTGTGTGTGTGTGTGTGTGTGTGTGTGTGTGTGTGTGTGTGTGTGTGTGTGTGTGTGTGTGTGTGTGTGTGTGTGTAGTAAATCTGATCTGATGTGCTGAATGTTACAGAACGAGACACAAATGAGCAAACACACACTGAGCAATGAATCAGGAGAAAATGAGAAGTGTGTAAAGTTAGAAAAGACTTTGAGTCAGAATATATGACTTCCTCTTCCTGCGTGTGCACGCACAGAACAGTCTTTAGCAACTCAATGAATTCTCACCACAGATCACACACACACACGCGCAGTTTGGGTTTTTGCTTTTTGAGGATTCTGCATTGACAGATTTTCATACTGTATTAATGGCATATTCCATCCTCTAACCCTAAACACAAACCTCACACAAAACTTCTCAATTTCACATTTTCAATACAACAATCTAGCATGATTTATGAGCTTGTTTCCTCATGGGGACCAAAAAAAAAAAAAAAAAAAAAAAGAAGAAAAAAAAAAAACAGTTCCCATAAAATCAAAAGTTCTCCAAACATTTTAGAAGCCAAACACCTTTTAAACAAAACATTTTTTCTTAAGTTCCCCTGAGATTATAATGTCAGTTATGAGTTATATGTAATATTAGAATTTATTAATTAACACATTCACGGTGCTCTGATGTGGGTTAATGGCCACATAACTATTTGAGAGTTTTAATTTTGATTGTTTTACAATAACATGAACTGAATAAATATTAATAGTATAATATTATCAATTTTACATTTTCATTGCTTATGCACAAAATTAATTTTAGACTGAAACTACAATTAGTTTTCCTTTAGATGAAAACCAAAACCAAAAATAAAGTTATTTAATAATTAAATCACAAACTTTTTAGAGCATCAAAGCAATATTTACTGTTTGGATTTTGTAATAATTGACCATTTAAGAGCACAGATTGCTTCTAGGGCAGGGTGATACGGATCACAATTTTTTTCATATCAGTCAATATCAATAATTACCATGATAAATGTCACATTTTTATTTCTTCCAAGTTTAAAGACAGATTTTTGCTCCAATGTGAAAGTTGTAAAAACCAGAGGGTTAACTGTAGTTTAAAACTTTTCTTTATGGTCAGAACATGACAAACACTTGACATTTTTTAATGCTTTACACTTTTCCAGTCAAGTTAAAAAATAAAAAGAAATTCTTAGTTCTACTTGTTCTAATGAGTAATATCGTTTCAAATCAAGTTTTGTGTCGCCTCATAATAATAAAACTTTTTTTTTTGGTCTCTTAGAAATATGTATTTGATAGTAGCTTGAGTCAGGAAGCAGATGTAAATTTATGTTCAAAACCAGTAACATCTGTAACTGTGATTTGTATATGGTGAAATTTAATTGTTCTGACTGTTTGAGGTTTTTTTTTTTTTAATGAATGAATTGGTTTTTCATAGTAGCATACATTTAGATCCTGATAATCACAGTTAAAACCACTAATTTAGCACCTCAATACCATGGTTAAAGAGTAATATGGTTTTGATGTATGTGTATTAAAAAAAAAAATAAATAAATAAAAAAAAGAGTAGTCTAAACACATTTAGTAAAGATTAAATCACAAAAAATACTTCAGTTATATTCCATTACTCCTGCTTCAATACATTTAATACAGGTCTACATTAATAACATTTTGCAAACACTTGTTATTGTTTAGAGGAAATTTACATTGTGCGATAACTATTATGATCAATTTATCACCCAGCCCTAATCTGTTCACATATCAAAAGCAACAGAGCTCGAAGCTCATTGCAATTACCGGGATGCTACGCATAATGATTAGTGATTTCATGTGAATTAATTTTCTGCCAAATATTGTTGGTTGTTGAAATTTCAGTGCATCACTGATTTTCATGATTAAATGAATGATCTTTTTAATCAGCTCATGAACCTCAGTTTGGGAAAGAGCAGAAGCACATCTCTCTCACTGTGTTGTATTTCAGCAGTGAGGTTGTGTTGTATTGTGTCACTAGCTGGAGCGTCTGGAGCAGCTCTGAGTCACATCTGATGATGAGCACAGACACACACACACACACACACACACACACACACACACACAATGACTCACCGGAGGGCCTGCGCAGGTGCACGTGCGGCTGCTGGCGGTCTGAGGTAGGTGAGGGTGGAGGTGAGCAGGGCGAGGCCGGAGGGCAGCGGAGGTGCGCCAGCGTCGGAGGAGATCCCTGGTAATGCCGCGTGGCGCTCAAGAGGTCGTTGAGGATCTGGAGGATGGTGTTGACGTCCCGGCGAGGACGCCCGCTGCTGTCCTGACAGTTGGGGTGTAAAGTACCTGAGGAGTGAAGACGTCACGATGAGTTCGAGACGAGCTGCTCGTTCAGACGGCTGTAATTGTCATGATGAAGCAATGCATTACCTGAGAAAGTTCCTGAGAAAACTCCCGGCGCGTGGTTCACCAGGCTCTCGATGACGGCGCCAGGGTTGCATCGCTGTCTGGAGCTCTGAGTGCTGCCTTCAGCCTGGGGAAAAAACAACAACAACAAAAAAAAAACACATCACACCAGGTGAACTCGCCAGTGTTTGTTTAGTATCATTAATATACTATTATGGTCTTTATTAATACTTTAAATTACTTATAATTTGTTATTTCAATTCAATTTTAGTTAATTTTTTCTTTTTAATTAAAAAAAAAATTATCATTTTTAGTTTAGTTATTTTAGCACAGATTTATTTTAGTACCACTGAAATACTAATGATTTTTATCTTCTCTTTACTTTTTTTTGTTAAAGTTTTAGTCTTTTCATTGTGCATTTTTGTCATTTTAGTAGTTTCTGTTTTAGTTTTTAACAAACTAAATGAAGGAGAAATATTGAAATATGAAATAAAATAAGTTTGTTTTTTTATATATATTAATTTATTTCAGTTCACATTTTCTTTCAAGTAAATCTTTTATGGTTTTAGTTTTAGTTAACCATAACCTTGCAATTGCCTCTTTAACACTGGAGCTGCTCAAAAGTAACTTTGATAGCACAAATGTGAAGCTGGTATATTTGCTTTGTTTGTTTTTACTCAGTAAGCAGCATTATTTGAGTTGTAAAGTCTCCAAAGCTCCTTTCTCCAGTGACTCAGCTTTTCAGGACAGATGAACTTATAATTATCCACCACAGACATAATTTTATGCATTTTGCAGAAATAATGTTTGCATTTTTTTTTTGAGATGTTATAGCTTGTTGAGTTTAGCACAATTACTGCAAAATGTTCAAAGTTTACTGGCTTTACACTTATGAGTCCACTATTTTTGCATTTGGATTTAATAAAATAAAAAAATAAAACATGAATCAAACAGACTGGAGCAGCTCTACAGTCGCGTCTCACCTGAATGCAGGGAGGAGCAGGGGCGGGGCTTTGAGTACTGTGGGAGTGGCAAACATGTCGAGAGTGAGGGGCAGGGGCGGAGCTTCGAACACTGTGGGCGTGGTGAACGTGAGATGAGGGCGGGGCAGAGACATCCAGTTCCCTGTGCTGCAAGTCTGAGGGGTTTTCACCGCCGACGGCCCGTCTTGCCGTCTGGCTGGGGCCCGTAGGACCCCTGGAAACGGACGGCTGTCCTCCAGACGGCTGAGCCGCCAACTGAAGCTGCACAAACATCATGTGATCTCCCACACGCAGAGCAAGGGTCAACGGGGACCGTCCCGACAGGAAGTCACTGACCTGCACACAAAACGAGAAGATTGACAGATGTTAATGAGACTTGCATGTTTCATTCAGTAGCACAACATCATTGCAAGAAGAAAAAGAGTGACAGTCTATCAGTGTATGATCGTATCAGTAGAGCACTAACAAACCAGAGAAACCAACATCCCCAGAGTCTGATTCAGATACCAACAGCGCTGAGGTTTCACATACGTTGGCCAAACCACACGAGCAGCAGGGCGAGCGTCTAATGTGGAGCTGCTCTTGCAGTTTAAGAGGCCGTGGAGAATCCGCTGGCCATGACGACTGTACGGCCGAGGGAAGCCTGACGCTCTCTTAAGTCCATGAGTAACGCTGACGTCACACATCTTGCTCTGCTTCACGAGGCAGACGCACAGAGAGCAAATGAACCCACTCACACTGTCTAATTAACGCTCGTGGGGTACAGCGAGCGATCTGAGAGCTGAAGAGCGCTCGGCTCTGATGTAAAGGTCACGTGTTGGTGTGCTGGGCTCAGGAACTGAAGTGGGTATGTGATCTCCCACCGGCGTGACGCTGCAGCCTCTGATATCAGTCAGGGGTGTGGGTGAAGAGCAGCAGCACAGCCGTCTGGGAAACCTTAAATTCTCATAAATTGTGGGCTGGTACTTTGTAAGGCAGCGCGACGATAATGATAATCTCAATATTTACTACAAGATTTTAAACATCTAATGTTGTATCTGTTACCATTAGTTAATGCACTGGGAACTAACATGAACCAGGATTATTATAGTTAATGTTAAAATAAAAAAATAAATATTGGAGCACAAAACCAGTCTTAAGTATCACAGGTTTATTTGTAGCAACAGCCAAAAATACATTGTATGGGTCAAAATGGTCAATTTTTCTTTTATGCCAAAAATCATTAGGATATTAAGTAAAGATCATGTTCCATGAAGATATTTTGTTCATTTCCCACCATAAATATATTAAAAATGTAATTTTTGATTAGTAATAAGCATTACTAAGAACTTCATCTGAACATCTGATTTTCTCAGTATTTTTCCAACCCTCAGATTCAAGATTTTTAAATAGTTTTATCTTAACCAAATATTGTCCTATCCTAACAAACCATCATCAATCGAAAGCTTATCGATTAAGAGATATATATATATATATATATATATATATATATATATATATATTATATATATATATATATATATATATATATATATATGTATATGTGTGTGTGTGTGTGTGTGTGTGTGTGTGTGTGTGTGTGTGTGTGTGTATGTATGTATTTCTTTCTTACATTACTATAACTATATTTTTATTACTTGCATTACTCCGGACTGATCACAGATTTACACGATGACTTCACACAGAACAATAGTTTGGAAATCAGCAAACCAGAAGGAAACACCCAACCCTTGATTACAAGAAGCTCTGAGTGTGGCAACCTGACATGCGTTACGTCATCACATCTCACACAGGACCAGTCTGAGAAGTCCGGTTTAAAGCGGTTTACTGTACATGAGAGTGGCTGGTATGCAGATGAGCGAGTGAGGTACGAGCGACTTCACGAAACCCTGAAACTAACACACTCCTGACTCACAGGAACTCCTGCGCTGCACCGGGGGAAACGAGCGAAACGACTCAAGCACTTTTGCCCCATTACTGACGGAGGAGAGTCAAAGTGAGAAACGGCAAACAGCGAGGCTCTCGTTCTCAGAACAGCACAGCGACATTTAAAGAGCACAAACTCAAGATCACTGCAGATTACAAGATCTTTCTGCTTGAGATTGCACTTAACCAGTTGCGGTGCTTTAACCGTGTCCAGGGTTCATACAGATACTGTAAAATAAAATTCCACAACTTTCAAGGACTTCAAGCACTACTTTTTAGATTTTTAAGATTGAGAATGATCTGCAACCCACGCTTCGAAGTTCTGATCTTTGGAGTTCATATCGCAAACCATTTGAATTGAATCATTCAATCCGTGAAATGATTTATGAACCCATTCTGATCCAAATCAAATGATTGCCGATTCGCCCTCCGACGTCCCGAACTCAAATCTAATGATTTGTGATACACAAAGTTCCGATCTAGCTCTGCTCTGTTTCACCCATCGCTAAGTTTTAAAATCATTACAAGTAATATCAAAATCTGAAAATGAACGGCTCTTTTAATTTGATCTGGTTTTTGCTAGTAAAACACTTGAAATGAACGATCAGAGTCACAAGTTTGAATCAATCGGAGCGGTTCCAGCGTAAATGACTCAACTGATTTGGTTCATCCGTTCCTCTTTTTGCATCTTCAGCCATGTTTACACATCATTGTCAGTACTACTACTGGCTTAGCTCGCTAGTTTTATGACATTACCAAGTAAGCAAAAAAGATATGATCGTTTTGATGAATTGCGTGAAAAGATGTGTGCTTATTGAACAAAAATAAACACCTGTCTTTCAATATTTCAAGCACTTCTCAAGTACCTCTTCAGGAACATTCTTATTTTCAAGGGTTTTCCAAGCCTTAAATGTAAAAAAAACAAAAAAACAAAAAAAAACAACAACAACAACAACAACAACAACAACAAAGCACTTCAAGCACCTTGTTCAAACCCTGGATATCTGAATAACTGGTCCCAACAAAATAAACAACTATTACTTACAAACCCTTCAATGTCTTTTAAAAACAAATTCATAATAAAGAAAGAACCTTTATTAATTCTTAAACCCTCAGAGAATCGCAGCCTGAAATCAAACCCAAACAAGCAGCAGTAGTAAGCAAGGCTGTGAAATGCAGAGTTCCCGTAGGACAGTGGATGTGACGTGAACGAAACGGAGCCGATCCGATCCGCTCCTCCCGTCTCTCCAGCGAGTCACGACTCTGAGCACTTCAATCACAAAGACAGGTGGCTAATGAAAGACTGCAGATCACGACCACGCAAACGCCTGTCGTGCGTTTAAACCGCACATCCATCAGCCGCTCAGAGCTGTGAACTCACGACCCACAAACACTCACACACCGAGCCCAATAAACACCATCTACTATTTAACCCTGCCTCTTCCTGCTCTTATGCACATTCAGTCGTCATACAGAGATATTTTACACAATCCAACCAATTCTGTCGTAATAAAGACGATTCTTTTTCTTTCCTCAAACAAACGAACACCTCACACATCCCACAGCTGAGGCTGTCAGTAAACGTATTCCTTATCTGTCCTGATATCTGCCACATTCTGCATCTGAGGTTAATGAACATCGAGCTCCAGAGATCAATGCTGAAGTGGCTAGGAGAGCATCTTCTGTCTGAAGCTCTATTGATCCGCAGGCCTTCAGCGAGATCCGCTCCCGCAACGCACAACGCTATTAAGAGCAAATGATTTCCAATCACGCTGAATGGAAAGGCCAGAGATTCCCCAGACACGAAGACGAGAGCAAGACGACACTGGAGGATCTTTACAATAACAATGAGCGATAAACACACCACAGGACCTGGATGAAAACCACGAGGATGGAGCATCTTAATGAGCAGATGATAAAGTCGGCATTAAATGGAAGTCGCAAACAATTTCACTGCTGTATTGTGATGCTTTTCAGAATTAAATGGCTAAAATGAAAAAAGAAAAAGGACAAGACTCGATTTTATCCATCATTTGCTGCTTGATTGTGAAAAGTGAGTGCTGCGGTGCACTTTTTTTTTTTTTAAATCTTGTTTAGCAGTACAACATTCTTAAATTAAGACAGATTTACTGGAAAAGCAAAACAACTGAAAATACAAGACAAAAAATAAAATAAAAAAATAAAATAATGATGAACTTGAGTTTTAGGTGAGGTTTTGCTTACAACAAGAAAAATGTCAATGAGGTCAGAAAAAATAACCTTGTTTACCCTTTTAAATAAAGCTTTTTTTTCTGACCACATTGGCAGTTTTGTGTTTAAGGAAAACTCACTTCATTCTGATACATGGTTTTAGAAAACAAGTCTTAAAAACCATTTTGCCCAAAATGTACACAGCTTACCAACCAAACAACACATAATGAAAATAAGTTGTCACCGAATAAGTATATGCGAATAACTCAATTTTGACAGTAATGTCAGATAGAACCTTATCATTCTAAGGTGACAATATTTGTACTAGAAAACAAGACAGAAATACCGAGGAAGAAAATCATTTTTTGCATTGTGTTCACTGGAATGGATGCAGATTTGACTGCAGATTGACTGAACTGGCATATGTCAGAGATATCAAGTGAGTCATGACACAGAAAGAGCAAGTTATAACAATATGATTTCAGATTTTAAAGTAAACAGCAATAAAAAAAAAAAAAAAAAACGCACGGATGAATCATTCACAATAAGGCCTGTGTCAAGCATTAAGAAAATACACTTGATGTCATGCTGACTTTTGTTTGTTTTGGTACAGGTAGGACGTCTAATGCCCTTAATGTGAGACCTGCTCCATTCAGAAAATATCAGAGGGAGAGAAAAACAAACCTGCACCACGACTGACAAAAACAAACTTTCTGAAACACCACCTACCTACCTACTCACCCACGTACACACGTGTATACACACACACACACACACATACGTACACACACACAGAGAAGGTGCAGAAGGTGTCTAGACGCACAGACAGGTTGAGTGTCAGGCCGTTCAAAAACACTTCACAGGAGGATTTCCAGGCTAAAAATACCTGCAGCATAAACAACTATACCACATCTAACAAAATGCAAAACCCTGCATTACTGCACAAACGCAGCATCGTGAACGTGTGCGTCACTAAACTACAGCACCAAAACAAAGAGCTCGGCTTGTTCTCTGACACACGTAAACACAGGTGAACCTCACCAAACACGTCCAACTTTCAATCATTTCAACAGTGATGTGCACCGAAAATAATGTATACAAAACACTACAATGTTCTATAAAAAAAAATCTTAACTGTCAATTTTGATCTCATGTTTGCTTTAAGGTTCCTCATAGAGGACCCTAGTGAAAAATAAATATACTAAAATGTATTTAAAATACATTTATTTTATGCCAAGTATACTGCAAATACATTTACATAGTCTGCACTTATGGTATAAAAATACCATACAATTGTACTTTTTGTACACTAAACTGGTATATTTAAAGTCTGCTAAATTGTGCTTAATGCACTTTAATTGTGCTGAAGTCCAACTAAAGATATACTTAAGGATATTTGATTGTGGAACTGTTGCAAGTATACTTTAAATATTTTACATTTAAAGACCGATATTTAAAGATCATACAGCCCCCATCAATAAAACATCTTTTAGGCTTAATGGAGAAGTCCACTTCCAAAACAAAGATTCACAGACAATGTACTCACCCCCATGTCATCCAAGATGTTCATGTCTTTCTTTCTTCAGTCATAAAGAAATTATGTTTTTTGAGGAAAACATTTCAGCATTTTTCTCCACATAATGGACTGATATGGTGCCCCGAGTTTGATCTTCCAAAATGTAGTTTAAATGCAGCTTCAAACGATCCCAAATGCGGTTGTAAATGATCCCAGCTGAGGAAGAAGGGTCTTATCTAGCGAAACGATCGGTTATTTTCATAAAAATAATAAAATTTATATACATTGTAATGTCAAACGCTCGTCTTGTCTCGTCTCTGCCTGGACTGTTTTTGTTCTGGTTCATGTCAGTTAGGGTTTGTCGAAAAACTCCCATCTCATGTTCTCCCTCAACTTCAAAATCATCCTATATCACTGTTTTACCTTTTTTGTTAAGGGTGTTTGATCTTCTTTGCATGTTCACTTTGCAAACACTGTGTCGGTACTTCTGCAGTGATGTAGGATGATTCTGAAATGATTTTTGAAGTTGAGGGAGAAAATACGATGGGAGTTTCGACATACCCTAACTGTCTTGAGCCAGAATACACAGATTCCAAGGGCTGCAAGAGAAGACGAGCGTTTGAGAATAAAAAGTATTTAAATTGTATTTTTTAAAATGAAAATAACCAATCGTTTCGCTAGATAAGACTCTTCTTCCTCGGCTGGGATTGTTTACAACCACATTTGTGATCGTTTGAAGCCGCATTTAAACTGCATTTTGGAAGTTCAAAATCGGGTCACCATATCAGTCCATTATATGGAGAAAAATGCTGAAATGTTTTCCTCAAAAAACAATTTCTTTACGACTGAAGAAATAAAGATATGAACATCTTGGATAACAAGGGGGTGAGTACATTAGCTGTGAATCTTTGTTTTGGAAGTGGACTTCTCCTTTAATATTAAGAAATGTGCATTGTGCACATGTAGTAGTCCAAATAAAGCTGAATTACAATTTTTTACTTCTGTAAGTCTCGAGTGATATGTCAGTAAATATGTCAAACTTAAATGATACTTAGTATAAAATAAAAGCATTTTAAATCTACTACTTTTTTTATTAGGGGAGAAACAAGAGCCGGATAAGTTTCATGAGATTCAGAGCCGCTTATAATAAGAGTGTGACATGCGTCTGTTCTAGGAAATCATCTATCATTCTTGAGTCTAACCACACACACACCGAACTGACATCAAACAGCTCAGCATTGCCAAAATGACGCACAGACCCGCTATGAAGGCAGAGCGCACACACACACACACACACACTCATATATATATGCACATGTGGTTTCACAGATGTAGGTGCCACTTGCAGGGGCTACAACGTAAAAATAGAAACTTTTCTGCTTATCTAATGTAGTTTATGTAGGTTAATGATCTGTTAAACATCAAACGTCACTTTTACAGTGAGCGTCTGTAAAGCACACACACACACTGATTTCAACTGGCCCGTCGCCAAACGAGCAGCTGTTCGATTTGCTTACATGCAAATCCATCATAACACAAAAGAACATTCATGAAAAGCATCGGCCCGTTTCTGCCGTTTACTCAGAATCCCCCAGCGCTTATTCTGAATGAGAGCGTGTATTTGTACACACGTGTGGGCGTCTTTCGCTAGTTAAATTCAGCTGCTGGTGGGAAACGCACACTCATTAGAATAGTCATTGTGCGAGTTCTTGTGAATGAGTGTGTGCTGGTAGAAGAGGAAGTGTGCGACCGCAGCGAGAACTTCACCTGTGCGTCTGAGAGACTCTCCAGCGCCTGCAGGACCGACTGTTCCGAGCGACACGACTGCGACTGCAAACACACAACAACGACGAGATCTTCAAAACGCTGTCAAAGCATTTAGTTTAGGCCTTTAAATGCAAAAACAAGTGAGATTTCAGAGGAGGAAGTGATATTTACCATCAGTCCGGCTTCGACCGTGGGTACCAGCGTCAGCCTGCTTCCGTCAACCACACCAAAATCCAGCAGTTTTCCTGAGTTTAACCTCCTGCAGATGGAAAACACAATCACTGAGATTTCCCATCATGCACCACTCCACACACATCACAACATTCATGAGATGGTTTCAGTTCAGTGCGCTTTGCTTTTAACATCAAACACTGAATAAACAACACTGTGATCTGACAGCTTCATCACGTTGTTGTTTCTTGAGTCATCCAGACTGTAACGAATTGCTGAAACATATGTAATGAGCATTTGCAAACGGTCACCTTCAACTTGCTCATTTGAGCAGTTAATATTCAGTAATATTATTGCGGATTTAACTGCACTTTCAGATGAGAAGAGCTGAGTGCAATAATGACACAGTAGAGCTGCTTTACAGCTGAAATTGAATTTTATAACTGATTAATTTTACAACATTAAGACTGTTATGTTCCTGATTATTACAGTGAAGCTGCTTTAAATCAAACTGAATGGTCTTGTGACTATCTGTGTGTCATCCAGAAGTGTCAGGACTATCAGCCTCCGGATTTAAGGAGAATCACTACATGATTTCTAGGAAAAAAAACAAGCAGGAATCTCAATGCGATTCCTATTATTCTTTCTGTCAGAATTGGGAATCAGTCCTGCAGGATTCATTAGGACTATTATGATTCCCAACAAGAGAACTTCAGGATTTCTGCAGGGCTTACGAAGATACATTTAAGGAATAAGAAAATTATTATTTATTTGTTTATATATTCATTTAAAGAATAAACAGAAGGGAACACTAAGAGTCAATGTGGAAACACCTAAACACAAACCCAAAGATTAGTATCATCACCACTTCCAAAGTAACAACAGATGTGCATTCATTTTTAATTATTTTTACAAAAAGAAACCGCTTTAGCTCTAATTAGCTCTGATCCAAACATAGAATCACATTCACTGTGCCTTAAGATCACAAGACTTGAGAAGTAAAATGAGTTTAAGCTTAAAACAAAAACATATATCTGCAAACGGGTCAAAAATCAACTCAACTCGAAAGGAAAACACGTCTTCTTTCCCTACAGACAGATATCTGTTCTCGTTTTAAGTATAAACTCGTTTTCATTCAGAGTTTCTCAGACTAGACTTCATATCTCTGTTCTGCATCTCAAGTAAATGTATCTGGAAGGATGTTCAGATTTTTGCCCTGGAAAACACTGCAAGATGTTCATCTTTTTGCAGTGCATGCAACATTTAGAATTCAAGACTTCCTGACCTGATTTCAAACTTTTTAAGGCCTTCAGTTGTGGAAAGGCGAACTAAGATCTCCTCAGACCTGCAGAAATCTGGAACATGCACCTCCAAAACCAGCTTATTGTACATTTTCCTGTCATTTTTCTTCACGGGACTGTACGTTTTCCTCTAGAAAGCCACCAATCCTGATGTTCCGATCTAGATTTCTCTAAGAATCAGAAAGGAACCAAAAGGATCCTTCATAACCGAATCCAAACCTAAAGAAACTGAGTTTCGGACTCGGACTCACGTGTCTCGGTGCAGCAGCAGCAGTCGCTCTCTGGGAACCCGAAGTTTGTCGGATAGCCTCCTCTTCAGCCCCTCCACGGTCTCGTCCAGCGGAACGGAGAGCTCGAAGCGGGTTCCCGTCGTGGAGCTGATCGATACGTTCATGGAAGCGTCGCCGTGGAGGAGTTCCGGACACCGGGACCGCGATCCGTGACTGCTGCAGCTCCGCGCCTCGGTGTTCCGCTCCATCCGATAATCCCGTGATCTGTGAAGCGAGCAGGTGATGATGTGTTCCGAACGGTTTCTCCTGCTCACTGTAATAATCCTTTCGCGACCGGTGAAATATCCGCGGTGTTTGGATCGATCTCTCTGAGGTAAATCCACAATAACGGCCGTTGATCTGCACAGAAACACGTGGAAATGTAAATATTAGCAGGCCATTAGGATGCGAATGTACATCTATATTTATACGAATATCCTTTTTTTTTTTTTTTTAAATGCCCGTTTTTTAAGCTCGTAACGCACCCAGATAAGCTCTATTTCCTAAGCCGATTGCTCGGTCTTGTGTGCAGCGCAGCTGCTGCGTCTACATTTGTTGCGAGGCCCCAGCTGAGAGATCCCGCCCACCGCCACAAACAACCAATGGTGTTAGTGAATACGCTTGCCTTCGCCGTGTCAGCCAATCAGCTGTCCGTTCGTAACACCCACAAGCGCATAGGGTCTGCCCACCCCATCCTGTCCTCTGCGATATTAGTTGACGTGGCCAATCAGAGAAGCGCAGAGAAAACGGCTACGCCCATTCCCGCTATGATCATTCAAAACAGCAGAGTAAAGCATAAATGATTTTGTTCTTGGATTTTAACACTGGCTTTCCCGTAATGACAACATAATAAAAATATTGCGCTATTTTAAGAAACGACACTTGCACAAAGCCAAGTCTATTTATTTATTTATTTATTTTCTATGTATTTATTATTTATTTATGAGGACTTCAGATGATGCCAAGCCTGAAACAACATCCAGCACTACCGAATTTTCCTACTAATGTATAGTGTTCTTTGTCTGTTTGATTACGTAATTAATTGATCTTTATCATACATCTCTGCCATATGTACATCAACTTGACATAGTCAACACTAGTAAGCTACTGCTAAATATATTGTAAAAACTTTAATTTGCTGCAAAGTTGCTTTGCAACGATATCTATCGTGAAAAGCGCTATATAAATAAATTTGAATTGAATTGAACTGAATTATTTATTTAAAGCATTGGCTTCTGTGCAAGCAAAATTTTACTAAAAATATTTATTTATTACATTGTGTTTTGTGCAAGTGATTTTTTTTTTTTTACTAAAAATAATTGTATTTATTTATTTGTTTATTTCATTAGCAATTTGTCTTGTTGAAAGAAGCAGAAAACAGATTTAGTGCAGATTTACACACAGATTAATATGATAAATTATATATATATATATATATATATATATATATATATATATATATATATATATATATTATTATTATTATTTTTTTTTTTTTTCAAAATATTGTAGATGTATTTGTATATAATGTGAAAAAAACACCTTTTTTTTTAATTTACACATTACTTTCATGATGTCTCTCATGATTCATGAAACCAGTCACAAGGGAATAAATAAGATTTCCACTTTGTATGGTTTGTTAGGACAGGACAATATTTGACTGAGATACAACTATTTGAAAAACTGTAATCTCAGGGTGCAAAAAAATAAAATAAAAATTGAGAAAATCACCTTTGTCCAAATGAAGTTCTTAGCAATGCACATATTACTAATCAAAAATTAAGTTTTGATATATTTATGGTAGGAGATGGAACATGATCGTTACTTAATATCCTAATGATTTTTGGCATAAAAGAAAAATCGATAATTTTGACCCATACACTGTATTTTTGGCTATTGCTACAAATAAACCCGTGATACTTAAGACTGGTTTTGTGGTCCAGGGTCACATATATAGTTTCTCAGTTTATCTGGGTGATGGATCGTGTCGTGTCAGCTCAGTTCTGATGTAGTTAGTGTGAAGGAGAGGATGTTCCTATGAACACATGAATCATTCCTATCTGTCGATATCTGTCCATCCGTGAGGCTGTGATGAGTTTGTGTTTTCATATCTGAGTACAGTCAGCATGAGCTCTGATGAATCAGGATGGCCTGTTTACTGTAGTGTTTGTGTCCCTCATCATCGTCATCATCCCGGGTGTGTCGGTGTGACTCAACACGTCCAAAACGCTCACTTCCTGCTTTTCCCAGCGCTGCAACGTTCAGGAATTTGTGATCGTTTGCTGAAGTTATTAATCACTTGGCCCCATCGGCTGGGGTTCATATCTGAGCGAGTGTGATGTTGTGGGAGGAGGTTTGCGCTCCGGAGGAATGTCGAGCATTTGTGCGAGTGAAATTCCAGCCCTGTTCCTAAAACAGAACATTCCGATACTATGATGCGTGTTGTTTTATGATTGTTCTACAATATCCATGCAGGGGTGTGTTATGTAAAGGTTACAGTAATACGAGCTACTCACGGGTTAGTCAGGATGTTTGTTAAACACATTAGAGTAACACACAATACGGATCACAATTTGGGTCAAAATGAGCAGGAAACACGTTTCTTCAAACACACTGACTTGAGCCCGGCTGACAAACCTGTGTTCTGAGAATGATTTTCCAACATTCCCATTAAGTGCTGAAAACTTTCTCAGAACATTCAAAATGTGCTGTTTTTTTGTGTTATGTGAATGTTAAGGGAACATGTAGCATATTTTAAATGTTACTAGTTTCAGAACGTTCATTAGACATTTCAAAGTAACATTCGAGGTTTGAAAGAATGTTTGATGAACGTTCTGAAACGAGTAACATTTCAAATATGATACTAGTGCAATAGTTTTAAGAACATTATTAAAGACAAATGAAACATCCCTACCGCACAAACATTTGTTCATAACTTTGAGAAAACCTCTCTAGAACATTCTGAGAATGTTCCATGTTATCTGGGAAGGAGTAGTTCACCAAAATGAAAATGAAAGTCATTTACTCACCTAGCTTCATCTCACACCCGTATCCTGTTATCTGTGGAACACAAACAGACAATCTTTAAAGATTGTTCACGTAGCTCTTCACAATGCAACAATAGTTCATTGAGATCATGACTGACAAGTTTGTGTGTGTGTGTGTGTGTGTGTGTGTTTTTTTTCTACTTCCAAATTTCACATTTAATTCAATGTTGAAAACAGTTATGCTGCCCAGTATTTTGCCCAGTATTTTTGTGGAAACCATGCTACATGAACAAAGTTCAAAGGAACAGCATTTATTTGAAATAGAAATTTTCAACACTATTTCAGTTTCCCCGCTTCTAAATGTTTATGTTGAATTCAACATTTGCCATTTCTTTGTACTTATTTGTGAAATTTACTAGCAATTTCTAAGTGAAAATCTCATCTGTGTCTCATTTGGAAGTCACTTTGTATAAAAGCATGTGCCAAATGAATAAATGTGAATGTAAAATAGTTTCAAAGTAAATCCTACATCATTCATACTGTTACTTGCTGCATTGAAAATGTTCATTTGGCTCATTTAAATGACATGAACTGAATGTGTTTTAACAATGGCTCTTTAGCTGAACCAATGCGGCAGTTAACATAAAACACTGAGTTTTGACCTTCAACGTCTTTTACACCGTACAGATATGGTACTTTTATTGGTGTTTTGTACTTTTTGGAGTTCAGCAGTCAAATATGCTCATTTACGCTTTTAGCAGATGCTTTTATTCAAACCGACTTCGGACGGCATCAGACTTGTGTCTGTTCCTCTAATCTGTATTTGTACATACAGTGATTGAGCTGAGAGAACCCATACTGAAGACGAGATGAGTGTGTTCTTCAGATGCCTCATGCGGTGTGTTCGGCAGGTGCTGCGCTGCTGTGATGCGACGGCTGCAGGAGAAGCTCAGCGTGAGTTTGGCAGGATTCTGTGGAGGAGTTTGTGACGTCAGAGCAGAGACGAGCCACTGTATTCCCCATCGCAGGACTGAAATAGCTCCTTCCTGCCACTGCGTCACTGTATTCCAGCCCACATCCGCCTCTTCATCCTCATCCTCATCCTCATCCACACACGGACTCTCAGCTCTACTAATGATTGTCTCTCTGAAACACAAACAGAGCTTCATGAGCTTTAACGATAGAATCACATTCTAAAAAATTCACAGTGATTCATACGCATATGAGAATCAACGACCGAGTTCTGAAGTGAATCTGCTTCGCACATGCTGAGCTGATCGCCGGACGTCCAGGAATCATCTGAAGTGAATCTCCTGACGTCAGAGGAACCGACACACGTCATACGATCATCAGGGGATCTGCAGGAGAAACACTCAACATGTTCACAAAAACAGAGCTTCAGCTGGACAGTAAATCATCACAATCCTTCTGTTATTCAACACTATCTGCTTGTGGAGCAGTTTAGTCTCATAACCACAGCTGATGCATTTAAGGGACATTGTCTTAACAAAAATATCTGGCCACAAATAATGTAGATCTTGTAAACATGAGCTCTGTAAGATTTGTTTTACAGAAAAATACTGTTGTAGTCTTTCTATTCCTAAACTTCATATTAAATTCAATGTGTTATTTGCTGCCTATTTGCAAACAATTAAGGAATTTACTAGCAATTTCCAAGTGAAAATTGTTTTGTTTCTAAATTTCTCAGTATAGCATTAATAGGTAAAGCAAAGAGTCTGGACTCTGTAAGCAGAAGAGACTTACAAAAACATAAAAGCTAAATATATATATATATATATATATATGAAGAGTTCAGATGCAAAACCAGCTAAATTCATCTGACGTCTTTCTTTAAAAATTTTTTTATCAGGCTCAGATGTATAGGTTTCTATGTAAGTACTGGTACTTCTGATTGGGCTGAGGCTGGTATTTTAGCGAGTTTGAAGTAAAAGTATTTGATGGACGTATAATATGTGTCAAGAGCATTCACTCACTATCATTATCTCATTTTTGACGAGATGGCTTTTAGCTGGTTTTGCATCTGAACTCTTCATGTATATATATATATATATATATATATATTTAGCTTTTATGTTTTTGTAAGTCTCTTCTGCTCACCAAGACTGCATTTATTTGATTAACAAAACAAAACAAAACAAAACAAAAAAACAGGAAAAATTTAGAAATATTATTACAATTTCAAACAGCTGTTTTCTATGTGAATATCTGTTCAAATGTAATTTATTTCTGTGATGCGCAGCTGAATTTTCAGCATCATTACTCCAGTCTTCAGTGTCACATGATCCTTCAGAAATCATTCTAATATGCTGATTTGCTGCTCAACAAACATTTCTGATTATTATCAGTACTGAAAACAGTTGTGCTGCACAATATTTTTGTGGAAACTTTCAAAAGAACAGCAACTCTATTGTAACATTATGTCTTTACCGTTACTTTTAATCAATTTAATGCATCCTTGATGAATAAGTGTTACTTTGTTTATATTTCCACCATCTGGGATCAAAGGTCAATTCTGCAGCATCTACGGCCGTTCCAGGCGTCTGCAGCTGCGCGGCAGCACTCGACTCTCACAAGCTGTTTCACATCCACGCAGAGGCCTGATAACTTTCGCTTCCTGTTTGCTCTGTGATTTCTGTGACTTGAGCGAAACTTAAAGAGAAACGCGCCACACGCCCTGCAAACGGTTCAGAACCTAAAGATATCGTTGAGAGCTCCTGCAGATGTTTGTTTGTGTGGCAAATGTGTTCACTCACATCACAGAATCTACAGTAAAACACAGTGAAGCATCAGTGTGAATGATGAGATCAGCGCAGGAAGCCGCTGCAGCCCACGGTTATGAAGGCTTCCAGTAATCGGTGCGCATCCGATCTGATAGAGCGCTCACTGATGAGGGTCACAAATCACACATTCAGCTGGGCTCTTCTTAAACATCTCCATTTTCGGTCATAACCAGCTCAAAAGTCACCTGATCAGATTTCGGCTATTGGATTGGATCCGATCTTGAAAAGGTTTGGTTTGGCCTCCTTTTACTTCTCCTTTTACCGGCACACGATCACTTGTTTACGGAAATCATCTATCAGCTAATCATTACACATTAATCTTGTCCAGTCTCATTTACAGACCTGTATCACTTCTGCATGGACTTTCATATCTGTTGCACATTACAATTCTGCTAATTGCATTGGCCTTCAGGGCTTTCGGACCTCAGTGGGGTTTGCTTGTGGACAGAGCAGAACCTGAACCCTTCAGAGCAAAGCCTGCCACAAAAATAATGTTCAGGACCTTTACAATAATCTCAATCAAAGTGATCCTGAATGAGCTAAAAAAATCTGAATTATACTGATCCCAGCAGAAGGGAGGACTCCAGGAACAAAAATGAAATAAAATTTTAAAACTGGTCCAAATATACATTTATAACATGTAACATATCCCCAAATCAAAACATCTCAACATCAAACAAAAATATATTTCATTTAAAGTGTTTTTAAATGACTGCTTGCGTTGGCGCCAATAGCCTCGTGGTTAGCGCGCGGACATGTGGGCGACCCGAGTTCGAATCCCAGCTTGTGGACCTTTCCCGATCCCTCCCACTTTGCTTCCCGTCCAACAACTACACTGTCCTATCTAAATAAAGGCATGAAAAAAGTGCCAAAAATAAATCTTTAAAAAAAAAAAATTATATATATATATATATATACAGGGGTTGGACAATGAAACTGAAACACCTGGTTTTAGATCACAATTAGTATGATATTGGGCCTCCTTTTGCAGCTAATACAACATCATTTCATCGTGGGAGTGACAAATACAAGTCCTGCAAAGCAGCCAGAGGGATTTTGAGCCATTTTCCTCTTGCAGAACAGTGGCCAGGTCACTATGTGATGCTGATGTGGGAAAACGTTTCCTGACTCGCTCCTCCAAAACACCCCAAAGTGGCTCAATAATATTCAGATCTGGTGACTATGCAGGCCATGGGAGATGTTCAACTTAATTTTCATGTTCATTAAACCAGTCTGTCACCAGTCTTGCTGTGTGTATTGGTGCATTATTATCCTGATACAGAGCACTACCTTCAAGGTACAATGTTTGAACCATTGGGTGCACATAATGAAACTTTACACTCTGCTCTAACTGGTGTAATGTACAATAAGTGAAGATTGGGCACCAGACAGCGCAAATATAGCCATGAGACCTCCAATACTATATTGGCGAGCGTTTCAGTTTCATTGTCCAACCCCTGTATATATAAACATACATATGTGAATGCAATGCTAAACTTTTCTGAGAGAATGCAAAAGCATTGATCTGGTCATCTGAAACAAGTGTATATTTAAATATATACATTTGCTTTCAAAACCTAGTAAAAAAGTTACATGGGGCCAATTGTTCAAAAGTAATCTGATCAGATCTTGGCCAACGCATTGGATCAAATCTTTAAAATGTGTTGTTCAAAAGAAAAAAAGGATTCTGAATTCGGATTAGATCGCAAAATCCAGTCTTGGTTTTGATCTGGATTAAATCTTCGGTTTGCGTTGTTCAAAACGTTTTAGTAAAATTGGGAAAACTGGATTTTTCTGATCCCAGCAGAAGGGTGGATTTCAGGAACAAAAATGTAATAAAACTTTAAAAGTGGTCCAAACATACAGTATAACATGCAATATATCCCCAAACATCTGTCATTATCAAACAAAAATATTAGATTTAATTTAAGGTTGTTTTTTAAAAATCACTGATTGTAAACTACATTGGCACGATCATCAGAGATGGATCAGTCAGATGCAGTGCTGCTAACAGCTCAGAGTGGAACGTCACATGTTGTCATCTCGAAATTACGGTAATTACGATATGGCCTGAACGCAACATAAAAGTTGCTAAATGACATTGTGATGTCATCGTGTGATGACATCATTACGTAATCATGACTCAAAATTGTGTCACTGCATCGAAACTGCATCACACAACACTGAATTATTGAACACCTACACATCTTTGAACAATTTAAGTTTTTTTTTTTTTATTAGCTAGTAAACTCGTGAAACTATACGTTCTGAACAATTATAATTTTAAGCGGTGTATTAGTAGTTAGTTAGTTTGCTACACTCTAAGAAGAGTCTGTCAAAACAGGACACAATTTATGTTAATATGAAGGAATTTTCCATATTGATTTTTCAGTTTTTTTATTTGTATTTTTTAACCTGCATTTTAAATTGCACGTTGTACTTTGTGTTTTCGGGTTACAACAGAAAATGGATAACAGATATGTCCTGGAAAATTACTAGTAACCTTTCTATTTTTCTAGATATTTTTTCTTACATTGTACTAACTGATCAACAACGGCAGGTAAAAGCTACTAACGAGGTGTATCATAAATGAACAATGATTATTATTATTCAATTGAGCAACTGCAAAGAGCAGCCAACTGTGTGTACTGCTAAACATCTTTGGATTCCTCTTTTTGTGTAATTTAGCTGGAAAATGTGTCTCTTTTTATCATTTGAGTCCCTTATCAAATTTGCCAAATGAATTTTAAAAATAGCTCAGATTATTTCTAGGTGCTTCTGGAAGAAAACGTTGCTGGGGTAGACTGAAAAGTTGCTACATTTAGCAACAAAATTGCTGAGTTGGTAACAGAAGCAGTTATTTGTGTAAATGCAATGCAAAATTAGAATACAAAACATCAGCTTTTTTTCTTCCATCAGCATGTCCCTTTAGGGGCTCCGTAGAGCACGAATAGTACAGATTTGAAAATCTGAAAACGTGTGTATCTGGATCTGGGTGATCCAATCCAATTTTGCTTTTAAAAAACACTAAATCAAATAAAAATATAATATTTAATTTATTTTTTTAAATCACTGTTTGTAATCCACATTGGCACAATCAGATGTGAACCAGTCCGAGTTATTTGTGTGAATGCAATGCAAAACAATGAAAAAGCTTTGACATTTTCTCTCGTATTTTCCCCATCAGCATGTCTCTTTAGGAGCTCCGTAGAGCGCTAGTAATCCAGATTTGGTCATCTGAAAAAAATGTATATCTGGATCATGGTGAACCAATCCAAATTTGCTTTGAAAATCCCACAGAAAAGTAAGATGGATTACCTGAACCTGAAAGGAAAGCATGGGATTTCCAAACTCAGATCATTCTGATCAGGGGCGTAGCAACCGGGGGGGACACGTCCCCCTCACTTTTAGAAACAGGTGATTCTGTCCCCCGCACTTTTTTTGACCTAGCGCCAATATTTCCGCCCGTGTTCTCTGATTTGTTAATTAGATTTGAGTGAACTAACGTTTAGCCAATCACAGCGCGAATCTCTTGGGCGTCTGCCGTGAGCTTCAAATCTTGTCGCTCTTGCGAATTTTCGTTCGTTCACCCACTTGGCTGTCTGGGGTAAAATGCACCCTAGAAAAAAGCAGAGGACGATTACATCCTTTTTTCAAACACACAATGTGAGTATGTGTTACAGAATGTCGCGATGACACGAATCACATTTATTTATTTATGTATTTTTATGAGTATGATTTCACAGAAATAGGTTCATGTAAGTTATCCTGGCATGTTCCTCAAATTGCCACTTTGGTGCTGTAAAATGCCCATTGGTCTTCTATTTAGAATTTATTATACTGTATGAACACCCTTGGGTCACATCACCATACTGCCCCCCCGTTTTGAACCACTGGCTCCTCATCAACATCAAGTACAAAACTAAGGGGAACAGCGACACCGTGTGTCCGTCAGAGGAACTACAGCACCACCGCCTCTAGGGACTCGACAGGACTTTTCTATCATGTCTCAAAAAAGGTTCTAAATGTAACTCATATCATCGCTGTACATTTTCAAGATTTTTTTTTACTTCAAATTTGTACATTTATTTCAAAGTGTATTGTTTTGTAATTATGTAATTAGAAATCTTTAAGCAAGAGTGAAAATTATTTTCTTTTTTTCAGCTCAGTTTATGAATCAGTCACCTAATTTCAGACGAGCATGAGATTCCCGTTGAACAACAACACTGAATAGAAATTCATGAATCGCTTTTAAAAATATACATTTTGCATCCGTATATGCATTCTTCTGAAGGAAGAAAGTCATTTTCTTTTTTGGATAAACTACACTAAAAATATTGTGCTATTTGCATCAGTTTTTTTTTTTTTTTTTTTTTTTGGAACTCATTTTATTCTTGTTTGTTCTATAAGACTTAGCATGTTTCCAGCTTGAACTCTTAAATAATGGCAACTTATTTTTTTTCAGTTTACAAAATATAGATTTAAGTTCATCAGACATAAACCTTGTTGTTTTTAAACTAATAGGGTTAAGCCACATTTTTGTTTTATTTTAAAGATGTATTCAATCTGTATTTAAATATTTCTAAAATTTTCTACAATTCAGTAATAAAACAGTAAACAGGCGTCTCAAAACAAACATTTATTCACTTTACAATCTTACAACAATGCAAATGACAGAGCATCATTAACACTACTGATTACACTTTATTTTAGAGACCAATTCTCACTGTTAACTTGCTTATTAGTATATTGACTGTTTATTAGTAGCCTCCTTATATTACTGTTTCAGCATATCAATTTGTTTTGACTGCTCTTATTTTAAAATGATTTAATTTATAATACTTTTTTTTAATTTCAAGTAATTTATTCTGAATGGTTTTATTTTAAAATAACTTTTGACACTAAAGTTATTATCTTTCCCCAGCTTTACTGCAGCATGCAGTATGAGGTGCTTCTTTTTAGATGTGCAAATTGCATATTTATATGCAAGATATGCCATCTGCGTAAATATTGCCACATTCTCGCAAATAAATACATGAATGAATAATAAGAGCTTGTGAACTGTCCGATGCTGAATATAAGCGAATCGATATCAGTGAGCATCACCGTGCTAATTTAAGTGGCACTGTCTCTTCTCCAGATCTGTCTTCCACAAACACGGATCAATATTTATGATGTGATGATCGATCGTTCACAGCATCATAAGAATCGATCGGCGCGTCCAGTCTGGTTCTGTCACAGAAGCGTGTGATTTTCACTGATGATCTGGAGATCTTTCAGCTCGATCTGTGCTGTTTGCAGAAATCCTGCTGTGTCTTCATGCATCCGCTCATGACGTCATGCAGACCAGACCCGGTTCAGGTTTTGCTCTGGTTTTGTGAATCAGTGCTTTCTGCAGTGAAGCACCACCACCCTCCTCTCCTCTCCTCCTCCTCCTCCCGCTGCTGCTCCTGCTCTCTGACGCACATGAGGAGAATCCCAGCGCTCGCGTCATCCGCGCCAGTGGGCGTGGCGTCGCTCCGCTTCATTCATAAAGTCCGGCTGCCATTAGGATGAAATGTAACGCGCTGCTGGAGCGTCGTGCCATTGGCGAGCGCTTATAACGCGTCCCTCGCTCGGACAGCATGAATTACAAATAGGTGAGTGACTCCCCGCGTGTTTAGCGAAGCACGTTCTGTCTGCGTGCGTTTGACGCGTTTTGTTAAAAATGCGGTGAGCGTGAAAAGCGCGGCGGCGCGTTCTGCATGCGTCTGTCGTTCATCAATAAACAAACAAACAAACGCGTCTTTGGGTTGCGATGCGGCGCGTCGCTAAAGTAACCGTGTCCGAGATGATGGAAACCTGCGTCGCGTCCGGACCGTGGTGTCGCGTCGCGTCGCGTCGCGTCGAGCTCGAGTTGTTATGTCAAGCCTCCGGATCAAAACATGAATAATGACGTCAGTCAGCGGCGCGGGATTAACTGTAAAAGCGCGTCGCGTCAGTGAGCAACAAAAGGCTGTTGTGTGAGTTTCATTCAGCATTACTGCATCATATGATTTATGTAACGCTCGACATACATTCACATGTAAAGATCTCATGAAACGAGCGGACGGCACTGAGTTACACAAGAAACTACAGCACAGACGCGAGCTCTCGTTCTATCACTCTTCATGTGCGACTTTACATTGATTATTTGTACTAAAGGGTTTTAAAATGTGCTGGCTGCACATTCTGAGGCTATTAACATTTTTTTTTTTAAATATATTTATATTTTATATTATTTATATAAGGTACACACATTACTGTATATAGCCTATATATAATGTAAATGTATAAAACTAGATTGTAAAATATTATTTTAAGATAATGTGAGTATTTAATGGCATATCCTGCTCTTAAAGGCTGCATTTATTTGATCAAAAAACAGCCAGATTGCAAAATGTTATTACAACATAAAATAATGTTTTTTAATTTAATATACTTTAAAATACAATTTATTCCTGTGATGCAAAGCTGAATTTTCATCAGCTGTTACTCCAGTCTTAAGTGTCACATGATCCTTCAGAAATCATTCTAATATGCGGATTTATTATTAAAATGATCAATGTTGGAAACAGTTGTGCTGCCAAATATATATATATTTTTTTGGAACCTGTGATTCTCTTTTCAGGATTCTTTGATGAATAACAAGTTAAAAAGAACAGCATTTATTCAAAAGATAAATCTTTTCTAACAATGTAAATCTATGCTATCTCTTTTCCTTAATTTAACACATCCATGGTGAATAAAAGTATTAATTTCTTTCAAAAAAATAAAATGTACTGACCCCAAATGTTTGAACAGTAGTGTGTATTGTTAGAAAACCTTTCTATTTTAAATAAATGCTGTTCTTTTTAACCTTTTATTGATCAAAGAATCCTGGAGAAAAAAAAAAAAAAAATCACAGGTTCCAAAAAAAAAAAAATAATAATAATAATAATAAAAATAAGAATAAAAATAATAAATAAATAAATAAATAAATAAAGCACAACGGTTTTCAACACCGATAATGATTTAGCATGTTAGAATGATTTCTGAATGATCATGTGACACTTAAGACTGGAGTAACAGCTGATGAAAACTCAGCATTTCGTCACAGCAATAAATTTTAAATATATTAAAATAAAAACAATTATTTTATATTGTAATAACATTTTGCAATATAACTGCTTCTGTGTGTTTGATCAAATAAATACAGCCTCGATGAGCATAAGAAATGTCTTTAAAAAGCAGTGTGTGTGTGTGTATGTGTATATATATATACACATACAGACATACATTTTGGCCAATATTTCCACATTATGAGGTTATTTAAAATGTAATTTTATAAATGTAAAAATTTGCTCAAAAAATATAAAATACAGTGAGCAGGTTTTTTGTTTTGTGATATTGTGAGTACTTATTATGCAAAATGACAATTTGATATATATATCAAATGATCAGTTGAAAGGCATCCTGCTCTAGTTTCCTCCATGAATCACCCACATGAGCGCTGTATGCTGTATTCTGTGTACATCTGCAGTGTTTGTAGATTCTGCTGTCCTACTTTCTGCAGTTATCAGCGCTTCTGAACGCCACAGCATCCTCCATCATTCCCATAATGCTCAGATGACATCAGTGGGCATCTCTGGCTGTCCTGTGTGTGTGTGTCTGAGCTGTAGTTTTCCTCATGAATACTCAGAGCTGTGAGCCGCTCAGTTTCCCAACATCACACATGCACAGGAAGCACAGAGTGGCTGGTTAATGGTCAGTGTGTGTGTGCGGTCAGAGAGTTAAACAGCTGTAATGAATGCTGAATCAAGCACAGACTGTTTATGGCCTCTAGTTCACTGGACGAGTGTGTGTGTGTGTGTGTGTGTATCATCGGTCCTACCAGAGTGTGTCTCAGTCCAGTGCGTCTCGGCCCATTTCGCTGCAGGACACGCGTCACATGAGCACCTGTGTCAAACGAGAGTAATCAAACATAACATTCATTAACATTTACATGACCTGCATAAACTCAACAGTGTGCATCAGTAATAACATCACATACAGACTCAAGTGTGAAATGTGTAATTGTGAAAATCCACAGACACACAGAACAAACACTGGTTTGATGCCGCATCACAATCAGCCAAATGACCAAATGACAGGTGAGTGTGTGTGTCAAAGACAGAAGAGTTTGATTTGACACACAGTCTTTGGGGAAAGTTTTCGCATCACTTTTAAAAGCTGATTAATTATGGACTATCCTGTGTGAAGATAATTGATTTTTTTTTTTTTTATATGATTTTGATGTGTGCTGGGAACAGGGTTATTATTAGCTAAAACTAAAAATATAAAAACAATTTCATTACTTGAAATAGAATAAAATATGATTAAATATTAAATATATTTTATTTCAGCTATAGCTGCCAAGGCAACATCTCATTTTCATTTTCATTGAAGTACTAAAATAGCAAGAACTAAATAAACTAAAACTAAAAACTCAACTTACATAAATGCATATTTCTTATATAAAAAAAATAGAACTATCAAATTTATTACAACTTAAAAATTTTCCAATTAAAAAAAAATGTAAAAACTAAAATTAACAGAGAATAAAAATAAATAAAATCTAAGCACAAATTGACAAAAACTACAATAATATATCAACAGATGCCACAGTAGCTATTTAGTTTGTTAAAATACTAAAATAAAAAAAAACCAATAAACTAAAACTGAAAATTAACTGTGTAAACTATATAGACTTTTTTTTTTTTAAATAAAACAAAAGCTACTAAAAATGACAAAAACATAAAACAAAATGACTAAAACAATAAATAAAAAGAAATAAAACAAAATAAAAACAAAAAAAATACAATAAAATCGAATTCAAAATAACAAAATCTGTAAAAGTATCTAATTGATAAAACAAAGACCCTGTCTGGAAGGACTAGAGTGTGTTTGTGTCACAGTCATATGAATGGCTGCATGTGTGTGTGTGTAATGTGTCTGTATGTAATGTATGTATGTGTGTGTGTGTGTGTGTGTGTGTTCTGATCCAGACGGTCTGTTGTTCTTCAGTGAATCTGCTCATGTTGCTGAGTCAGCGCTCTGGGGTCCTGATGATGGACGAGCGTCTGTCCGTCTGACTGCCTGACATTTTCTCTTGTGTTCCTCACAGGCGTCTCACACACGCTTTTGGACCATGAGTGATGAGTCTCCGTTACAGACGCGCCTCACCACTGTGAGTACAACACACACACACACACACACCTGACCATAGTTACCTATTCATCTCTATCTGGAACATGAGGAGAGGATCATGAGGCTTTTTAACATTTTTTTATTTTAATTTTCTGGTGTTTATTTTGCCTATAAATAAATAAATAAATAAATCTATGTCTATAATAAATCTAAAATATATATGAGACAGTAAAATAAGAAGTTTTTGATAGTATTTTGCACCAGCAGCATCTGATGTGACTAAATACAGAATCTTCTTTTATTCAGCTGGCAGATGGGAAAATGTTGCTTTATTTGAACCGCAATCCTTTTTTTTTTTTTTTTTTCCCAAAAATAATCACAGCAATTAATGGAAATGTGTCTTCATTTCACTCATAGAAATGAATGGGTAACTTTGGTAATAAAGGAGCCACTGTTTTTTTTGGGGATTTCATGTATAACATTAGTGTGAGAAACACTTCACTAGAAACTGCAGACGAGGCGTTTTTCTGTGTCTTTTGGCATTTCTCTGTTTGGAAACACACAGTGAGAGAAAATCTGTTTGTTTCCACATTCATTCTCTGTGGATGAGAAAAACATGAACAGCTTGTGTTACCGGGTGTGTTCAAACTCACGTCACCCGTACGACATACCAGAGGATTCAGCGCGTGTCTGCTACACGACATCCCACCGCCGGCGAAACCTGCGACAGACACAGAAATTCATAAAATACATTAGTATAGATTGAACTCTGACGCTCTGAGAGTGAAATATCTATACAGATGATTACAGACATATAAAAATATTGACTGGTGTAGCTTGTATATGTTAAGCTTATCATACGTATATATGATTACACACAGTAAAAACACTGATATTGTGAAATATTATTACAATTTCAAACAGCTGTTTTCTATGTGAATATGTGTTAAACTGTAATTTATTTCTGTGATGCGCAGCTGAATTTTCAGCATCATTACTCCAGTCTTCAGTGTCACATGATCCTTCAGAAATCATTCTAATATGCTGATTTGCTGCTCAACAAACATTTATGATTATCAGCAATGTTGAAAACAGTTGTGCTGCACAATACTTTTGTGGAAACTGAGATACATTTTATTTTTCAGGATTCACAGATGAATAGAAAGTTCAAAAGAACAGCATTTATTTGAGATAGAAATCTTTTGTAACATTTTAAATGTCTTTACTGTCACTTATGATCAATTTAGGCTAGATAAAAGTATTATTTAAAAATATATATTTATTCTAAATAGCAGTAGTTTCCACAAAAATATTGTGCAGCTGTTTTCATCATTGCTAATAATCATAAATGTTTGTTGAGCAGCAAATCAGCATATTAGAATGATTTCTGAAGGATCATGTGACACTGAAGACTGGAGTAATGATGCTGAAAATTCAGCTGCGCATCACAGAAATAAATTACAGTTTAACAGATATTCACACAAAAAAATTCTAATAACATTTCACAATTTTTACACTATTTTTGATCAAATAAATGCAGCCTTGGTGAGCAGAAGAGACTACTTACAGAAACATAAATCTTCATTATTCCAATCTGTGTGGCTGATCTGAGGTCAGTGCTGTTTCACCTGCTGTAGGTGAGGAAGCTCCTCAGGTGAGGGAGGGGCTGCAGGGATGCTGTTGCCATGGAGACACAGACGGACAGATTCACCTGACAGAGGGAAACCCCTCACAGGACGCCTGTTTGTGTCTCAGTGCTGCACGCTAATTAGTTTACATGGAACACGGATGGAAAATCTTCATAAGCGCACGCACTTAATGTTTGTCTGCTTCACACACACACAAACACTCCTGCATATGTGTTTATTCATAGGCGTAACGGTTTTTCTACTGTACAAACTATATTTTCTATCGCCCTACACCTAAACCTAGCCCTCACAGGAGACTACTGGTGAATTTTGAATTTAATAAAACACCATTTAGTATGTTTTTAAGACATTTGGTTTATGGGGACACAAGAAGTATAAGCCTCATAAAGCATGTTTACACTGTAGTACCCATGTCTTTATACACATTTGTATCCTTATAAACCATAAACAATACCAGAACACACACACACACACACACACGAAGAGCTGCAGCAAATGCGTCGTTGCTCAAGGCTTTATTCCGTGTCTAATTTTAGCGCTCATGTCCTTGTTTCTCATTCAGAGACGCAGAAACCGAAGAGAAGAGTTTTGATTATGAAGAGGCTCGTTCTTACAGTCAGCACTAATTAATCAATCGTCTCTCTCAGAGTTAATTGTATTATCCGGAGCTGCTGAGAGACTCTCGAGTGACTGCAGTTTTAGTACTGTACATCCCGCTGACGGATCGCACACATCAGTAATGTGTCTGATATATATTTAATAAGGATCCTTCTTTGTTTAAACAGACATCTCTTTTTAATTCATTTCCTATAAAAACTGTGAATCGGACATGAAGCTCTTTGAATTACCGCTGTGTATGAAATGTGCTATATAAATAAACACAACCATACCTAGTAAACACAAGTTAAAGGGATCGTTCACACAGAAATGATCATTCTGTTATGATTTACTGTGTCATTCAAACCTGCGTGACTTTATTGCTTCTGTAAAACACAAAAGATGATATTTTAAAGGAACCAAACAACATTGGACCCCACTGACTTTCATTATATGGGCAAAAACACTTTACTGTCACTTTTGATCAATTTAGGCTAGATACATGTATTAATATATATATATGCACTACCGTTCAAAAGTTTGGGGTCAGTACATTTTTATTGTTTCTTTCTTTTTTTTTTTTTTAAGAAATTAATACTTTTATTCACCAAGGATGTATTAAGTTAATAATTAAAAGGTTATTAAGAGTTAATAATAAATAATTTACATTGTTATAAAATATTTATATTTTGAATAAACACTGTACTTTTTAAACTTGTTATTCATGAAAGAATCCTGAAAAAAAAAATTACAGGTTCCAAAAAATATTTGGCAGCACAACTGTTGATATTATCCAACATTGATCATTCTAATAATAAATCCGCATATTAGAATGATTTCTGAAGGATCATGTGACACTTAAGACTGGAGTAACAGCTGATAAAAATTCAGCCTTTCATCACAGGAATAAATTCTATTTTAAAGTATGTTAAAATAAAAAAACATTATTTTATATTGTAAAAACATTTTGCAATATTACTGTTTTTTTTCTATATTTTTAATCAAATAAATGCAGCCTTGATGAGCATAAGAGACTACTTTAAAGACTATTACAAGTCTTACTGACCCCAAACTTTTGAACGGTAGTGTATATATTCTAAATAGCGGTAGTTTCCACAAAAATATTGTGCAGCACAACTGTTTTCATCATTGCTAATAATCATAAATGTTTGTTGAGCAGCAAATCAGCATATTAGAATGATTTCTGAAGGATCATGTGACACTGAAGACTGGAGTAATGATGCTGAAAATTCAGCTGCGCATCACAGAAATAAATTACAGTTTAACACATATTAAATAAATAAATAAATAAATATACAAATAAAACCATACCTAGTAAACACAAGTTAAAGGGACCATTCAGCCAGAAATGATAATTTTGTATGTTATTCAATTCTTTGTGACCTTATTGCTTCTGTGACACATAAGATGATATTTTAAATGAGCCAAACATCATAATACAGACCAAAAACACTGAGATGTGTCTGAAAATATTTCACTAAGAAAGTCACACTGTTTGAACAACAAGAGTAAATAAAGACATGAAACTATTCCTTTAATCCATTTACAGCATTAGTGGCATAATTATGGTTATAGTTATAATAAAAGTGGCCCTGGACCACAAAACCAGTCATAAGGGTCAATTTTTGGAAATTAAGATTTATACATCATCTGAAAGATGAATAAATAAGCTTTCCATTGGTTTGTTAGGATAGGACAATATTTGGCCGAGATACAGCTATTTGAAAATCTGGAATCTGAGGGTGCAAAAAAAATCTAAATATTGAGAAAATCACCTTTAAAGTTGTTCAAATGAAGTTCTTAGCAATGCATATTACTAATCAAAAATTAAGTTTTGATACATTTACGGTAGGAAATTTACAAAATATCTTCATGGAACATGATCTTTACTTAATATCCTAATGATTCTTGGCATAAAAGAAAAAAAAATCATTTTGAGCCATACAATGTATTGTTGGCTGTTGCTACAAATATACCCGTGATTCTTAAGACTGGTTTTGTGCTCCAGGGTCACAAATAGGAAAATAACACTTTAAATTCATCAATTATGAAACCAGTTCAGTTCAGTTGTGCTTCTGCTTTATTATTTTGTTCAGTATTTAAATGTTTACTGTTTTTAACATTGTAAATCTAAATAATTATCTGTGATTTATGGACACATGATGGTTTAGATTTACATTCGTGCATTCAACAGTGATTTGCATTGCATTAAAGTACACATTTTATGCCAGTTCTTACCGTCCCTGTACAGTTTGAGCTCCAGGAAGGCTGTGGACGGGGTTCACCACATGACGCTCCGCTGTGGTTCAGCCTCACATGTCTGATTTGGAGAAAATGCACATGATTTTGAATCAGACGAGCAGAAGCACAGAGATCTGTATGTAATGCAGCACTGATGTGTGTGTGTGTGTGTTCAGGACGTGCCGCTGGCGTCCGGCTCTCAGGAGAACTACGTCCTGCTGCTGGTGCTGCTGTGTGTGTTCGCCGGCGGGACGCTGGTCCTCCTGGCCATCCTGCTGGTCTTCTGCCATCGCTGCTGTCGAGGGGAGCGACGCTACTCCAGGTGAGGAACATTCACACCTCCAAACCTCCAGAAACAGCATTCAATCTCACCTGCAGAAATCACTTAGATAAACCTGTTCATCATCACATATAGTGCGTGTGTTTACAAACTCCAAACAGTTCAATATATCTCAGATGATGTTGTTCGTGTTTGTTTGGTGTTCAGAGCCAGCGATGACCTGGAGAAAACCAACACCACATACGTAGAGGAGAGTCAGCCGATGCAAGGTGAACACGAGTCATTCACAAACACAGCAATACAGTCAGGCCAATCTTTTAGTTAAGAGATTAACTCATTAAGATGGGTCAGATTTATGTGATTACAAGTTTTAAACATCAGTTTGTTTTGTTTGATCAGGTTTTTAAAGTGTCAGTCAGGTTTGTTTGTTTAAATGCTGGTTGGTTTTGTTTGATTCAAAATTTAAAGGTCTGAAAAATTCTGAAAAACCATTAATGAGGATACGACCTGTTGTCTTATGTGAAAAATAGCCATTTTTTGATAGAACTGGATGCGAGTTTAACATTTTCAAGTTAATCAGTCATGATGTTGTGATGTTGAGAAATACGGAGAATGGCTGGGTATATAGGATATTTAAGCACTTATGATCGGAAATAAATGTGACCCTGGAGCACAAAACCAGTCTTAAGTAGCACGGGTATATTTGCAGCAATATTGTAGGGTCAAAATAATCTCCTTTTCCTTTTATGCCAAAAATCATTAGGATATTAAGTAAAGATCATGTTCCATGAAGATATTTAGTACATTTCCTACCATAAACATATAAAAACTTAATTTTTGATTAGTAATATGCATTGCAAAGAACTTAATTTGGACAACTTTAAAGGCGATTTTCTCAATATTTAGATTTTTTTTTTTTGCACCCTCAGATTCCAAATATTTGTTCTATACTAACAAACCATACATCAGTGGAAAGCTTATTTTCATTTGTATAAATCTCAGTTTCAAAAAATGGGCCCTTAGAACTGGTTTTGTGCCTTACTCTCATTTCTGTTTTTTTTCCAGACGTCACCATCAGACTCGAGAGCGGCGAGTCGCTGTCCACTTCCAGCTGTCATGGCGATATGGACGCGGATCACTTCCTGTCTGCATCGGTCACCGGGCGACGGGTGTCTTTCAATGAGGCTGCCATCTATGAGCAGAGCGCCAAAGACCAGGAGAAAGGTCGAAGGTCAGACATCCTCATTTGAAGGTCAAGGGTCAACAGTGGCAGTGAGAACGACAACATGTTGAGAATCACATTCATGGTTTAGTTCGGTTTTGTTTGATTTAAATACAGGTCGGTTTTGTTCAAATAACATTTAAATATCAGCCAGTTTTGTTCAATTAACAGTCTTAAATGTTGATTGGTTTTGTTCGATGAAGAGATTCAAACGCTGGTTGGTTTTGTTCGATTAAGAGATTCAAACGTTGGTTTTGTTCGATTAAGAGATTCAAACGCTGGTTGGTTTTGTTCGATGAAGAGATTCAAACGTTGGTTGGTTTTGTTCGATTAAGAGATTCAAACGTTGGTTGGTTTTGTTCGATTAAGAGATTCAAACGCTGGTTGGTTTTGTTCGATTAAGAGATTCAAACGCTGGTTGGTTTTGTTCGATTAAGAGATTCAAACGCTGGTTGGTTTTGTTCGATTAAGAGATTCAAACGTTGGTTGGTTTTGTTCGATTAAGAGATTCAAACGTTGGTTGGTTTTGTTCAATTAAGAGATTCAAACGTTGGTTGGTTTTGTTCGATTAAGAGATTCAAACGCTGGTTGGTTTTGTTCGATTAAGAGATTCAAACGCTGGTTGGTTTTGTTCAATTAAGAGATTCAAACGTTGGTTGGTTTTGTTCGATTAAGAGATTCAAACGCTGGTTGGTTTTGTTCGATTAAGAGATTCAAACGCTGGTTGGTTTTGGTCAATTAAGAGATTCAAACGTTGGTTGGTTTTGTTCGATTAAGAGATTCAAACGCTGGTTGGTTTTGTTCGATTAAGAGATTCAAACGTTGGTTGGTTTTGTTCGATTAAGAGATTTAAACGCTGGTTGGTTTTGGTCAATTAAGAGATTCAAACGTTGGTTGGTTTTGTTCGATTAAGAGATTCAAACGTTGGTTGGTTTTGTTCAATTAAGAGATTCAAACGTTGGTTGGTTTTGTTCAATTAAGAGATTCAAACGTTGGTTGGTTTTGTTCGATTAAGAGATTCAAACGCTGGTTGGTTTTGTTCGATTAAGAGATTCAAACGTTGGTTGGTTTTGTTCGATTAAGAGATTCAAACGCTGGTTGGTTTTGGTCAATTAAGAGATTCAAACGTTGGTTGGTTTTGTTCGATTAAGAGATTCAAACGTTGGTTGGTTTTGTTCAATTAAGAGATTCAAACGTTGGTTGGTTTTGTTCAATTAAGAGATTCAAACGCTGGTTGGTTTTGTTCAATTAAGAGATTCAAACGTTGGTTGGTTTTGTTCGATTAAGAGATTCAAACGCTGGTTGGTTTTGTTCAATTAAGAGATTCAAACGTTGGTTGGTTTTGTTCGATTAAGAGATTCAAACGTTGGTTGGTTTTGTTCGATTAAGAGATTCAAACGCTGGTTGGTTTTGTTCGATTAAGAGATTCAAACGCTGGTTGGTTTTGTTCGATGAAGAGATTCAAACGCTGGTTGGTTTTGTTCGATGAAGAGATTCAAACGCTGGTTGGTTTTGTTCGATTAAGAGATTCAAACGCTGGTTGGTTTTGTTCGATGAAGAGATTCAAACGCTGGTTGGTTTTGTTCGACGAAGAGATTCAAACGCTGGTTGGTTTTGTTCGATGAAGAGATTCAAACGTTAGTTGGTTTTGTTCGATTAAGAGATTCAAACGTTGGTTGGTTTTGTTCGATGAAGAGATTCAAACGGTTGGTTTTGTTCGATGAAGAGATTCAAACGCTGGTTGGTTTTGTTCGATGAAGAGATTCAAACGCTGGTTGGTTTTGTTCAATTAAGAGATTCAAACGTTGGTTGGTTTTGTTCGATTAAGAGATTCAAACGCTGGTTGGTTTTGTTCGATGAAGAGATTCAAACGTTGGTCGGTTTTGTTTGATGAAGAGATTCAAACGTTGGTTTTGTTCGATGAAGAGATTCAAACGTTAGTTGGTTTTGTTCGATGAAGAGATTCAAACGTTAGTTGGTTTTGTTCGATGAAGAGATTCAAACGCTGGTTGGTTTTGTTCGATGAAGAGATTCAAACGTTGGTTGGTTTTGTTCGATTAAGAGATTCAAACGCTGGTTGGTTTTGTTCGATGAAGAGATTCAAACGTTGGTTTTGTTCGATGAAGAGATTCAAACGCTGGTTGGTTTTGTTCGATGAAGAGATTCAAACGTTGGTTGGTTTTGTTCGATGAAGAGATTCAAACGCTGGTTGGTTTTGTTCGATTAAGAGATTCAAACGTTAGTTGGTTTTGTTCGATGAAGAGATTCAAACGCTGGTTGGTTTTGTTCGATGAAGAGATTCAAACGTTGGTTGGTTTTGTTCGATTAAGAGATTCAAACGCTGGTTGGTTTTGTTCGATGAAGAGATTCAAACGAAGGTTGGTTTTGTTCGATGAAGAGATTCAAACGCTGGTTGGTTTTGTTCGATTAAGAGATTCAAACGCTGGTTGGTTTTGTTCGATGAAGAGATTCAAACGTTGGTTGGTTTTGTTCGATGAAGAGATTCAAACGTTGGTTTTGTTCGATGAAGAGATTCAAACGTTAGTTGGTTTTGTTCGATGAAGAGATTCAAACGTTAGTTGGTTTTGTTCGATGAAGAGATTCAAACGTTGGTTGGTTTTGTTCAATTAAGAGATTCAAACGCCGGTTGGTTTTGTTCGATTAAGAGATTCAAACGTTAGTTGGTTTTGTTCGATGAAGAGATTCAAACGCTGGTTGGTTTTGTTCGATGAAGAGATTCAAACGTTGGTTGGTTTTGTTCAATTAAGAGATTCAAACGCCGGTTGGTTTTGTTCGATTAAGAGATTCAAACGTTAGTTGGTTTTGTTCGATGAAGAGATTCAAACGCTGGTTGGTTTTGTTCGATGAAGAGATTCAAACGCTGGTTGGTTTTGTTCGATGAAGAGATTCAAACGTGGGTCGGTTTTGTTCGATTAAAAGATCCAAACAATGGTTGGTTTTGTTTGAGTACGAAATTTAAATATTGTTTGATTTAGTTTAACAGATTTAAACATCAGTCAGTCAGTTTTGTTTGATTATATTTAAAGGTCTGTCAATTTAGTTTGATTAATAGAGTTAAATAGTTTGAGTCAAATAGTTAGTTTGAGTTAAACAGAGTCGGTTTTGTCATTGTCCACTTTAGCTGTCTGTCAGAGAATCAAGTCCATGTTTTAGATCACAACCATAAAAAAGAGAAAGGAAATGAAATAACCAGTGAATACTGAAAAACAGCACATGAGTCAGATTTACACTAGAGCTCATATTGGCTCTGAATCTTTAATGGTTTCTCAGGTACACACTGACAGAGGGCGACTTCCATCACCTGAAGAAAGCTCGTCTGACGCACCTGCACATGCAGCCGCCGACGCTGAAGATCCTCACCATCATGGAGTGTGAATCACCGGAGAACAGCGTGACGCTTCCTGAACAGCCCTCACAACACCCGTCCCTCTCCATATTCCAGGTGACACACTGCTTTATTCTCTCTCCAACATGAAGAGCATCAGCAGCGTGTTTATTTCTGTCGAATGCACTGCGGAAAACATTAAAAATGCACTAGTGACCCATCTGCAATACAGGCTTTTGTGAAGCAACATTAAACACTGGAGTGAGCTCACATTATACGAACAACTAAACAAACTCTTGCTGGGCCTGATGATCCGCAGACAAACAAAGACTCTCTTTTGAATAAAGAACGTATCAGCGGATTACAGCAGCACTTTTGGGTTCCGATGAATTATCATTTGGGCGTAAATGCGATTTGCTTTCTCATGTAAATTAGATAAAGTTCATCGTAACTCTCACTGACTCACTGCTGATTCATTTTCTGCATAGAGCTGCAGTTCAGTTACGCAACACAAGCGCTGTCAGTGTGTCTGACTCAACAGCTTTCCATAGATAGGAAAATAAAAAAATATTATGAATAATAATAATTAATCAACCTGTTAGAACATCTGTCAACCAATCAGAATTGTTTATTTGCGCAATGCTCAAAATATTATTTTGATATTTCCTGCTTTGAAATTCAAGTTTTTAAAAATTTTGATAATAATAGTGTTTTTGTCATTTTTAAATATAAAGTTTTTATATTATAAATATTTAAAATATTTTTATGTTATATAAAATATGTCTATATGTGTCTGTATATCATTTAATTTGTTTATTTATTTGTACTTATTTTAATATTTCAAGTTAAACTAAACCAAATAAAAAATGGTGTTTTTTTTGCTTTATTTTATTTCAAGTCACAAATATTTTTTTCATAGTTAATTACAGTTATAATTTATTAGTTAATAACAACCCTGTGCTGGACTGAAGCGGAAGCCTCATAAGCTGTTAAATTAACACTGTCATTCTCTTAATGAGCCTAAGTGTTGAGCAAAGTGCATTTTCAATTAGGCTGAATGTTTTAATATTGCATAGATTTTTCATTTGTATAATCATATGCATTTTGGGATTCCGTTCTGGGATAGGATACTGCATTAGAATCTGGTGAATGGAAAGCGTCCTGCAAAGCAGCATTATTACACTGGCTATAGTCTGGAGTGTATGATGCCTTAAAATACACCCTGTGCAGTCAGCTCATTAGGTTGTGTGTTTGTGTGTGTTTTCAGCCTGCGGAGGGTCCCGTGCCGGAGACTGCAGGCTTGTGGAGCACTCAAAGCCCCAGCTGCGCTCTGCCCGGAAACACACTGAACTCCACACTGAACTCCAGCGCCGAACACATCGGCAAACCAGCCCGATCACACACCGTGAGTCACGCCGATCATCAATAGAATACAGCAGTACTGTAAATTGTACAGTACAATTGCAAGCATATCAGTGTTTGTTTGTTGAACTGAATTGAATTTACGCGCTGCACCTGGACAGAATGACTTTAAATGGCTTTAAATGTGTTTGACTTTGGGTTTTAATGTGAGCCGGATGTTTTCCTGAGATTGACCGGCGTTACCTGTGACCCGCCGGACACTTTCGCAACCTCTTCCCTCCTGATGTTCCTCTCCAGATTGAGGTGATGAGCAGAAGCCTGCTGATGGACAGAGATTCCACTTCCTGTGCGGCCAGCGGCGCTGCGAGTCCGGCTCAGGGCACCATGTTTCACTTCCTGTCTAAACTCAGACGCCACGCCAGCCTGGAGGGAGCAGGTCCGTTCTTCAGCGTCAAGAAATGGAGACTGGACACCATCCAGCGAGCGGCGAGTCTCGACACGAGAGGTGAAAATGATGTGAAACATCACAAACACTTCCATTCTGCACATGTGAAGTTCAGATCAAGTCGGACTGGAGAGGAAGTTGACGTCGTCTAAAAGATGTTCCATAATTCAATGAACAATAATGATTCATCATGATATGAGCTGCAATATTATTCAGAAATCACATTCTGTAAAACAATCCAAAGCCAGACGTCCTGCAGTCTACTTAAACAATGTTTTACACCCTGATCTTATTCAGCCCTGAATAAGTCTGGAGAATAGGAATCAATACCGGATCAATACAGGTAGAGTAGCTCAGTTTAGTTAGAGTCATGTGACTGGTGTGAGATCTGATTGGCTCAGAGATTTCAAGCAGGAGTGCAGGACAAAAGCTTCTTCCTGATAAATGAATTATAAAATAATCGTATTATTCTTCACCTGATGTGAAAGGTCAGTCAGTGCTGCACGCTCATTTCCTGCTAATGAGCAATAGATCGCATTACGCGCTCTCATTATTGAGGATGAGGGGAGCCGTGGCGCCTCCTTTCCAAGCTTCTTTGCTTCTCTGTAGCTCCGTTCCAAAACCTGCTGACCTGATGACGTGAAGAACACGCTGTGAGGAGCTGCGGGAAAACAAATAATATAAAAGCCAACTGAAGATATTGATAAATACTATAATGGTACATAAATAATACTAGATTAACACCTACACATTGCTGCCTATGTAGAGCGTTTCAAATCAGTCACTTCTAAGGTTTCATCGTAATTATGATTCAGCTTGAGTTCAGTCTGTGATTGTGCATGTTCTTGTGTTCTCTTAGGTTCTCCACGGAGACGTGCGTTTCAGAGGCAGCGGGCGGCCAGCGAGACTCTGGATCAGGGAGAAGAAACCTTGCAGTGTGGAGTCAGTGACTTCCTGTTGCGAAAACCCACCACACCACTGCAGAAGGAGCCGCCAAGACGCCTCTCGGCTGGTTCTTTGGACGCCACTGCAGGAGCTCCTCCTGCCCTCAGCAGGTACGGCTATATTCTAAAATTAGAGCAGTTGTGTCCAATCTCGCTCATGAAGGGCCAACATCCTATAAAGGAGTAGTTCCCATTGCTAACCTAACCCCAACCTATAGAGTTAAGCTCCAAGTTTCTAGTGATCCCAAAGACATTGATTAGCTGGTATAGGCATGTTTAATTAGTATTTGGGCCAAACTCTGCAGGGTTGTGGACCTCCAGGAGTAGGATTGGACAACCTTAAATTAGGGGTGTCCTATCCGGCTCTCGGAGGGCAAATGTCCTATAGCAGTGGTGTCAAAATCTTGTCCTCAATCACAAATGAACCAGCTGAATGACTGAGATTCTCAGGAGCACTTGATAATTACAAACAGGTGTGTTGGAACTAAATGCTGCAGGTAGGTGGATCTCTAGGGAAAGGATTGGGCATCCCGGACTGGCCCTGCATTCCATTCGTAGGGGCTCATCCCTATGCCCTAATCCCTAATCCCTTCAAAACTCTCACTCTGGAGGGTAAACCCTTTGAAGGGATTAGGGATTAGGGCATAGGGATGAGCCCCTACGAATGGAACGCAGGGTGTGATCCCAAACAACTTCCCTGTGCAAAGAATCATGGGGGCGGAAGTGTCCATCAGTTGTTCCCTTTCGAAATCCTTCATTCCGAAGGGCCCTTTGAAGTGCACTTGTGAATTGAAGTGAAGCTACTTTTAAGCACTTCGGTTTGGAACAACCCTTCAATTTGGCAGCCATGATTGTTTTCATTCCAAAGTGCCCTTTGGAGGTGATATATGCCGCTCGGAACGCACCACTAGAGTTTAGCTCCAATCTGACCAAATTCACTTGCCTCAGAGATTCTAGAGATCCTGAAGACCTTGATTAGCTGCTTTAGGTGTGTTTAATTAGTATTTGAGCCAAACTCTGCAGGGTTGTGGACCTCTAGGAGTAGGATTGGACACTCCTATCCAGCTCTCGGAGGGCAAATGTCCTTTAGCAGTGGTGCCAAATCCTTTTCCTGGAGATCAGCCTTCATGCAAAGTTTAGCTCCAACCCTGACCAAACACAAATGAGCCAGATGAAAGATTGAAATTTTCAGGAGCATTTGATAATTACAGACATTGGAACTAAATGCTGCAGGTAGGTGGATGTCTAGGGAAAGGATAGGGCACCCTTGACCTAGAGAAGGGATTGGCAACTTCGGCCCTGGGGCCACTGTCCTGCAGAGTTTAGCTCCAACCCTTCTTAAACACACCTGAACAAGTGTCTTCCAGATCACTATAACCTTAAAGGCAGGTGTACTTGATTAGAGTTGGAGCTAAACTCTGCAGGAGAGTGGCCTCCAGGGCCGAAGTTGCCTCACCTAGAGTTTAGCTCAAACCTGACCAAACACTCACCTCAAAGTTTGTACTGATCCTGAAGACCTTGATTAGCTGGTTCAGGTGTATTTAATTTGGACTGGAGACAAACTTTGAAGGATAGTGGACCTCCAGGAGCAGGATTGGACCCTCCAGACCTATAGAGCAATGCTCTCAAACCTGTCCTGGGGACTTTTGAACATCACCTTCAATCTAGGCAAGTTCGTGGCTAGAGAGCCGCTTCTGCAGAGTTTAGGTTTAACCCTAATCAAACACACCAGAACAAGCTAAACAGTGTCTTCAGGATTACTAAGGCTGTAGGCAGGTGGGATTATTTAGCACCTCTCTAGGACAGCAGCTCTCTAGGACTGAACTTGTCTACCCCTGATCTAGAATGTTTGCAGAAGAATCAGAATCAGAATTGTCCTGCCACCTCTGCTAGTAATATAGAACATTTCACTGGAACATAACAGTCTTGTTTACCTTTAGGTTAGAAGTAGAAGCTGTGATGGAGCTCAGAGTCGACACAGATGCATTGAAAGACATGACTCCAACATTCCCCTCATCCCATGGACCTCTGGAAGTGGAGGATGGTGAAGAGGATGGACAGGAGATGATAGCAGGAGCATCGGGAGGCGGCGGTGAAGAGTTTGGACCAGTGAGTCGTCAGGAGAGTCTAGAGCAGCCCAGCTTGTACCGCGACATCTGGAGCCTGAGAGCGTCGCTGGAGCAGTACGCCTCCTCCGACCTGAGCAGCAACGACAGGGACTCCACTCGGAGCGACGCCGACAGCGTTTGCTCAGCGGGCGCGACGAGAGCAGGCGTCCCCATCTACCAGTCCCAAGACATCGATGACGATATAGACGGAGACAGCGAGCTTCCGTACGATGATGTGGTCAGGGAAGCCGGGCAGAGGAGAAACGGACGGGACAGCGTGGACTCCGAGAGAGGCAGTGACGGAGAAACAAACAACCGCAAGCTTCTGCAGATGGACAGCGGATACGCCTCTATCGAGGCCCCTTGCAAGGCTCCGGATGAATTCAGATTGTTCGGAAGTAGCTCCGGAAAGACCGCATCAGAACGTCGCCGCTTTTTCACCAATTCTGGTCGTAAAGGCACGGTTTGTGAGAGTTTTGAGGCAAGGCTGTTCAAAGAGGAGCTGGAAGACGAGGCGTCGGAGAGCAGCGTAAGTTTAGAGGCAGAGACTCCCGCTACGGTTTCCCACCAAGAACCGCAACCCGCGACCAAACCCAGGCCGCGCTTCCGCCGCAGAGACTACAGCATCGATGAGAAGACGGAGGCGCTGTTTAATGAATTCCTACGCCACGATCCCCAGTTCGACCAACAGGGCTCGCCCTCGTTGCGTCACCGGCACCGCTCCCGAATCCATCTCAGGAAGCAGTGGCAGCGCAGCAAGCAGTACAGCGACCCCGGTGCCGCCCGATACTCGCCATCTCTAGAGCGACAGCGCTGCTACCCGCTACGCCGAGGCGACAGCGCCAACTACCCCTTGGACACGCGCTACCACAGTACCTTGCCTCGAATTGCTAGCGCCGCAGATGAGGAGGCCAGCGAGGGAGCGGCGGGAACGGAATCGCCCGAGCCGGAAAAATCCGGTCCAGAGCTGGAGGGTGCTGGTCCACCCTCAGAAACAGGCAGTTCTGGTCCAGACCTGGAGGAAAACGCAAACAACAGCAGCAACAACACAAGCCGGCATTTCTTTTCAGCACAAATGCAGGACAACAGTGCCAGGGATTGTGAGATACTGGAAGACTTGGGGACAAATGCTCATCTCGGAGATTCACATAAACATTCACAGATGACACGAATGACTACATTTAGTTCTCATTTGCATTCACACACAGACGCACTCATACCAGACCCCACCGATCTGGATCAGGATTACACGCGTCACACGCTCGCCGACATCAGTCCGTCAGACAAACTGGCGTCCACGCTGGACGATCGGCTCTACTCTAATCTGAGGACTCAAAGAGGAGGTCAAGAGTGTGTCGTGACCGTAAGCCGCACCTCACCAGATCTAGAAGAATAAAGGGCCGTTCACACAAAGAACGATAACTATAACCATGAAGGTTTATTAATCGCTCTAAGAGCAACTCTTAACGATAACATCACAGATAAACAATATAGTTGGAATCGCATTCAAAACGCATTTTCCAGCTGATGAATGATAAAAACATCATCATTAGCCAGTCTGACTTTAATGACCTTGAGCATTTAAAGCGGCGGATGAGATGACAGAACGTTATCGTCCATTGGCGAGGACGCTAATATAGTTAATGTTATAGTTATCGATCTTGTACAGAATAGTTTAAAATGGTACAGCGCCACCTATTGAATAATCGGCTGATGTACAGTCTCAGATCTGTTTTATGAATATCAGTAGCTCCTTTTCCACCAACAGGGTGCTGGTGCAAGTGCTGGCCAACTAATGTCCTTATCACGAAATAACAAGAACTCAATCTAGCAAAGGTGATGCAAATCTAGATCATTTAATTAACAAACACACTGCTTCCATGTCCGTCACATTGCACTGTGACACTAAGCAATTTCTATTTGCAATCCGAAATGGAGAATGCATTACTATGAATTTGGTCGTCGTTTAGGTCTGAGTGAGTTCTGTAGATCCCACAGCTGAGCACCAGCACCGTTCCTGTGGAAGAGGAACAGCAAACATCACATGGAGAGAAATGAATATAACACTACTTCAGCAGAACATGAAACAAGAGAATGCAAGCATGACGTCTAATGGGAACATTAGCAATAAACACACACACGGAAAGACTGAGGCATGTTGTAACTGACCAGTGGCATTATTTTAGCAAATCTGTTTGGTGACAGGAATTACACACTTTAACAGAGTAACTATAATAGAGTTGAGAACATCCATCCAAGATGAAATAATAGAAACCCTCATATAACTTCATCTCACGGGACTAAACATAGAAACACGGATCTGCAGTCAAACTAACTTTCACTGTGAATCAAACTGCAGCCGTTTGGTGCTTCAAGACTCAAAATCAGCACTGAACATCATAATTAAACAGATCTAGAACACATTCTGTGATGTGCTTCAGACGGTGAAGGTTGAGATCCGGTCCTGCCGATGGATTGACACACAGCAGAACTTACTGCAGATAATAGAGATCTTACATATCCCATAATGCATATTACCCTTGACGAGGGTCTGCAGTTAATTTGTGAATCCAGAACATCACGAATCCTTGTTATTAAATCATTGATGGTAAGATGATCAGTGCTCAATATCTCAGTCTTCATATCATACACATACGACTATTAGGCTCTTAAATGTGTCTTGTATCATTTATTCCATCCAGATCGTGTTTAGCATTGAGAACGAGGGGTAGGCTGTAGGTGATTGTATATATATGTACATCTAGATCACTCAGAACTGTCATTTTTAAATTATAATTCCTTTGCAATAAAGGTACTTTTGTTGGTTTTATGTAAAAATCATTATTACACAATTGTTGGGGGGAAAATGCAAACAGTCTGGCTGACTCATTTAAAATGTCAGCTAATATCAGTGCAAATGAGACGTGTACTTGTGTGCTTAAATTACACGATTGCTTTTACACAATAATGACTTAAAATATTTAGAAAAATCTGGAGTTTGGAATTGTTTGGAAACCAAAAGGCTCACGATGAACTGTTAGTTTAACCTCCAAAAACAAACTGCTAGATGCATGTTGGGTTGTTTAAAAATACATCAGTTATATACGGTCTAGTGAGCCAGAAGAGAAACGTTCTATTAATGTCGTGTTCTTGAACACAGATATTTTAGATGCCTTGAGCAACATAAACTCTGATGGACATAAAGCTGTCGGCTAGATATCGCACATAATGAAATACTACAGAACGCATTAAACAAAACCGGAGCTGAAGGTGATTTTCTGTGGAAGTGGGCTTGTTGCCATGGAAACAGGCGTGTAAGGAGTCATAGGTCACACGCCAGAGACGGAGCAGCACCGTTCTGCTGATTCTGGACAATCTCGCCCTTTCCTCTCACTGTATTCATAGACTTTTTTTTGTTTGAATTTTTTGAGGTTTGAAACAGCAGCGGAAGAGAAGCTGCGGCCGCAGGAGGAATGCGCCGAGTTTCCTGCAGCTCTAAAAATACTGGAGAACTTCCAATCATCCATCAACAAAACCATGACCTCACTGAGTCAGTCTCTCACAAATACTGGTTGATTTCACAAATAACACTAAATAATAATGAAGGCCATTATTAAGAACCAATTTCTCTTTTCATGACAAGCAAGCACAAAATATTTATAATATTATTATATTTTATAAATATCATATTGACATTTTGCTTATTCATTTTTATTACTACCATGTCAAAAAGTCCAGCCTTTATCAAAAAAACAAACAACTATGACAATAAAACTACTGTTCACATGAGAGTCATTCTGAGATTAAAAAACAAAGGACAGATGAACACTCACCCAGAGTGTGCTGAAGGACATCAGCAGAAGATCATGGATCCACAGCATCTTCTCGTTCACGGCCAGTTTGTTCTGCTTCAATACAGATGGAGCTCAAACAAACATCTTAGATTTGGTTTGATCAAACAATGTGGCATCATTCTCAGATTTCTGAACCAACAAAACAGCTTCACAGGCAATAAATAGAAATTGCAAGATGTAAACAAAAAAAAAAAAAAAAAACAGACAGAGCAAATTCTAAGACAGAATAGTGAGCTATAAATTCTGAGAAAAAATTTTAACTGTGACATAAAAAGTCATAATGACCTTTTTTCATTTTTATTCCAAAAAAATTGAGACATAAAATCAAAATTTGGAGGGAAAAGTTCAGAATTGTGAGATGCAAATTTGCAATTAGCAATAGCAAGAAACAAAGTCTGAACTGTAAACCAAAAAATGTGGCTTGATTTTCAGATTTCTGACACAGTAAAACAGCTTCACAGATATTGTTTGTAAAATCTTGGAAAAACTGGGCCTCACATTTGTTTACAACAAATTTTCCAAAAACATTTCTAAATAAATGTGTAACATCATAAAGCAATAATTCCTCTACGATTAATGGTTCTTGGCATCAACTGCAGCATCCAGTGGCTTGCTGCTTTAATCGAACTATCGACAGCAAAATGACACCAGAGAACCAAGTTTAAGGCTGAGGATACACAGGGCCACTTTTTGAGAAATGTTGCAAGAAATTTGTGGATACTTCAGATCAGTTGTGGCCTTGTGTCTCACCTGGTTGCCCCCTGATGGCAACATTGTTCAGATTTGCCCCATGCATCATCACCATATTAATAAAACCAGCAATAAACGAGTCCACATGATGGAACCAGGCTTGTGCACAATTCAGAACTGAATTGAGAATGACTCCTAAATTCCAATTCAATTTGAATTGAATTTGAATTGATGTCAAAAACAGGATCTAGAATTACAATTCGAATTTGAATTAAAGGAAGCAGAATTGCAATTCAATACAAATTCAAAGAAATGCATATACATAAGTGAAGTGTTTAACAATGAAGCTTTACAATATATGTCAGATATCATTTCATTACATATTCTATAAATGGTATTAGTTTGAACTACTTGTACAGATTACATTAACAGGAAATGTTTCCCCCCAGCAATGAATGTTAAAAGCTCTAATCACAGAACACATAATTAAGTTTGATTTATTGGAATTGTAATTTTGTGGAACACAATGGAACGTGACTCCATATCCCAGAATGCTTTGCTTTAACCAAGTATTTAAAATGGTTGGGAGCTATTGAGAATTAGATGCAACAGTGTTGCTCAATGAGTTTTGCATTGGAATAAATCACAACTGGATTTACAACGACTTTGTGTTATTTGATTACTTTGAAATGAAAATAACATTTTGAACAAAACTAATCAAACATTGAGGGAGTAATTTATTTCAAGAATTTGATCATTATCTATATGTTGGAACAAAATGTATGCAGGGTTGAGGAGTGACTAGTTTTGTGTCAAAATTAAATTACAAAATTAATGTAATTGCATGTGAGATTCAGCACATTCTTTCTGTTGTATGACTGTGTGGAATGTCTTTGAATTGCCATGAATTTAATTCCACTTCCTGTCATTCCAACTCCAATTCAAATTCAACTTCCTGTGGGGCGGAGTCAATTCAATTCAAATTCCAACTCATGAATTGAATGGCGGCCAATTCTGAAATTCTGAATTGTGCACAAGCCTGGATGGAACAGATGCGAGTACACCAGCATTTACGCAACGGCTTCAAACACACCTCATCCAATCAGAATCACAATCATACTATACGTTACCTTCTGTGGACTCATTTGTTTTTTTTCGTGCTCATTACCAGTATAGGGGTAATGCATTACTAGTAACGTGAGTTACGTAATCGGATTACTTTCCACAAGAAACGGATTACTTTTAAGCACACAAAAAAATATCACTTACTTTTTCAATTAACACAAGTTCCTTTGTTTTGTATTGACTGACGTGTCTCCTGAGAAGCAGAAACACTTCCTTCAGCCTTAAGATTATTCATTTCACTTTTGGTCAAACTTTACCTTCTTGGTCTTTTTTTTTTTTTTTTAAAAATTAAAAATAAATAAGCAAGTCCAGCCCAGGTGACAAAAAGTAACGCAAAGGTAACATAATGCATTACTTCCCATTAAAAGTAACTAAATAACAGTTACTTTTTTTTGACAGAGTAATGCAATATTGTAACGCATTATTTTTTAAAAGTAACTTTCCCCAGCACTGTTCATAAACTAACATTTTCTGCATAGACCCCACTGTACCATGCAGTGCATCATGGGAAAACTGACATTTAAACGTGAAGATGTGCATCTGCGGTACAAGCAGCGGATCAAGAGAGCAGCGATTATATACCAGCGGTCGAGCAGCACAGAATGAGTCACCGATGAGTCAAAGCGCTCCTGTCCTGCATGCAGAAACTCTGATGACACACAGATACTTCAGAGAAACAGGACAATTCTGCATCAGATACTCACTCTCATGTCGCTGTATGTAGAGCACAAATGGAGAGATTTAACAATGTTCACGCTACTCTTCTCTAGACACCAGCAAACTCCAAAAATGACCAAAAAACAACATTCAAAAGATCACAAAATCCTCACCCTCCATCAGGAACATCTTTGTGTTGCACAGAAAAAAAAACTGCATTTCAAACCACATGATGGCGAGTAAATGATGACAGAACCTTGAAGACTTTATGCATAATACAAGATGAACATTGTACATGCATTGCATCTTTTCATAATTACTAAAACGCAATATAATATTTGTCATTGGATATACTGTCATTTTGAAATGTGGCTTAAAAACATTCAGAATCAAGTTGTAAGGAAGCATGTCTTTGCTGCATTATAGAAAAAATGTAAAAGATAATTGCAATTTTTTCTCACAATTCAGACTTTTCCACACAAAAAAAAAGGCAAAATTGAGAAAAATCAGAATTGCAAGAAAAAGGGTCATAATTGTGAAAAAAAAAACAAAAAAAAAAACTCAGAATTGCAAGATATCAACTCAGAATCATGAGGAAAAAAAAAAAAATAAAATAATAAATATATATATATATATATATATTATATATATATATATATATATATATATATATATATATATATATATATATATATATATATAGTGAAATCTAAATGATGAGAAAAAAAAAAAATCAGAATTGCAAAATGTTAACTCACAATTGCAAGAAAAGAGTCAATTTTGAGATAAAATGTTGCAACTACTTTTCTTATTTTTTATTTGGTGGTGGAAAAAAACCTGAATTGCAAGATGTAAACTCACAAGTCAGAAAAAAAAACAAATAAACAAACAACTCTGATTTATATCTCAAAATTCTGAATTTTCTCCTTGCAATACCGTGAGAAACAAAATCCAAATTGTGAGCTAAAATGTTGCAATTATGTTTAATTTTTATTCAGTGAAAGGAATGTAAAAAAATAAATAAATAAACATCCACACACTCAACTATGAAGGCATTTCTCGAAACTAAAGCCCTTTTCCAATCAATTACATGCAAATAAAGACCACGAGCTCAGCTTCAGTTGGGATGTGTTTTATATAAATAATACTTAAAAAATATTTATCGGGAAAAACAAACCAAATGGGGAAAATGAACCCAAACGTCCTGCGGCGAGCAGCTCTCCGTCCGCTGTCCTCTCCCAACGCGTCACAGCATGCAGTTTCGTTTTTAACAATGGTATAATCATCATCATCATCATCTGCAGCATATATCTCTACAATAACTGATCTCTTTACATCAAACCATCTGCATCTTTAACTGCAGGTAACGACTGTAAATTAAAAGACGGTCTAAAACTAAACGGGAGGTCGGGTGAGACGCGCGTCGTCCGCGAGAGAAACCGAATGGATGATCCTCGGCCACGGAGGAGGATTGTGGGAAACGTCTCCACTCTTTAACAGCATTCTCAAGTGAAGTCAGTCCGGTCCAGATAAAGTCCTGGCACTGCGAGTTTGAGTTCATCATCATGGCAGAAATGTGCGTCGGGAACAGCGTTCAGTACTTACTGCTGGGAAACAACATAAACCTGCGGAGAACAGAGAGAACACGCCGTCACTACACTCCTGCGCTCACCAGGAAACGTCTCGTTGAGAGAATGACTGTGAGCGACTATCATTAACCCGTCAGGACATCAATGCATCCAAATACACACTGGAAAAATCTGACCCTGGACCACAAAACCAGTCGTAAGCATCGCGGGTATAATCTGTAGCAACAGCCAACAATACATTACAGCTTCTATTCTTTTATGCCAAAAATCATTCAGATATGAAGTAAAGATCATGTTACATGAAGATATTTTGTAAATTTCCTACCGTAAATGTATCAAAACTTAATTTTTGATTAGTGATGTGCATTGCTACAAACTTAACTTGGACAACTTTAAAGGTGATTTTCTCAATATTCAGATTTTTTTGCACCCTCAGATCCCAGATTTTCAAATATTGTCCTATCCTAACAACCCATACACCAATGGAAAACTTATTTATTCAGCTTACAGATTATGCATAAAACTCAATTTAAAAAAAAAAAAAAAGGACCCTTATGACTGGTTTTGTGGTCCAGGGTCACATATAACGGTTTAATGTTGTAAGCAAAGTTTACTATACTATGATTTACAAGAAAATTATTCCTGATTATTTCAGTCTATTTCAAAATTTCATGTTTAATTCAATGTTACTTGCCATTCATTCTAATTATTTGTGAAATTCACTAACAACACCATCATACTGCATCCCAAAATAAAAAAAAAACAACAAATTTGCAAAACATGCTGTAAAATAAAACTATAAATATATTTTTAAAATAATAAAGTATTTAAAAAATATCTGATATATATAATTGGACTTACAAAATGGTAGTGTAAATATTTCATGAAAATACAATATTTTTCAGTAATGTGAAAGAACAGATGAATTTATAAAATGTTTAAGGTGAGACACTGCAGGTGAACAGGGTAAAAAATAAAATGAACTAATAGTTATCGCCTTACCCAGTTGATTGATTACATTTAGAATTGGAAAAACATTTTTTTGTATTACAGGTTTTCTAAAATGGCAAACAAGCCATTATTTACTGAAATATGCACTAATTTGCATACATTTCTAGTACACAGATCTGTTGAAAACACTGAATGAAGTTTTTTTTGATGTTTTAGGGTCAAAAGTTTTGACAGAGGGAATTTTGGGTATCTCATTTTTGTCACTCCATAATCCAGAAAACAGTCAGAGAACAACATATTTTCACAATTTCTTGAGGAATAAAATGTAAATAATCAAGCAAATTATATATGAACAAAATTTCTATACAAGAAAAAACCTCATCTTGAGAAAACAGCCTATAAAAATCTGTATTGTAATTAAAATCTATTGACACAAATAGATAAAGTGCTATAAAAGAAACACTTTACAGTGTCTGTTGGATGTTTTCTTTCCACTAGTCTGAAAAACACTTTATGAAAAACCAAGAAGCCCAAAATCTTAAACTTGACAGGTGCATTTTTGCCTGCAGTGTCTCCCCTTAAAAAAAACATGAATTCTATTTAGAACAGTGGTGAAAATATTTAATGAAAACATGATATATAAATATATTTATACAATAAAAACTCAAGAAATATATACAGACTGTAATTGTACCAATATAAAATGGTAGTGAAAATAGGATTATAAAAATAATAGATTTCATCAATAAAACTTATTCATCATCTCATTCGGCTGTAAACATCAGCGAGATCTGTTTCAGATTCATTATGTGCCGTTCCCGTTATTCAATGTGATTTGATGCCTTTGCGTTTCCAAATTTCCGCATGTTGTGAGATGAAAGTGTAAACAGGTTTCCATCCAACTGCATCCAATCGAGCAGAGCTGAAGATGAAAGCGCTAAATATAGACGGACGCAGAGAGAGAAGAGAGTCTGAGTCACTCGCTCCATCAGAGAGACAGAGAGAGAGATGATGATGATGATGATGATGATGATGATGATGATGATGATGATGCGATGGAGTGAGACTGAGTCATCGCATTCACTGCGGCATCTCATCAGCATGAGAGGAACCCCACCCCGAACACACACACACACACACACACACACACACACACACACACACACACACACACACACACACGTCTGGTTTATTATCCTTGTGGGGACTCTCCATAGACGCAATGGTTTTTATACTGTCCACACTGCATTTTCTATCCCCTAACCCTACCAAACTTTCTGCATTTTTACTTTCTCAAAAAAACTCATTGTGTATGATTTATAAGTCCCCACAAGCATATAAAAACAAGACCACACACACACGTCTCTGGATAACACTGATCATCCTCAGTTCACTGCTGATTGAGGACAGTTCAGCTCATGGAATACACTATTGGTAAAAAGCTTGGAATAATTCAGGTTTTTTTTTTTTTAAGTTAAGACTTAGGCTGCTTTTATTTGGTCAAAAATACAATAAAAACATGAAATATTATTAGAATTTAAAACAGCTTTTCTATGTGAATCTCTGTTAAAGTGTAATTTATTTCTGTGATGCGCAGCTGAATTTTTAGCATCATTACTCCAGTCTTCAGTGTCACATGATCCTTCAGGAATCATTCTAATATGCTGATTTGCTGCTCAACAAACATTTCTTAGCATTAAGATTATTAGCAACGTTGAAAACAATTGTTGGTCAATGTTTTTGTGGAAACCATAAAACTGTACCGAAAACAATACTTTTAGACATTAAATTGATCAAAAGTGACAGTACAGACATTTATATTGTCACAAAAGATTTCTATTCCAAATAAATGCTGTTCTTTTGAACTTTTTGATCAGCACAACTGTTTTCAACATTGATAATAATCATAAATGTTTGTTGAGCAGCAAATCAGCATATTAGAATGATTTGTGAAGGATCATGTGACACTGAAGACTGGAGTAATGATGCTGAAAATTCAGCTGTGCATCACAGAAATAAATCACAGTTTAACAGATATTAAAATAAAAAACAGTTATTTTAAATAGTAAAAATATTTCAAAATGTTACAGTTTTGGTTGTACTTTGAATCAAATAAATGCAGGCATGGTGAGCAGAAAAGACTTCTTTAAAAAAAACATTAAAACTGGAGTAATGATGCTGAAAATTCTGCTTTGATCTCAGAAATAAATTACATTTTAAAATATATTCAAATAGAAGATCGCTGCTTTAAATTTAAATAATATTTCTAACATTATACATGTCTTTACTGTCATTTTTGATCAGTTTAACCTAGATAAAAGTCATAATTATTTAAAAAATATTTATTCTGAATGGCAGTGGTTTCCACAAAATATTGTGCAGCTGTTTTCATCATTGCTAATAATCATAAATGTTTGTTGAGCAGCAAATCAGCATATTAGAATGATTTCTGAAGGATCATGTGACACTGAAGACTGGAGTAATGATGCTGAAAATTCAGCTGCGCATCACAGAAATAAATCACAGTTTAACAGAGATTCACACAGAAATTCTAATAATGTTTCTATGTTTAACTGCATTTTTGATCAAACATTAAACACCTGTAAGATTCATAACACGGAGACTCCAATCAATATGCCGAGTCTGCAATGAGAGCAGCTCGGTCTCTGGCGCGCAGCGAGTGTCTCACCTGTACAGAGGAGGCGCAGGTGTGCAGCGCAGCAGCTGCATCGGGTCATTGCTGCTTGCAGGTGGAAAGTTTGCGGATCTTGCTGGCGGCGGAGACGCCCTTCCTGGAGGGGTTGGAGGAAGAGCTGGAGCGCCGCTCGGATTTGGGTTTCAGTGCGGCCGACTCAGTCCCGTTCACACACACCGGTTTGGCCACGGCACAGGTGCGCTCCGGAGCGCGCTCTTCCTCGTCCTCCTCATCCTCCGGAACCTGCCCTGTTCAAACCCAAATGACGGGAGCGTTAGTGACAAACACACCGTCAAACACAACAGCAATGATAACGAGCCGCTGCTAAACTGAGTCTGTGTGGAACCAGAGAATCTACCAATCACTTAAAATTAAAGCTTTAAAATCAAAAAGTTCACTGAAAAAAATGTAAACTGCCAGTAAATTTGACAAATAATTACAAAGACACACAAACCCTAACAGAAAACTTTATGCAGTTTTAATTTCTTATTAAAGAATATTTTTAATCTTATTTTAATTTCTTGTGTTAATATTAATTTTACATTTAATATAAAAAACACAATTGAAAAAAATATATATAGTTTATTTTTCTACGATTTTTACAAACAAGGATATCTTAAAAAGGAGTTTTTGTCAGAGTTAAATCACTTCTAGGTACACACAAACACTAACACACACAGCAGGTCAATGCAGTGCTAACTAGGAGCTGAAAGTCAAATGTGGGTGGAGTCACGGTGTTCAACAAGCCCCGCCCCCATGCCCCACTCACCTGGTACAGTGAAGTCCTGAGTGTATATGATGTCATCCTCCCCGTCGAACAGCTCGTCATCGTCCTCCTCCTCAGCGTAACCGTGGAGATCCTCCAGGTAGGGCACCACCGTCATGCTCCGCCACCGGTCGCGCGTCTCTGCGCTGGGTGGGATGGGGACGGGCGGCTCCGAGGGAGGATGTTTCTTACGCACCCAGCTAAACAGGAAGAGGAAATGACCCGTGAGACCAATTATGATTGATGTCATCTGAAGTATGGTTACAGTTTATTAAAAGCAGTACAAAACATTTTCTTTATTTGAATTAAAACACATTAAAAAAGTGTCTAATATTTCTAATTTTCATTTAGTTTAACATCATGCACTAAAACAACTAATATTTAATACATATATATATATATATATATATATATATATAAAAACACACACAGTATATATACTAAAAAAATCAACTATGATTTAAAAAAAGGAAAAAACTAAAATAAGAAAAAACTATTTTGAAAACTAACAATTATGTAAGAGTTTAAAACATCTGTTCTGAATATCCGTTGAAATGTAATTGATTGCTGTGATCAAAGCTGAATTTTCAGCATCATTACTCCAGTCTTCCTCCAGAAATCATTCTAATATGCTGATCTCAGGTGAGCTCAAACATCATTAGTGCACGTGCTCGTGAGCTCTCCTGTATCCATGGAAACCGCATCCGTTTCCTCACTGGAGGATGTCTGCCGGATGAAGATCTCAAATCCAGGCCAGGTTTATTTCTAGCTCATCTCTCCCACTCTCACTATTCTCCGCTTCCTCTTCCTCCCACTCTCGGCTCTCTGTGTTCATCTAACATCAGCGCTCCTGCTTCCCTGACTCTGATTCAAACCTAACCATTCTGGTACCCTAATGATTTCGTTACAGTTTTTAATAGAATCGGGCAGCTAAATGAACAATACTCCGAAAATGAGCCTTCAACGCTGCATTTGATCACAACGGCCCATCTGTCCTAAGGAATTACACCGATCACATCGGGTGCTTGGTGATTCTGCAGTGATGGACTCACTTGTGTTGTCTGATGCGCTGTATTGAAAACCTCTTCACAGGATCATATTCCAGCATCCCTGCAAATAAAACACTTCAGATGAAGGAACAGAGAGGGAGGTTTGCTTCATCAGCCGAGGATCAAACACACAAAGCCACACGATCAATATCAGAATATGCTTCAACCACTGACTTTAAATGTATACAAATGTTTTTAAATTATTAATAATTAATAAACATGAAAGCTGAAATGTGAGAGATTTCAGGTTTACCACATTTGATGCCCTTTTTGGGTGTTGATCACCGTTTATAAATGAATAAAAGCCTATATTAAACTAATTCTAACTTACATTTTTTGCTGAACTACACACAATACATATCGTTTCATTTTTGTATTGTGATGTATTGTGACACGATACATTGTTACACCCCTAGTGGTTGCTAAAGGGTTTAGGGAGGTTGCTAGGTGATGGCCTATGGATGCTTTTGTTATTAAATAAATGTTACACTGAAATGTAGCATTCAGTGTTAGGAGTTTGTTTATCTAATGAGGATGTTTAATAAATCTGTGTGTGTGTGTGTTCATTCATGAGTGTTTGCTCTGTGCTTGTGAAAATAAAGCTCTCAAACACCAGCTGATCCAGCATCAGTGCTGAACATTAATGTCGTGGCGCCATCTAAAGGTCAAACATACGAATTACAACACAGCCATTATAAACGATGCTGACCGTGCACAAAAAGGTAAAGGGCATTTAATTAAATAAATGGGCTCAATTTTAATTTAATGTGCTTGACTTAAACTCAGGATGCATTTAATCAGAGATAGATACTGACAATATTATACTAATATATATATATATATATATATATAAAAAAAATACATATTATATTATGTTTTTTTTTATTAATGTTTTTTGAGAATTGCTTACTGTTGCTTTGAACACAATCAGTATTTAATTGCTCTGAAAGCTCAGTCGTGAGTCACTGCAGCACTGATATATGCGCTAGAAAACACTATAAATACAACACAGCTAGATTTAAATCTGGAGGATCTCTTGTATCATTATACATCATCATATCTGCCAGTACTAAAACTGCTCTCTGTTAAAGCACTCTGGCATTACAGTCATAACAGTCAGGCTTTCTGTGAAAAAGTGTGCATTGTGAAATGCTCTACACAAATAAATTTGACTACGTTTTCAAGTCAAACAAGCTCTGCGGTTTAATCGCTCACCTCTCAGCAGGTCCGAGAGCAGCGGGCCGCACTCCTCTGGAATAGTGTAGTCACCCTTCCCAATGTTCTCAAATAGCTTATAGATGTTGTCCCCTTCAAACGGGTACAGGCTCGTGGTTATGTTGTATCTGTGAGGAGAGACGGACAGCTTTTACTTCATGTGTGCGGGTTAGGAGTTTAAATGACAATCAAACAATCTCTGTTCAGGTTTACAGCGAGAGAAAGCAAGAACTTTCAACTTATTTTTAAAATGTGTTTAGCAGCAGAATTTATGGTGAAAACTACAACACCCATAATGCTGTGCAGAAAATTAAATTCCACCAATCCCACTGCATTACGAGTAACTAGTAAAGTAACGCATTACTTTTGAATTTAGAAAATGTAGAATTTAGAACGTATCCGAGTAGGGATGAAACGATACCACTTTTTTACAAACCGATACGAGTACAAGTATTTTCATTTGGGTACTTGCCGATACCCAAAACTTCTTAGATTTGGTTTCAATGAAAGAGCAATTAATTTGGAGGGAGGTTTTATTTTTTGCCTATAGTAAGGATAAACACTCTTTAACAGAAGGCTATTCCAAGTCAAAAATGTACACAAAAAAAAAAAAAGGCAATGTCATCACTTTAGACAAAATGTAAACGTAACCAGATAAAGGAAATGAAAAGTGCTGCATAGTTAACACACCCAACTTAACAAAAAGGCAGCAGAACTATTACTCATTAGCATTCAGTTACACAAAGTCTCAAAACAGCCTCCTGCTTTTAAGTACACAAACTTTCACTTAAACTATGTGGCACTATTCTACTGTTAAACAAATCAACACACTGTGGTGTTAAATGACTATTAACAAACAATGTCGCAAGAATATGTATAATGTCAGTTGGTTAACTTCATTTATCAAATAGATACAGTCAAACCAAAATTTATTCAGATACCTTTTCTCACATTATCAGACATTTCTTTTTTCACATTATCATAAACTGTGTCCTGCACCCAGTTTTAAAAAAAAAAATATATATATATATATATATCTCTCAAAAATTAGGTGGTGTATATCTGGTGTCTGAATAATTTTTGGTTTGACTATATACCCTTAGTTATTTTTATTTTTACACTTAATTATGGCCATTAAAATATGTTTTGTTACTTTCACTGTTCACTTTTTTTTTTTTTTTTGCTCTGTGGTACATCATCTTTAATTTAATAGCATTAAACTGCTCCACTGCAGCGACTCAGTACTGTAATCACACGTTTTGTTGTAATAATGCAGGGAACCACTCGTTATGAATCTCCTAGCTCTGATATTTTCAGAAATATAAGTCACGTTGTTTGGGCTATAATCCAAAGCGACTCAAATAATGCAGAAACACTCATGAAGCAAGCAAAACATGCGCAACGCGCTCAAGCACAGCCTGGCGCATTTCACACAGACTGCTAGTTTCACTTTCGTCGTACAGTCGTGTCTGCTTAAGGTTGAAAATAAATGATGTTTATAGTGAATGTCTCTATAAATTTTGTTTCATATTTACGAATTTGTTTTAATCCAAATGATGCGTGTGCTAAGTGAGCGAACATCAACAAAGATCACGCAACAAAAGTGCGCTCTCTCTCTTTCTCTTTGTTGAACTTATGCATTAACTTGTGCATTGCTTTAGTTACTTGTTTTTGACATATCTGACCAAACTACAAACTTTCCAGTGATCTTTTCGTGCATTTACGCCGCCGCACGCTCAATCCACTCTGTGCGCTTTGCCTATCAGCTCGCGCGCACCAGCTATACAAGCCTTGATACTGAATGTTTAACATTATATTATTTGCATACATATAATTCGTAGACATCCTTAATCTCTAATGACTCCATTCTGCTGTCTGTTGTTCTGGTGTTAGTGTTTCTTTGCTTGAATACGCACTTGTCACCTGCTGTGTGGTATGGGCATTTGGTATCGGGGCATTTTAAACAAGTACGAGTACGAGTACAGGAACTCAGTATCGGGCCCAATACTGATACCAGTATCGGTTTCAGTGCATCCCTATATCTGAGTTACTTTTTCAAATAAGTAACACCAATGTTTTATTTTTTATTATTTTTTTTTTTTTTACCTTTTATTGACTGAGAAGTCTTCTGTCAGGAAATTGGGAGTAATTACTGTGCATTAATTAATTTCACTCACAAAAATTCCTCAAAATGATTAAAAACAGTGATCCAATTCAACCATAATAATAAGAAAATTATTTTATATACACTAACATTCATGCTTCATTTTATTTATTTTTTATTGCTGAAGAGTGTTTTTCCCCTGAGAGAATTCACTTTTCTTTCAGCCTGAGGTGCATTCATTTCACTTTTGTTGTGAAAGCGCTTTTACGTTTGCTAAAATGAGAAATTTTTATATTATAAACAAGCAAGCCCTGCCCAGATTTAAAAAGTAACACAAAAGTAACAGAACACATTACTTTCCATAAAAGGTAACCAAGTAACGTAATTAGTTACTTTTTAGGGAGTAACGTAATATTGTAATGCATCACTTTTAAAAGTAACTTTCCCCAACACTGCGAAGAAATCATGCCAAAAGTCCTTAATCGTAAATCGAGTCCGTACACTCCCAAAATACTTACATATATTAAAAAATAAAAAACAAATTCAAATCAAAGTTTGTTTTTCTTCATGGCTCATAACTGTTTAAACACTTTTTTATTTTAATCCCTAAAAAACTTCCAGAACCACGGCTGCTGAAGAAGTGGGCAGTACTAATGCACTCCATTGGTCTGAGCCAGAGCCTGACTCCGCCCACCAGCTCATATTCATATTCATATTCATCACCAGCATGAAGCTGCGCTGCTAATCGTGACTGAAGGAACTCACAGTGTGACCCCAGCAGACCAGATGTCCACCTTGAACCCTGAAAACGTGTCCAGGCCGTTGGCGATCTCTGGTGGCTGGAACGCTGGCGACCCCTGACTCGTCCGACACGTGTCGTCCTCCGCAAACGGGTGGAGGGCCTGGGGGTCAAAGGTCAGAGATCAACACAAAAGAACCTGTGCGGAAGGTGTATGCATTCACTGATGTTTCTGTACACAAACATAAGTTTTTTTCTATGATTTTATACATCGGGATTGACAGGGTTAATGATTTAAATGAGCTCAGCGTGTTGATGAGAACACAGACGGGCGTCTCACCTCCGCTACGCCCAAGTCAGAGATCTTCAACGCCCCGTCTGTAGTGAGCAGCAAATTCCCTGGTTTAATATCTTTGTGTACAATTCCCTGGCTGTGCAAGTATTCAAGACCATCCAGAAGCTGGCAAAAGTACCTGAGAGAGACACAGGAAGAACAACAGACACGCAAACGTGTGATTTAGGTGTGAAACGCCAGCGGATCAGCAAAGCCGGTTCACAGCAGAGCTACTGTGCAGATACACTGACGAATTAGTTATCAGTAACACAACAGTGCATTTTAATTTATTTTAATATATTTAATAAGTCTTTTTAACATGTTAGAGTCTAAAAAACTAATTTCAGGCCCAAACTAGGCCAACACTTTGTAAGGTCAGGTAACCTCCGTTAAAACCAAGATGCCAAAATGGCATAAACAAATCTACATACACAAATGGAATGACATATGACAATATGAAGAGGCTAAAAATAGGCCACTATGGAAATTTTACGACCCATCAGAGTGGCCGATAACGACCCGGCAGAGCCTCAGGTGTGGTGGCGTCTCTTAGTCTTTGGCTTTCAGTGACGTGTGTGTGTTTTATCTGATAGCTGCTGTTTGAGCATCTCACCCGTGAGCTTGAAATACTGGAAATCTCTTCTCTGGAACGCTGTCCAACATTTCCTGCATTCCACAGACACAATACTCCATCACCATATACGTGCGGCAGCAGTCAAGGAACAAACACACGAGCAACAGCCGATCACTGATTCAGCATTACAGCCAGTGACCTGACACACAGCAGGGTTATCACCACCAACTAAACTATTACAACATTTTTATTACCTCGAATAAAGTAAAAGGTAAACATTAGATTAGATTAGATTAGAAACAACAAAAAAGAAATGCTGCCTTGCCTTGAGACATTAATTATTCATTTCAGGGCCAATAAATCCTCTGCAGTGAATGGGTGCTGTCAGAATGAGAGTCCAAACAGCTGATAAAAACATCACAATAATCCACAAGTAATCCACACCACTCCAGTCCTAGGGCTGCACGATTATGACAAAAATCACAATGGTCAATTATTCCCTTAAAATTGTAATTACGATTATTATTTACCATGATCACAATTTACATTGAATGATGTTTTGAATAGCTTTATACCACTGTTTGAAGCACTGCATGCCACCTTTTTTATATAAAACAATGAAAAAAACGTTAAGATAACCTGTAGGAAAAACACACACACCCCCACATTGTGCCTTTAAACAATTACATAATTGTGGCATCTGTAAATGTAATCACGATTAGAAATTCGATTAATTGTGCAACCCTACCCAGTCCATCAGTTAACATCTTGAGAAGACAAAATCTGAAACAAATCCATCATTAGGATGTTTTTAACTCAAATATATTGGGTCCATAATCCAAAATAACACTTCCTCCAGTTTAAAAAAAAAAAAAAAAGTGGTCTGGTCTGAATCGGGAGAGAAATCTGCACAGATCAAGCATCGTTTACAAGCCAAAACAGCTCTAAACAAATATTTGGCTGGAATTTGATGTAAAAGGCAACAGGAGATGGACTTTTTCACTGGAGGAACTGTTATTATGGATTACTTGTGGATTACTGTGATGTTTTTATCAGCTGTTTGGACTCTCATTCTGACGGCACCCATTCACTGCAGAGGATCCATTGGTGGAATGACACATTTCTACAAATCTGATGAAGAAAAAAACTCATCCTAATCTTGGATGTCCTGAGGAGGAGTACATTTTCAGCACATTTTTATTTTGGTTGAACTGTTCCTTTAAGACAGTAAATGAATGCTAAAGCAGAGGCTGAATGCTGAGCTGACGCAGTCATTTCTGCGTCACACACGCATCCATGCGCACACACACACACAGAGTCAGAGCGGCTGGTGTAATGTGAAAAGGATATATTTTCTGCTTCTCCTCGTTGTACAGCACATCCACCAGCTGGATGACGTTTTTGTGCTGTAGTCGTCTCAGCAGCTGAATCTCCCTGCAGAACAACAAAACACACACACATTCATTAAACACACACACACCTCCCATCTGCCCATATCAGCAACACATATGAGCGAATCAAAAAACAATGATCGATAATTCAACGTGCGTCCGTCATTACGACACAATCACCATTCTAGCGAACGTTCTAACACATTTATGAGATGAAAATACTGAAGGTGTAACTGATCAGCGCTTGTAAATGAGTTGGTATTTAAGGGTTGTTTTAGGAGGTTATGTGACAACAGACTGACACAAACATTTGCATAGTGAACATTCATGAGAAATCCTGAAATTATTCAAATAAACACGAGCTGAAAAGCGTGAGAGAGATGTGTAGTAATCAGCAGAGCTCTGAGAACAGAGACGGGCCGCGTTTCCAAACGACGAAAATAGCTGCAGGCTGATGCAAACACACACTAGTGCACGTGTATGTGCTGCAGGACGCCGGTTTATCTGACTGACCACAACACACACACACACACACACACGTCTGAGATCAATGTGTGTTCAGAAATGAATAAATATGGTGTGGGATTTTCACTCAGAAACTGAATTTATGAGTTTAATTTATACCTTCAAAAAATATTTTATTTATGGTCAGTCTGTAGTATTTGGAAATGACAACAAAGACTGAGCATGAAAACAATAATTGCCTTGATTTTCCAGTTAGACTGACTTCTAATTAGGATCATTACAGTTAACAAAAGCTAAACTAAAACCATTAAAAAAAACTCACATTTTATTGTGTTAATCATTTATTCTATTTAGTAGTAAAATAAATATGATCTAAAAATAAAATAAAACATTTTTACTTTTATTACAAATAAAAAATTGCTAACGCAGCTTTTTTTATTTTAATTTAGTTATCCTGATGTACCAACTAAAACTAAAAAAAAATAAATAAATAAAAATGAAAAATAAATAAAATACATAGTCAAACCAAAAATTATTCAGACACCAGATAAAATTTTTGACTTTTTTTTTTTTTTTTTTACAAGTGGGTGCAGGACACTATAGTTCATTTATGTAAGTGAGGAGAGCAAAATAAAGTAAACATTATGCGTAAAAATTCTTCATGCAGTGGACTACCAGTAAAACTGATAAAAAATTGGGACCAAAAATTTGATTTGACACTTTGACCTGACCATGTTTTGTTACATACCTTTCTATTAAAGTTATCTGATCTTATCACGATGAATTTGTTCTGACACAGATTAACTCTTGAGTTCTTGTCATATTTTATTACCATTTTCTAAACTATAGTGAATAAACTCAGATGATGTGAGAAATGTTGAAGGTGTATGAATAAATTTTGGTTTGACTGTACATATAAAAACAACACTAAATTACTAAACCTTAAAAAATTAAAAAATAAAAAAATTATATGGATTCAAAAAAATGAATAAAAACTAAAATAGTATCTCAATTATAGTAAAGAAACAATGCTTCCAATTAACATTTTTCCTATATTGATCATGTTGTCAATATCTCATTTGACATGTCCATTAATAAGGTCCCATGAGTTAACATTAGTTAATACATTAACAATTTGCAATGTTTATTACAGTATTTATTAGCCTAACCTAACCCTAATCCTTGTTAACACTAGTTAAAAATACAACCGTTCATTGCTAGTTCATATGAGCTCAGGTCCATTAAATACATCAGTCAACATTTGACGTGGATCAAAACCTTTCAAAGTTGTCCCAAAACCAAAACAATACCCGTTCTTGTCTTAGGACAACTTTTTTGATCCACTTCAAATGTTAAATACTGTATTAAGAGGTGCAACTATTGATTTAAATAACGTATCACCAAATACTAAAATTAACATTAACTACAATTAAGAAATGCTTTAAAAGTATTTTTCATTGTTAGGTCACGTTAACTAATGTAATTAACAAATGAACCTTATTGTAAAGTGTGACCAGTTATTTCATTCTTTAACGTGACATGCATTCTGGGATTCCCTTCTTCCAAAGCATTCAACCCCAATGCTGCCTCACAGTCTGGACAAAACAACTACAACAACAGCGCGGCGGGCGTCTCATCTCACACTGGGCACACTAGATCCCTCACTAGGTATTCATTCTCTAACGCTCAATGTCACCTGTGCTCCTCTCGAGCACTTCCTGTTTCCTGTACTCCACTGACCTCGTTCCCCGCTCGGGCTCTGGCATTGCTCCGGCGTGGCCATGGGAACGGCGCACGCGTTACGTAACGCTCGTCATGCTGCGCGCGCGGCTGCCGGTCCAGACCTGCTGTCAAAGAACACGCGACGAGAGCGCAGCAGCCGTATAAGGACACGAACACACACAGCGATCGCTTCAATCACCAGCATGAAAAAACACCGATGCGGCGTGACGCGTCACAATTCATCTAAAACTACAGCTTCCAATGTCTCACTCTAGTAAAGCTCGATAAATGAGAGACAACCTGGAATATTATAATATTGCTGCTTTAGGTAAAACCTTACATGCAGCAGCCAGTTTTGGTCTGTTCTGTTTCCGTATCAAGAAAACATTCAAAACGCACACTTAAGTGTTTATTTTATAGCGCTTGATTTGTGCGCCTGTACATTTCAAATCCAATCCACACAGCAAATAAACATGAGCTGTGATGTGTGATTCACTAGAAGACAGCCTGTGATCATAATGACTCTATAGTGAGCGTCCTGTGAAGGTGTCACAAGGTTTCTTTCTAAGCACCTTCTTCTAAGGCAGCATCACATGTATTCTGCAGAGAGAAGACAACGGTCTCTTTTCACATCTCTGCGGTTCTCAGAAGCAGAAGTCGTCATAGTCTGTAAACTTCTATAGCGGTGAATAAATGTAATAAATGCGCATTCATTAGAGCAAGGAGGACGCTGCCTTATAAGGGTGGCGTCTATGTAGTTTGTCACTGGTTTTGACACACGTGGACTAATCTTCTAACAGAGATTCAACCAAGACAAGCAGAAGACCAAACACACGTGTCCTGGCACGCGAGGGTTTTGAAGCCGGTCCAAAAGCTCTCGTCTATTTAAAGCAGAAGCCCGCGGCCTCACTGCACATTATTTTAATTAATTTAACTGCTCTGTGTGATTAAACAGCAAGAGGAGGAGATGAAGATGATATTTCACAGCGCAGAACGAACGTGACGAGTGTCAGAAAACACAGAAGAAGAGAGACATTTCTAAAGTGAAGTTAAAGTCAATATGAACATCCACACGCCATTTCACTTCCGTCGTGTGATGTGATATTTATGAGCGAAACAGAACGTTCAGCGAGGAAGAACAGAACAACTGTAGCAGAACTTTCTCACTGGTTAACCAGCTTTAAATGAGTGGTTTATGTGTTGAGAAAACTGAGAAACGCTGCATGACAACCACTCAATAGCTGACTACTGCTTGATGTTAACATTAACCAGCAGAAAAGGAAAGTTGTTATATTTAGATGTAAGATTATGAAGACAAACATTTATTTCTACATAATTAGAAAATAGACAAATATAAGAATATTAAAATATTATTTAAATAAAATGTTTAAAAAAATTATATTAAAATAGAGTACTAAAAATAATTCAAATAATTTTAATATAACTAATTTTTAACATTTAAAAAAAAATACTAGTTATAAAGAATATTTATAAAAATAATAATTACATATAATCGATTTTTTAATATAATTTTAAATAAATAACATTCTTATAAATAATCCTACATTTATATTTTCTCAAATTACATTTTTTATCAATAAAAATAGATTTTAATACATAAAATACTTTACAAATAAAATTACAATTTTAATTAAATAAAAATAAAAGTATTTTTTATTAATGAATATTTTAATAATTTGTATAAATAAAAAAGTAAATAAAAATAAAAATTAACTATAAATAAAATACGTTTATAAATAAAAAGATTTCATTAAAAAAAAAAAGGATCTATTTGTGACCTGTGCTGGCAAAATGAGTTGGAAAAAATAAATAAATAAATAAAGCAAATTTTCAAAAATGAGTTCTTTTTATTTTCAAAACAAAATGACTGAAGGCGACAGAGTAAAACTGAATTAAAGTTTTCTAAAGATTCCAAAGAAAAATCATCAAGCAACGTTGTATATTTTCCTCCAATCCTTTTCCTAAGAATAATTACTATATTATTACTCACAATATAGCTATTTTTTATTTTATCTTTGTTTTTTAAAAAATAAGAACAAAGATGCGAATAAACAGTAGTTTAATCGAGAGAAGCGAGTGATTCCATCTTTCCTTTTAATGCCGGATTAACATCGAGACAGATCTATATTAAGACCTACTTTAATTTATGGATCTAATATAATCTTAAACATCAGATTTTTTCCCCAACCATTAACTAAACGTTCATGTCAGACATAACAGATTATGTTGGTGTGAATCTCACCAAGACATATTTTGCAATAATGTGCTTTATAGGAAGCTCGAACGCTCCTGGAACCTCAAATTCGACCAAAACTGACATTTAACACTTTGTTTACGTGTAGCTCAAAATTTGACCGTGTGCATTCCGACTTACTTTGCCAGCACGGGTCACATTTTATAAATATTCATCTATTATTACGGATAAAAAGTCAGTTAATTTTGATGTCACATTAGTGTTAAAATTCAAAGGTAAAGGAAGCAAGCAGCTCTTACTTTTTCACATTGGCCTCTCCGTTGGGAATTCTCCTCAGTTTCTTCTTCTTCAGGATCTTAACGGCTCTGCGACACAGAGTCTCCGAGTCCAACATCTCCTTGACCTTCCCGTAGGACCCCTCCCCGAGCAGATCGCCCATCAGGTACTTCCCGATCAGCTTGGCGCGCTTGCGTCGGGGCTGGTAGATGACCTCGGTGGAGTCGATGCGGTGGATGAAGGTGTCCATCCCCATGAGCTCGTTCTCCGTCAGGTAGTCCAGATGCTGGAGTTCACCACCTACACTCATCTTCCCGGGCCTCTCGCTCTCCTTCCGCCGATCCCGCGCTCTTTTCCGATCGCTCGACGGGAATATCGGTATTCCGAAGCAACGGAGGAGCAGTTCAGATTGGGAAGATCGGTCAGTAGAACAACATCACAACTGATAAACGCCTGTTAAACCGCAGCAGGAGCATCGCTCGACGGCGACTCAGTGAACCGGAGGATGAAACGAACAGATCCGAAGGATGGCCTAAAACTAACCGCGTCTAACAAGTCTCTGATAATCTGCTGGTGCTGTTAGGTTTTAGTCCCGAGGCTTTTTAGCCGACACTGGGAATCGCTGGAGCTCTGGGCATCTTTGCAGAAAAACGCTAAATCAAAACTTCAGTCTCAGTAAAAGTGCAGGTCAGCGTCGGGCCGCTGGGAAACCTCGCATCCTTTCCAGAAGCACGTGAACGCTCTCTTTGGTGAGGATTAGCGATTTCACTTCAGCATTACGGGAAATCCATGACCGAGATCCAAAATACCTATGAGAAATAAGAAGCAAGATTAATCAAACAGCCTCACCATCAATCTGCTTATGAAGTGGCAAAACAGGCCTCATTACTTTCATAAATCCACTCATATGTCATATAAAACACAGCAGGATCTTTCCTCTTCTCTTCATCATGTCTGAAGTCTCACGGTGTTTGAATCAGATGGTGTTTTGGTGATTTGTAGTGGATGTAAGCTATTATATCATTGCAAAATGTAATAAATAGATCGCCCAGTGACATACCTCAAATTTCATCCTCATACATTCAATACACCACATAAAGTGATATTACTATACTACATACTAATATATATATATATATATATATATATATATATATATATATATACACACACATTACATACTATATGGCAAATCTCAAAAGCTTAATTATTTATACAATCACAAATGTATCTGATATCAGCAGCTCTGATAAATGCAATTATAAGCCATTAAGATAATTAGATATTATAAACATTAGCATTATGATTTTCTTTTTAGGTTTTCAGAACTGATTTATTTATTTATTTATTTATTTTTTGTAATAACTACACTTTTTTTTTTTAACACAAACACATAAAACTACATTATAACAAAAATCCATGAAACAGATCCATATAAAAGTAATAAATGCAAAGTAGGATTAGAGCTGATAAATAAATGAAAAAAGTAAGTAAATGTATAAAAAAAAAAAAAAAAAAAAAAAAAAACACACACACACAAAAACTCAACTGTGCTATCCAATCATAAAAGCAGAAAATGAAGACACTGTAACATATTAATTAAATACATAATTTAACACATAATTAACATTAATTATAATAATTAAAATATCAATCACAGGTTTGAAGAAAAGATACAAAAGGAAACCAGATTTTTAAACAAAATTAGAGCTGCAAAACGATTAGTCGCGACTATCCGTTTTTTTTTTTGTTTTTGTTTTTTTTTTTTAAAGTTTATGCTTACATGCTATGTATGTGTACTGTGTATATTTATTAGGTATATGTAAATACACATATATATATATATATAAAAAAAAAATGTAATAATATATAATTGTATGTATATAATTTATATAGAAACATAAATATTTTACATATAAAACTAACATTTTCCTTGTGTGTATATATTTATATAAAATTTTATTTATTTATTTTCAATGAGCCATTTTAAGTCTCAAAAATTCTTACAAAATTCTAGATTTAGTGGTTACAGGATCTGGATCAAAACACATGTCAAACATATTTTGTTTCAGATATTTTGTAATTTTCGACGCATCAGATTTTCTGTAAGATGCTTTGAATCAAATTATATTGTGCGAAGAGCTTTATAAATAAAATTGAGGTGCATGACAGGTGTATAGAATGACATAAACCACAAACTAACACAAAACACACTCTGTCTTCATCTCCAACACTACATCTATTGATTCAGCAGTTCAAACCCAAATGCTTCAGTCTGTCGATCAGATACAATAAATGACACTGCTTTGACATTTAGCAATCTAACGCAATGGCATACACTCATATGAATGGGTGATCTGTTAAAAATGATTACTAATCATGTCAAACTTTGGTTGGATGAGTGTGAGGGAATAGCTACACAACATAATAGTTCACACAGCCTTGATTCTATACATACTGAAAGAATTGCCATTTTAAAAGCACATTCTCTGACAAAATTACATTACACTAACAACCAGATATGATAGTATTTGTTGATGTATTATGTAAACAGTATGACATTTGACCGTGATAATCATAAAGTACCACAGAATTAGCGTCTGATAGCACATTAATGCTTTGATTAGGTGATAATATTAAACCAGAGAGAGATAAACACACAATCCAGACTCAGACAGCACTAATATCCAGCGGATGAGCTGAAATTAAGAGAATGAAACACCGGACAGTAAAGTGAGATGTTTGATGATCGATCCGATCATTTGATCACGTAATGCGGATAATCGATCAAAGCCCACAGCTCGACACAAACCCCCAAACATCGTCCGAAGCTCATATATGTGATCTGAGATGTGTGAGAGTGAGTTTGAGCGCTAAACGGACTGTTTGTGTCGATGGAAATGAGCGTGTTTGATCGGCAGCGGTTAGCGGCGGCTAACACTCATCGCTGACAGAGAATAAGCTCGTCAAACTCACTGACCTGAGGCTGCAATCATCAGCACGACTCAATGACGGACGAAGACTCGCTTTTCTGCTGCTGTTCTACTCTTCATTCGTTTATTTTCTCGCATCTGTTCTTCACAGCTGCTGCTGCTTCAAGGCTGCCGCCATCTTGTTTACCTCCCTCCCCTCGATCCACCGCGCGTGCGCAGAGCCGTGAACGCGCCCGCCGGCCTCCAGCGGCACTCTTCTCGAGTCGGGCACGCGCAGAGGAAAATACGACAACTTCCCACGCTGTATTTACATTAATATTTAAATTATGTATGTATGTAATACATGTAATATTACCGAAGTCTGTTCGAGCGACTACCACGAAAATATTAACTACGTTAGAATGCAATTAGAATGAGATTTTGGCAATCTTACGATCAGTGTTGGGAGAAGTTACTTTCATGCATTACAATATTCCGTTACTCCCTAAAAAAGTAACTAATTACGTGAGTTACTTTTAAAATCTGGGCAGGGCTGCTTGTTTGTTTTTAATATGAAAAGTTATATTTTTGGCAAATGTAAGCCCTTTCACACCAAAAACCTCAGGCTGAAGGAAAAGTTAACTCACACCTGTACAGTAAAATGCAGAAGAAGAAAGCTCAACACTCTTCAGCAATAAAAACAGAACAAATGTTAGTTTATCTTGAGTAATTTGTGCTTATTAGTGTGACTAAACTGGATCATTGAAAATCAGCAGCAGAGACGATGGTTTAAAAAGAATGGGATTAAATACATTAAGGCTATTTGTATTATTTAACATTTAATTATTGCAGATTTGCATTTCACTATTTTTATTCATTGTGACAAATACTGTGAGTGTGAGTGAGATTAATTAATGCATGTTCACATTTATTCTAGAACTAAAGTAACATCTTATAAAAAAGTAACTCGGATATTTTCTTGTAAATTAAAAAGTAATGCGTTACTTTACTAGTTACTTGAAAAAAAGTCATCTGATTACGTAACTCATGTTACCTGTAATATGTTTCCCCCAACACTGATTACACTTAAATTTACCTCAGGTAAACACTTTGATTAATTGTAGCAAATATAATCGTATTAAATTTATGGCGTATGCTGAATAATCACATTTTTTATCATATTTTTTTTCCAGAAAAGTATATATATATACCTTCATATACTAAAACGTATTTCAAAATGTGTTTTAGGTGCAAGAAAATGCATTTGCAATCTTACAAAAGGCCTATATATTTATTAAAATCTATTTATGTTTTTAAAATATATTTTCAAAAATATACAAAAAATGCCCACAAACAATTTTGGTAATAATCATTTGCCATATGAGTCCTCTACTGCTTTACAGTTTATTTAAAATTAATTTTGCAACATTATTTTCAATTTGTGACCCTGGAGCTCAAAACCAGTCTTCAGTATCACGGGTATATTTGTAGCAATAACCAACAATACATTGTACGGGTCAAAATGATAGATTTTTATTTAATGGCAAAAATCATTAGGATAATAAGTAAAGATCATGTTCCATGAAGATATTTTGTAAATTTCCTACTGTAAATATATCAAAACTTAATTTTTGATTAGTAATATGCATTGCTAAGAACTTCATTTGAACAACTTTTGCACCCTCAGATTCCAGATTTTCAGATCTCGCCCAAATATTGTCCTGTATTAACAAACCATACATCAGTGGAAAGCTTATTTGTTAAAAAAATTGACCTTTTTGGCTGGTTTTGTGGTCCAGGATCACATTTTATTAATATGAAGCTGCTTTTGGAACAATCTGTGTTGTGTAAAGCACTTTATAAACAAACATGACTTGACTTTACAGTATAAGATGGGCAATATCCCAACAAACAAGGAATGTTTTTTTAACTTTTACGTTACATAAATGTTGGGACAAAACATTAAGTAATGTTATATTTTGAGTAAAAATGAAGTTAGAGAGTAGATAGAATCTCTCTCTGTGTGTTTGTTTAGAATGAGGAAACTTTTATGCTTTCCTAAGTGCCATATGACATCTAAGACAAACGTCCCAAAAATGGGTCCATAAACTATATTGAATTCAATTCAAAGATCTACATACATATATATACATATATTTTCAGACACTTGAGTGGGATGAGTGAGATGAGCGCTCTGCGAGTCGTGTGTCAGGGCCCGTTTTGGCTCAGCCGGTGCTGTGGGTTATATTTAACTAGTGTTAACCCTGTGGAATGTCAAACTCAAGCTCTGATTACAAACTCACACTCGCTTCCCTCATTACAGTCCGTCTTAATGAGCACAAACACAAATCAAACAGCAGAATCGATGGGCGCCGATGAGTCCTCTTTGAATTTCTTTGTAATTCTCGTTAATGCAGCAGCAATCAGTGCTTTAATGTGTGTTTCTGAGGAAACTAACCTCCCTCGACCAACGAAGCTCTGGATTTAAACTCACTAACCCATGTGTTAACTAGCAGTGCTGAAGAATTTGGACCAACTGCAGTGTCAGAAGAAAAGCAAAACAATTAATGCTGTGACATGCAAATGTCTGGACACTCAAGATGAACTAAAAGTACTGAAATTATAACGACCTCCTCCATTCCAACACAACTCATTAAATAATGAAACAATTAAGAGCAGCTAAACAATTGTGAGCATTGACTAACAAGAGCAGGAACTAATGGAAATGCTTGCATTTCTCATTCTTAAGTCACTCTAAATAAAAGTTTTTGCTTAATGAACAAAAGTAAATATCTAAACACCTTCAGCACGTGTGTCTCCCTCTAGTGGTGCTTTACTGCTTCAGCACTAGAAATAAAACACTAACAGCTGTTAACAGAATAAAAAAATCATACAGCGCTTTCTGCATCTCTGAATGAAAATCCAAGGGAAACAGATGGTGAAATTAATTATTGACTGAATACCCAAACTCATATGGAGGAAAAAAAAAACAACTTAAACAGACCAAAAATATGCAGTTTGGTGCTGAGATTGAAATGATCTAAACATATAATGTAATGCAATCCAATAATGATTGAGAGATGAACAAATAAACGTCCCTCAAAAGATGTGAGATGTTTTGGAGGCTTGTGAAGATCATTCCTCCACTGAAGAACAGTGAAAGTAAAGCTTCTGGAAACAAACGTTCCTCAAAAGATCCTGATGATCAGATTTGAGACTAAAAAATGATTCATGGAGAACCAAGCTGAGCTGCTTCAGTCCAGTGAGTGTTCATCTGACAATATGACTACAGTTACTCTGACGTTTACTTGATCAAAATCAGTCAAGATTTGACAGCAAAAACACACATGAAGCACCAGCTGAAGGTTGACAATTGTACAATTACACTAAAAGAGTTTTAACTTGATAAAAAAAAAAAAACTCTATACTATCAATCAGACGACAGAAGAGATTGTATGCAACAGCAGAGTTTGATCACGGCTTTGTGTGTCAAATATAAAGTTAATGAACTGCGTCTCCATGATGTCTGTGGAAGAGTCAAACCTCAGAAACAGAAAACACTGACCAGATGTTGTCACAGAAGAACATCTACTCACACGTGTGTCATCTCAGCCATATTCACTGGTTCTGCAGGTGTTCCTGGATCTCCAGCATTGCAGATGTTGGTTGATGTCCCTCATCAAACACACGATTCATCTCAAAGCCTTGTAAATAGAAGCTTCTTAATGTGTCACATCAGATTTGTCAGATTTGATGAGAAATGGGAATCATTACATGATATTTTTGATCTACTCATTTCTACTTTCATGACCACACGCTCGTGTCTCCAGTCATGTGCGGCTCCTTCTAAGAGCAGTATTTATAAATCTATTGGTGAAGATGACATTTATCCATCTGACAGCAGTTGTGTTCTGATTAGTGTCTCGACTGAACAAACTCTCATTAAACTCTCACTGATTCTTTATACAGTGACCCAGCAAACAAAAATATGAGTAAAGTATGTTCCTATTAAGTCAGGAATGTTCTCAAAAAATGAAAAATGTCAGCTTTTTAAAAATGTTTTAAAAACATCATATGAAGGTGAAGAGAATATTCCATTGTATCATTTTGCAAACATAAAGGCAGGGTTTGTATAAGAAATGGTGAAATTTAAGGCCTGGAAAACCCTAGAAATTAGCAATATTCTTGAAGAGGTACTTGAAAAGTGCTTGAATCATTGAAAAATAATGTAAAACGTTTTAACAAGCGTATCTTTTCATGCAATTAAAAAAAATAAAAAATCTGGAACCGCTCCGACTGATTCAAACTCGTGACTTCGATCATTCAGCTCAAGCGATTCACTAAGAAAAAAAAGATCGAATTAAAAGAGCCATTCATTTTTGAAATTCAACACTTCTAAATGATTTTAAAAAACATTACGTCGCAACATGATTCACTGTTTTGAAGCGCTTCAATCGGATCGCGTATCGCGAATCATTTGATTCAGATCGGGGCTTCGGAGCGGGTTCTTGAATCATTCGGCAAATTAAATGATTCGCGATCCGCGCTACGAGTCCTAATCTGAAATGATGGTTCGCGAATCATTATTCAGATCGGGACTTCGGATCGGTTTACATAGGATGTTTAAACTTTAGTGTGTCACAGTGATTATCGTCTGACAATAAAGCATCATAAGAGCAGTTCCTATGATTCATATGATGCTTTATATAGCACATATTTTAAAGTCACACGAGAGTCGACTCACTGAATCCTTTTATTAGTCCCAGTTTTCACACTGTTGGACTTCAATTAACCTGTCTTTGACTGAAGCCTTGTGTTATAGAATAACGTTTAGTAACACTTTAATGTAAGTTTTTTTTTTTTTTTTAGTATATTAGTTCATAGCAGCTCAGGTCCATTAAATAATATTAACAGATATATTTGATTTTTTTTTTGTTTATTAATAAATCATTATTTTACTTAATTTGTTCGCAGTACGCAAAGGCCCGATCTGAGTCAAATGATTCGCGATACGCGATCCGATTGAAGAGCTTCGAAACAGTGAATCATGTTACGACGTAATGGTTTTTAAAATCATTGAAAAAAGTGTGTTTATATATTACACATATATATAATGGTGTCAGAAAAATAAACTTAATTCAAAAAGAAAAAAGGAAAACAAGATAGCACTGGGAAATATTTGTTTTTGTTTTAAGAATAAATTCACTTAATGTCAATGTTTTTCAGAAATTAAGACTTTATATCTTAAGTTATTTTGCATGTCAAGTAAATGTACATTTATTTGAAAATGTTTAGATATTTGTACTGGAAAGCAAAACCGTTGTGCATTAGCTAATGTTAATGACTGGGACCTTAACATAATTGCTGCAATGCAATCATACATTTTGATATAAATTAAATCATAAATTGTTATAAATTCACCGTAACACTTTCATTAAAAGCCTTTATATATAAGGCATTATAGGTTTTAATGCATTGATTAATGCACCTTATAATGCATTCAGTGATCTTAAATAATTATAACCACAGTTATAACACATTATAATACTCATCTAATCATCATTACACCATTTAAAAAGTATAATGCATTAGAAAGGTATTCACAATGTATAATGCATTATATCTTTTCATAAACCTAAAATGCAGCATTCTATCTGAAGGTGTGTTTGTCCTGTGTTTTAATGCATCATACATAAAGAGATCAAATAAAGTGTTACTGATTTCACTTTATAGACCTGTGTGAGATTTTCTACATGGACACTCAGCGTGATTTACACGGGCAGGTAAACAGATATTAAAAAGCTCTGAGCAATAAATAGATATAATATCTAGAAAAGAAAGATTCTAGTGAGTTATGAGCAGGCAGACGTTTGTTGATCCACACAGTATATTTGATCATGTACAATATGAACTCAAGAACCAGTACAAGATGATTGTCCTGAATAAATATCACAGCACACCTCCAATATTTACAGTATAAACAAACAATATTAAAAACACAATAAAAGCAAAGGAACAGATGCGTGGAGAGCGAGCGATGACGAGCTTTGGATCGCGATGATGATGATGACGATGATGATCACGGCTGTGACGTCATTCCTCCATATCTTATGAGATTTCATATGTTACACAATTTACACCAAAATACACTCGCGTCTCCAACCAGTCCGATTTATATAACAGGAGCGTTTCAGCCAATCACAGCAGACACGCCTCATTAATATGCAAATGAGGCTCATTATAGTATCGAAGAGGATGTCAGCGATCTGCCGCGTCGTAAATCTGCGTTGGGCACTAATCTTGTGAATTCCTTCAGTGAATGGCAGAACATCGTCCACATCAGCGCCGTCCCACATCAACGCAAAACACTTTCTAACCACGTTGACGAAGCGTCGGGGAAAACGAACGCCAGCGGGAAACAGAGGCAGGAGTCGAATCTGCTCTTCACAGTCTTGATGCATCCAGACGGATGGAGTTTCATTGTAAAGATATACAAGCCGACTGTACAGACACACACACACACACACACACACACACACACACACACACACACACACACGCGGAGCGTCAGTCCGTTAGCCTGAGTTCAGATACTCCAACGCCACTTCATAGCAGAACTTGTACTGATCCTGCAGAAACACACAAGACAACAGTTAGAAGATGATCGTGAATCATCGTGAATCAGTATTTAGAACTGGAGGCCTTTACTGTCATTACACCACATACAGTGAAAGGAGGAAATGCTTCCCTTGGCACCAAAAAAAACACTCTAAAACAAGTGTTATTTTAGTAGTATTCCTGAATTAATTTTTCTGTTTTCATTTTCATGTTAATAAATGAATAATTTTGTTATGTGTTTTTGTCATTTTTATTGTTTTTTCTTTCTTTGTTTCTTTCTTTCATTTTAAAATATGTCTGTATACATAAAGTTATTTAGTTAAAATTGAATTATTTTGTGTATTTTTGTCATATTTATAATTTTTTTCTAATTTTTAAAAACCATTTCTTTTAGTTAATTTGGAACATCAACTTTAATTAAACTGTTACCTTTTGTCATTTGTAATAACTTTTCCTTATGTAGTTTTTAAACATTTTTTATTTTAGTTTTGTACATCAAGTTATTTAGTTAAAATTGTATTAATTGTGTTGTATATTTTTGTCATTGTTATTATTTTTTCTAGTTTTTTTTTTTTTTTAGTTTTTGTCTGTATTATTCATAATTGTAATTTTTTTTTAATTTTTGTTTTAATTTTAGTTTTAGTTATTTTGGTACATCAACTTTAATTAAATTGTTAATTTAATGTTATTTAAATGTTATTTAAAATTTCATTAATTTTGTTGTGTGTTTTGGTTATTTTTTGTTCTCTTTCTGTTGTTTCTTTCATTTTTTTTTTAACTGCTATATAATTTTTATTTTTATTTTTTTTTTGTTTCAGTTTTGCTAATTTTGCTAAAGTGTTAAACTAATTGAAAACTATATTCTGAAGTGCAGTAAGTTTACTTTTATATAAATTTATTTTATTTCACAAGTTTTTTATGTGTTTAAATCAAGTAACAGAATCTTTTAAGTTACAAAAATGTGTGTGTTTTTTATTTATTTTTTTTATTAATTTTATTAATTTTGTTGTGTGTTTGGGTCATTTTTGTTCTCTTTTCTCTCTCTCTCTCTTTTTTTTTAAATGCCTATATAATTTTTTGTTTCAGTTTCAGTTTTGCAAATTTTGCTTAGTGTTAAACTAACTGAAAACTATATTCTGAAATACAGTAAGTTTACTTTTATATACATTTATTTTATGTCACTTACAGATTTTTGTGTTTAAATCAAGTAACAAAATTTTTTAAGTTACAAAAATGTTTTTTTTTTTTTTTTTTTTTTTCGTTGTGTGGTTTTGGTCATTTTTTGTTCTCTTTTCTTTTTTTTTTTTCTTTTTTTTTAAATGCCTATAATTTATTTTTTAAAATCTAATATTATATATTAATTTTATATAATTTTATATAATTCTATATATATATATATATATTTTTTTTTTTTTTTTAGTTTGTTTTAATTAACAATGAACCTGCTCTGAACAATGAAGGTTTCAGTCAGAACTGATGCTGATCTAACTGAGATATGCTGATTCTCTAGTTCTCGTCTACATCATCTCTGTTCCGGATCTGTAGGGTTCTGGTGTGTGTGGGTCAGTGAGGTGTGATGTGGACAGATTCAGTACCAGCAGATCCACCATGTTGGGTTTGTTGTTCCGCAGGGTTTTGACGGCGTGAAACACATCAACGGAGCGCTGATGCCGCAGCATTTCACTCACGATACTGATGGCACAAAACGTCCCACTGCGACCGCCGCCGTTCCTGACGGGATGAAACAAAACACAGTTCAGATAAAGACGACAGTTCCGACTGCTGATCAGTCAAACCAATTAAACAGATTCAATTCTACTGTGAAATTCAATTTCTAATTGCAATTCAATGGAAAGTAACACATTGAATTCAAGGTGAAAATTTGATGTAAAAAACCTAAAATATTATTTTCCTGTAAAATACACTTCAATAATTGTTTTATTAACAGCTTTAATAAAGCTTTTTTTTTTATTAAAAGTCTTTATGTAAAATTCAAATAAACAAAATAAATAATATTAATAAAAAATATCACAGTATATTTGTTTACAATTTAAACAATCTAATTTTTCTAACAATCTTGTATTTTTTTAAACTAATAATAATAATGGAAGTGTTCTATATAGACATTAACATTGTCATCACTGTGCAAATGTATTTATGTGAACTGAAGTCAGATGTGATGTGTGATTGAGTGCAGTGAGTGTGTTTGGCCACTAGATGGGAGTGTTTCTCTTCACATCACATCATCATGACAACCAAAGGCCTTCAGATGATGATCGATCCGTTTCCTGCTGTGATCAGAGAGGATTATGGGATTGTGCGAGGAGTCTGACGCTCCTGTGCGCTGGACTGAAATTACTAATCGTTTAGAAAATTTACCACGGTAACCACAGGTTCCATTACAGAAACGCTCAAGTGTGTGTTTAAGTGTGTGTGTGTGTGTGTGAAGCTCACAGGCAGTGTACGACGGTGCGTCCCTCTCCTCCGTCGTACTCCTCCTGCCATTTGTCCACCTGATGGATGAGTTTGAGGAAGGAGCGTTTGGAGACGGGCGTGTCGCGGTACATCGGCCAGCCCAGAAACTGGAACTGCTGCACCATCCGGTACCCGTCCTGCGGCTGAAACACACACACACACACACACACACACACACACACACACACACACACACACACGTCATGTAAAATTTCAAACATTTACCAGGGTAAACATCACATCCACAGTAAATCCATCATGAATGTGGGATGAGTTTGTGTACGTGTGTTGCTGAGGTCAGGGTCGGGTCGGGTCGGGGTCACAGAGGTCATGTGGTCTGGGTCACTGGTTAATTCTGCGTCAGGTTCATCTGATGTCACAGGTGAGGATTCTGACAGTTTAAGGAGATTATGTGAGATTGTGTGTGTGTGTGTGTGTGACTCTACAGCAGAAATGTGTCGTCCGCTAGAGACGGTGCTGTGCTGTAGATTCTGTAGATCTTGCACTTTTGATTCATTTGGTCTGAATCATCTGTTCTTCTGCTTTTAGTTGATCAAGATCCAAACAAACAGAAATGAATCCAATGAAATAATTATCTTTTGTTCATGGATCAAAGACATTAAGACGTCCACATCAAAAGAAATTTCCAAATTGATTTTATGTTCATAGAAGTTTTTGGAGAATAAAATGTCAAAATTTGGTTGAAATAATGTTATGTTGTCATTCAGTGTGACAATATTTAGGTAAAAATTCAGACAGCACGCTTATTCTGACGTGTACATATTAAAATATATAAAAGAATAAGGGAGCATATTACATTTTATTGTGTTTTAAATGAGTATTAAAAAATTCTTACTGACAGATGGGCAGAACCTAGGATAGTGGCACATTTTAAAAATGTAGAATTACAAATAATTAGTATTTGGGATGAAAGTAATTAGTCTTTAATATGTCAAAAAGTGATTTTTGTTGTAAATATGCCTGACAAGATTGTTACACTGAAAGACATTTTAGGGGGTGTCTTCTGTAAATTAGGCAAAAATGTATGATATTTATTTTTTGCTCGGAAAAACAAAAATGCAATGAAATTAAACAGATTTTTTTTTTTTTGGAAAAACAACAATTTAAAGCAGTATTACACTTATTGAAATTATGGTTTAATTTAATAAAAAATGTAATTTAATGTAATTTAAAAAAATGTAATATATATATATATATATATATATATATATATATATATATATATATATATATATATATATATATATAAAATAAAATCATATAAACACAGGATTGAAATAACTACATAATTTTATAAACATGATCAAAAACGAAACACCAATTAAAAAAAAGCTTACTAAAATAAAATCATAAAGTATAAAATGTAAATAATTTAATTTTAAAATGAATGTAATCAAAATAAAACTCTAACTAAAAAGACATTAAATAATAAAAATGTGAAATTAAATAATTCAAAAATGCCTACTAAAATGAAATAATTAAATATGAAATTAAAATAAATCATTTCATAATAAAATATTAAAAAATAAATAATTTAAAAATATAAATAATCAAAATAAAAGGAATTAAACTAAATTCAATGATAAAAACACCAAACTAAAATAACTACGTCATTTTATAACAATCCAAACACCAACTAAAAACAAATTAAATAACACAAATGTAAAATTAAAATGAAAAAGTAATAAAAAGCTTACTAAATTAAAATCACAAAGTATAAAATTTAAATAATTTTAAAATGAATATAATCAAAATAAAACTTTAACTAAAAACACATTAAATAATAAATAACAAAAATGCCTACTAAAATGAAATAATAAAATATAAAATGAAAATACAATTTCATTCTAAAAATAATTAAAATAAGCAATAACAAACAAATGAAATTATATAAAAGTAAATAAAAACAATCGAAATTGAACCCTTACTACAATAAGTAAAATCATAAAATGTAAATACTGATGATAATAAATATTACCAAAAACTAAAACAAATTAAAAATAACCCATTAACCCACATCGGATAACTGTGAATAAGTAAATGTTTTAATAAATTATTGAAATATCAACTTTCAGGGGGACTTTAAGTAAATATTGTAATGTGTGTGTGTGTGTGTGTTGGTTACACACCCGTGCGGCGTTGTAGATGCGGAATATCCTGCTGATGATGTCCTCCTCCAGATCAGCCGACACAAACTCCACCTGCAGCGGCCCGTGACGATGAACACCGTTCTCAGGCCAGTACTGCGGACACAGCTGCACGCACACACACACACACACACACATCAGAGTCAGCTCTTTTGTTTGTCACACAGAGAGTCAAACAGTCAAAAGGAAACAAACAGTCAAACTGAAGCTGAAACACACAGAATCTCTCCAGCAGCGTAAACGCCATGAAATATTTACTGACAGACACTCTGAGTGTGTGTTTGTGTGTGTGTGTGTGTGAGAGTGTTCGTTATCCATTCAAATCTCCCATCATCCTCTATTTGACGGCCTCGCTCTCCTGCCGCCGGCTGCCATTGTTGTGTTTTTGTGAAGGAATACGTGATGAAAAGGAGTTTGTGTGCGTCTGTGGCGCGGGACACGCCGTCGCTCGCCGTTTGAAGTGTGTGTGTGTGTGTGTGTGTGTGTGTGTGTGTGTGTGTGTGTTCACTTTCACGAGGGAAAACATCCACTTTTGCTCACAAACTCACAAAACACCCAAAACACGCTCACAGATCAACAAACAACTGAGAGAAACGACTCGCGTTTCAGTGAATCACTTCAATTGTCTGTTTCAAAGAATTCAAAGCTTAGATTCAAATGTCTGTTTTTCCATGTATTAAAATGTTTAGAATGCATAGCAGGAGGTAAATATTGCTGGTTATGAATATGTATTGTTATATAGATGTATATAAATGAAAATATGATTCCTCTTCTGTCCAGAATCAGAGATGATTCAATAGAGTCACTCATTTAAACCTCAGCAGAAAAGAGTTGGTAAGTTTGATTCATTTCAGTGAATCATTTCCAACTGTCTGTTTCACTGAATTGATTCAAAACTCTGATTCAAATGTGTTATATAGGTGCATATGAATGGAAATGAAACATGATTCGTCCTCATCTGATGACGAGTATGAGACACATTTAACAGAATCTCTCCGTTAAACTTCAGTAGAGTTGGTAAGTTCGATCGGTTTTGACATTTCAATGAAATTTTAGTAAAAATAGGTAAATATTAGGTAAATATCTGTAGGTAAATATTGCTATTTATGACTTTATCCTGGTGCATATAAATGAAAATGATCACATTTTTCTTTTTCAGATGATTCAATAGAGTTGGTAAGTTTGATTCAATTGAGTGAATCACTTCAAACTGTCCACTTTAATGAATCACTTCAAAACCCATTCATGATTCAAGAACTCTGGATAACTGTTTGCACTGCATGTGCTGAAATGATTGGCATAAATATCAGTAGGTAAATACTGCTGGTTATGACTATTATCCTGGTGTATATAATGAAAATGATCACATTTTAGTTTAGTTTAGTTTCAATTTTTCTTCCCCATCTCATGATGAATATGAGAGTGTTCAGACAGAGATGATTCAATAGAGCCAGCAACTTTGATTCATTTCAGTGATTCACTTCAATCTGTCCATTTCAATGAATCAGTTCAAAACTCTGATTCATGAACTCTGAATAATTGTTTGCACTGCATGTGCTAAAATGATAGTTTACATATCAGCAGGTAAATATTGCACATGATTGTTCATTCTGTGATGATCTGTAGTTAAACAGGTTGAATGTGTGTTTTGTGAGCGGCTGGTGGTTCTGATGAGATCGGGGTGTGTGTGTGTGTGTGTGTGTGTGCGGGTTTGAGCTTCTTTGATGGGGTTTGTTCTGACAGAGCCCGAGGCTGCCGTCCCCACAGACACACACACATGAATCTCAATCAGCGTCACACACACACGCCATTATTTAACATTCAGGCAGGAAACCCAGAACAGAGACGACCCTGCACTAAGACCCGCCCTCAAACGCCACTGACCAATCAGAGAACGCCAACGCTTCTGACAGACACACACTGCATTTATCAGGATATGAGACACGTTTTTTTTTCGGACTTTCAAAATTCAATCTAAAATCAAAGCTGCGAGCAGCATTGAAAGGGCCCTCGCACCCGGGCCCTGCACCACCCGTGGCTTCAGGAAAACAGTGAATGGTGACCATTTAAAATTGGTAAATATAGGAGAAATATGTCAAAGTCATTTGAATATTGAATGTTGGCATGTAGATGTGTTCAGGACCGGACTCTTATCAAACATGTGAATTTTGGTGCAGATCAGACATTATATGGATGAATTTTAAAAACTTTCTTTTTCAATGGCGAAACATCAAAGTTGGTCAGGCCGCCACGGACACGCCCTTTAACACAAATTCTACATCTTCGCAATTTAACATCACAAAGGGCTTTAGATTAGACTGACCAAATTTGGTGTTGATCTGAATAAATCTCTAGGAGCAGTTAGTTTACATACAACACCTGAAAATCACAAAAACAGCACAAAACTTGCAGAGAAAATTAAAAAAAACAGACTTCCTGTTGGGTTTTGGACTTCATACCATGGGACTTTTTTGTAGGTGACGATGTGCTACGTGTGTCTACCGAATCTCGTACACGTATGTGACACACAGCTCAAGGGGAACTTCGTTGAACTTTTATAGGTGGTTCTATCGAGCCATTTTGTCATGCCCACTTCTGAATCCCAGATCAGATGTAAATTTTCAGCACTTTTGCATGTGTGCAAAGTTTCGTGAGTTTTTGAGCATGTTTAGGCTCTCGAAAATGAGATTTATTTTTGGGAAGAGGAGAAGAAGAATCTGAGTACGGTCGGTGCTCGGGCCCTAATTACATTTGTAAGGCATGTTTCACAGTTAAAAAATTCAAAAGAGTTTAAGCTTGGCATTTACTATCATTTATATTTGTTTTATACTTCCTGATTTGAATACGGTTCAATGTAAAAGATTTGTTATGAAGCGACAAGAAATAAAATACATTTGGTGAGTCTGATTCATTCAAGTGACTTAATTCAAACTGTCCATTTACTGAACTGATTCAAAAACTCTAAACAACTGTTTGTGTTATTAATGTTCATGTGCCATTATTTGTGTGATTTTTTCATGTATTAAAGGTTTTAGTGTAAATATGAACAGGTAAATATTTCTATTTATAACTGTGTATTGTTTAAACATGCATAAATTAAAATGTTTTATACTTATATTTATGTGTTCGGCTCTGAATGCGGGTAAATTGGAAGTATTTTTTATAATGTTTGTAAATGTTGCATTTACTGAGAATTTACATTGCTTATGAATGTAATAATAAAATGTGACATACACTGATGCAATGTATCTGTTTTTTTTTCTCTCAGTAATGCATTTTTTCCCTTGTGCAACTTTGATGAGTTTAGTTTAACATTATTTTCAGAGATTCAGTTTTTCAGTTTTTAACAGCCTCAGCCTGACCTGCGCCGGATCCACGTCGTTCAGCATGACGATGGATGTGCAGTGATAGTCCAGAACCAGACGCCAGAAGTCCTTGACTGTGTTTGGCAAAGGATGCTGGGTCACGATGAATGCAGACGGCTGCTTGTAGCTCTGATTGAGAGAGATGAAGAACACGGCAGTCATCATCACTTCAAATTACAGAAAGAACATTGATGATAAAACATATTCAGAACTTTGGAATCAGTCTGATGTAAGTGAGCATCATGTGCCTCTTCACTAACGTTCTTAGGGTTTGGGTTATGTGCATAGGGTTATATACATGTAAATATATATAGTATGACGAGACAATTGTGCATTTGCATGAAAGTAATGAGAATCTGGGGTTAAATGTGTATTTTGAGCTGAAGCGTGACGCACGTCCATGAGCGCGGCGTTGATGTAGTTGCTGCTCTCTCCGTCGATGGTGATGAGGAAGGGCAGGCAGCGGTCCGGAGGAAGGACGTCCATGCAGCGGTTCTTCTCGTGGTTTCGCGGCAGCAGGGCGATGCTGCAGTCCTCCACGCGCAGCGTCGGCGTCACCATGTTCAGCGTCTGACGACACAAGCTCATTATCAAACTACAGAACACTTTAGTCAATGCCCACCACGACACCTGATCATCATTTAAATATCATGGCTGAAAAATACATCATGAGTTGACTGAATTAACACAAACAGCATTTGCACTAAAACGTCAGATTTTATAAGTGAAATCAGCCATTAATGCACTGCAAAAGTGCTGTTCTTCTTCAGTATTCCTGTCTTGTTTTCCAGCACTAACGTCTAAACATCGTTAAATCAGGATGCATTTAGCTGCAAGATGCAAAATGACCTAAGATATTAATCAAAATTAAGTGTGTTTTTGCTCATTAATCTGCCAATGAGGTCAGAAAAACAACCTTTTGAAATAACTTTTCATTTTTCTTACACCATTCAAAAACATTTGCTCTTGTTTTGAGCATAAACTCGTTTCCTTTCAATGCACTTTTTTTCCCCCAAAAACAAGACTTATTATCTAAGTAAATATATAGATATTATTAAACCTTTATATATAATGCATGTGTTTTTAATACATTAATTATTATTAATTAATATTACAACATTATAATACTATCTATTCATCATTACACCTTTAGAAAATATAATGCATTAACATATTTGACAAACAAACCTTCAAATATTATAATGCATTTTAACTTTGGTTATACATTATACATAAAGACTAAGTAAAGTGCTACTGATATTTGTACTGGAAAACAAGACAAAGTATTTTTAAAGTATTTAAAATGAATGTTTGCCCTCATTTTATGTAATATGGGAGATATAAAATCACAAAACCAGTCATAAGTGTCAATTTTATGAAATTTGTATTATAAATAAATAAGCTTTCCATTGCTGTATGGTTTGTTAGGATAGGACAATATTTGACCGAGGTACAACTATTTGAAAATCTGGAATCTGAGGGTGCAAAAAAATGTAATATTAAATAAAATATTGAGAAAATCACCTTTAAAGTTGTCCAAAAGAAGTTCTTAGCGATGCGTATTACTAATTAAAAAGTAAGTTCTGATATATTTACGGTAAAAAATGTACAAAATATGTTCATGGAACATGATCTTTACTTAACATCCTAATGATTTTTGGCATGGTCATATCATTTTGACCCATACAGTGTATTGTTGGCTATAGCTTCAAATATACCCGTGATACTTAAGACTGGTTTTGTGCTCTGAGGTCACAAATGTCCATTACTCAACATTCAACATCTGACAAATAATTTTTAATAAGTGCAAATATTCTGTGTGTTTTAGTTTACAGTAGTTTACAGATTTTTCTATAAATGTGTAAGCAGTAGAAGAGATGATGAACTGCAGAAACAGAAAAACAAACCTGATATTTTCTGTTTCTAATACTGGTCTAATCAAATCAACACTGATAATGTATTTAAAAACAGCCTGATAACTGATGCGGTCGCTGACTTTAATATTGTGCGGCTCTAATTCACATCACACTGCTGATATTCAATACAAACGCTCATATTTTACCATTTCTTCACCACAGCATTTCTAAATCAAATCAAAGCAGTGACACAGAAAGCGTTTCATATCTTCAGCTCTGAAACTCATTATAAGTAACGTCACAGCTGCGGAATCACAATGCAAACAAACGCAAAGTTGTGAGTGCAATGAAGCGGATCGATCGTCTCACCCTGAACTCCTCTTTGATTGGACTGGAGTTGGTCTGAGGATCCAATCGGTTCATGTCGTAGTAAACGGAGCGAAGCTGATTGGCCGGGATGGTGGTGTCACCGCAGAGACACGCCTCCAAGATGGCATCATGAATAAAGACGTACTGCTCCTGACAGACACAAGAAACAAGATCCAGTACAACTGAAGACTTATCACAAAAAAAAGATCAAAAGTGACAGTAAAGATATAATGTTGCAGTTTTTTTTTTTCAACTTTCTATTCATCTATGAATCCGGAAAATTAAAAGGTATGATGGTTCACATAAAAATATTGTGCAGCACAACTGTTTTCAACATTGCTAACAATCAGAAATGTTTCTTGAGCAGCAAATCAACATATTAGAATGATTTTCTGATCATGTGACACTGAAGACTGGAGTAATGATGCTGAAAATTTAGCTTTGATCACAGAAATAAATTAGAGTTTAATATATATTTATATAGAAAACAGCTGTTTTACATTGCAGTAATATTTAACAATTTTTACAGTGTTTTTGATCAAATAAACGCAGCCTCATAGAGCAGAAAAAAAAAAAGGTCTTTCAAAATCACCCCAAACTTCCGAGCGGTACAGTGTTTCAGAGCAGTGCCGGTCACATACAATGAATCAGTTGTAGTTTTCCACAGAAACAAATGCTTGATTTCCTCCGTCGCTGTGCTGGTTTTCTCTCTTCATCTGTTTTGTATTCATGTAATCTGTCAGCGTTGCAAATGCAGATGCCGCTGTGATTGCGCTCATTTGTTTCACGAGAGACTTTGACGGCGTAAAGCAGAAAGAACATCAAACTTTATTAGCAGCGAGTCGTCAGCGTATCGGAATCGCTCAGAAGTCGTGGAGCGGACGCTGATGCGACGAGCGTTTGATGGAAATCACTGCTGAAGTGACATTTCCACAGCATCTTGGCTTGTCGCTTTGACTAGATAGTGAGGACGGGGTCAGCGCGTCTCTGATTAGGCATCTGCCATGACCTTTGACCTTTCCGCTGGCGCGTCCAATCAGAACCCAGACGTGATGCAACCTAAAAAGCATGCAATCAGCAGCGGAGCGCTAATGAGTGTGTGTCGTTCCGAATGATTAGTGACGGTTCAAACGCGCGTGTAAAAAGGTAACGCGTGCCCGTCGGGCATCAAAGCGTGCCAAAACACCTGCGAGCAAAACACACACACACACACACACACACACGTCTGAAGGTCACTGAACTTAAGCAGGGTGAATCAGGCTTCTCAAATACCAATCCAGACGTCGGCTCTGAAACATTTGCCCATTAAGCGCCAGCGATCCGAGTGCAGTCGCAATGAAACGAGACCAGATGCTGCAGGAACCTGTCAGCAACAATCTGCTTTCGTTCCTCAAACGCATTACGGCTCTTAAACGCACCTGCATCGGGCCGATCGGCTCTTGAGCGGGAGGCGTGTGAGGTTGAGAGTGTTTATGAGTGCTTATAGGTTAAAATAGCAGCGGCGTGTCTAAAGTGCATTTACTGTGCTTTAACAGCTTTCTGTTCCACCTCCTCGTTTCTAAAGCCTCTTGTACTCGAATCATATTTATTTCCATTTCTCTCTCAATTAAAAAAAAAAAAAAAGTCTCTCTTTTATGTGTCAGTCAAAGTGTAACCAACAGGAATGGCATCACCGCAACACACTGAACTGTGATTGACATCTTACTGAACACTTTCAGAATGGTGAAGGTGAGGTGAAGGGGTCAGAGGTCAGAGGTCAGAGAAGAAATACCTCGGTCTGCACCATGTTGACTCTTCGAGATCGCAGCTCTCTCACGCAGTTATAGATGTCGACGACGCCTTCCCGCTCCGCCATGTCCAACATGATGTCAATCACAATGAAGCAGCCGGTTCGCCCCGCCCCCGCGCTGTGAGCGACCAATCACAACACAGATTCAGATCAACGGATAAAACCACAGGGAGAAAAGAATCAAAATCAGCCAAAAGGCAACATCCGTTTAGAGAAGACCTTCAGAATTAACATTTCTAATGATTCTGAAAGGGGGACGTAAACTGTCCAAACTGTGCAAAAAAGTTGCAAAAAAATGACACAATTACTTTTTTTATTCTGTGGCATAATTAACATGTTCTTATGCTTTTGAAGAAGAATTCTCTCTTATACACAGTATTACTGTTTAAACAGTATTTTTGGTTAAGTAAATGCAGTCTCGGAGAGGATAAGAGTCTTTGAGTGTTCACGAGCTCATGTGTGATGTGTTCTGGTACCTGCAGTGCACCACGATGGGTCCAGCGTTGGTGGGGGATTTGGCTTTGACTCGCCGCACGAATCCCAGCAGACCCGTAGCGTGATACGGAACGCCGTGATCCGGCCAGCCGGTGAAATGAAACTGACTGATCTCACGGATCTCATGAGCTCCTCGCTGCAGAACGGACAGAGACTCCTTTATCAATCCGCTCACTTTCACACACACACACACACTATATCTGCTGACAACCGAGTAAAATCTACCAAAACTACAACACAGCCGGTGAAGAGCTTTTCATTAAATCCCTTTTCATGAAATTAATTAATTTTACAATTTATTATCTCAAGATTGCTCAATAACAGCCCACATTTAGGAAACTTACATCTTTAGTTCTAACAAAACTACATCAGCACAACATTAACATTACTCTGAAACATTCTCAAACTAAACACATTCGTTTCGCTTGCATAAACTGTTACTTTGAGATGAAAAAAGTGATACGTTTGAACAATGATGAACAATGGTTCATCAATACACTTTCAGAAAAAAGGTACAAAAGATTTTCAAAAAGTACATCTTTGTACCTAAAAGGTTCGTATTGGTGTACATATTTTGAAAAATACTTTTTCCTGACAGTGTTGATAAACTATATGCAATGGTTTGTCAATAGCTGTACATATTCATGTTCATCAGCAAAATTCAGTCCCAAAAGTGTGAGAGATACGGGGAAAAAGCGAAATATATTTTACTTAAGTTTTTGACACTAATATAACTTCATAGATCATTTTACAGAAAGCATTTTTGACACTAATGGTACTCCATACATCAAAATGATCTGAATACATAACATGTAATGTTTTTATTTATAAAGGGCTATAGTTTTGTGTTTTTAGATTGTACGGCACTTTGGTCAGCAGCTGCTGTTTTAAATGTGCTTTAGAGATAAAAATGCCTTGCCTGTATCTCTATATAAATAAATAAATTTGATGTGTATTTTAAAGTTATACTGCCTTGCCATAAACTATGCAATTTTTCTGATTGTGATCTACAGGTTAATAATGCATGTGATGAGTTCGAGCAGTGCTCCGACAGCCCGTACAAAGAGCGTCTCCTCACCTTCTCCACCGCAAACGTTCTGATGACGTACTCGGACAGAAGCTGCGTTTCGATCAGCGTCACCTTGATGTCTCTGTAGATCTCAGTGTCGTCCGGCCAGTATTTGCAGCATTTCACCTGACACACACAAACACACACAGACCTTCATCACGGGAGCACGGGTTCGAGTCCCGCTCGCAACTTCAGGAAGCCGCTTTAACCTCACTAAGCATTTGTACTATTTTTTGTAGCTGATGATGTTATAAAAAATGGTAATTCAAAGTGCAAGATTATTTAATATAAAAATGATACAAAAAATTTCTTCAACAGTATTAAAAAAAAGTAATTGCATCTTGCAAAATAAAAAAAAAAAGACAAATGCAACTTTTTAACTCCCAATTCTAAATTTCATCTTGCAGTTATTTCTCACAATTTGGACTTTTAACGGTTATTAAACTGACTTAAAAAAAAAGTTGCTCCTAGTGAAAAATAAACATACCAAAATGCATTTAAAATACATTTATTTCATGCCGAGTATACTACAAATACATTTACATGTTATGCACTTAGTAAAAATACCCTGCAATTGTACTTTTAGTATACTAAACTGGTATATTTAAAGCCTGCTAAACAACTCATTTTGCACTTAATGCACTTTAATTGCAGAAGTAGAGCTGAAGTCCAACTAAAGATATACTTTTGATTGCACTAAAGCGGAACTATTGCAAGTAAACTTTAGGTACGCTTTAAATATTTTGCATTTAAAGATCACACAATCCTCATCAATAGTGACATTAAAACATATTTTAGACTTAATATTAAGAAATGTGCATTATGCACAAGTAGTACTCCAAATAAAGTTTAATTACAATTTTTATATCAGTAAGTCTTGAGCGATATGACAGTAAATATGTTAACAGATTTTAACTATACTTAGTATAAAATAAATAATAAATTTTAAATCTATTACTTTTTTACTAGGGTCAACTTGTACAACTTCAAAAAAAATTAAAACCTTGAAAAATTTAATTTGAAATTGGTAAAATGTATTTGATGAATTAAATCATATAAATGTATAAAATGCATAGAAATAACTTAAAGCATATAAATAAATGAATTTGATGATTAAAAAAAAAACTATGTTAACTAATCATATCTTTTTTTTAGTTAATCAGTTTTGATATATAAAATGCTACACTGTAAAAATGACTTGTTGGTTTAATTTTAATTAAGTAGCTTAACCAACCAATTTAGAACTAACAAATAAAAATATTGAGTTCATTTTAACTACAAATTTGAGTTGATACAAATGATCTGAGCAACATTTTTGAATCTGAGCTGATCCGACAAAAGATTCGTGAAAAGTTCTGAAAATGTTTTTACAGTGTACATTCCAGTAGATGTGTAGACTTTCTGAGGAATAAATGCTGATGTGGAGATGAAGAGCGTCTCTTCACGCATCAGAAATGCGTCTGTCGAAGCCTGTCGTGTCTGACCTTTCGTCTGTGGTGGCATGTGATGGCGCTCGCTTTCAAATGTCATCTGATCACATTAAATTAACCCTTCAGCAGTGGTGAGCAGGCCACACGCTCCTGATTAACACTCGCATTGATGGAGAAACTCGCTGCGTTCAGATCGATACGGCGTGAGGATCCTCCTCCGTACGCTCTCATTTCAAAAGCATTAGCTTTGATTGATTCAGCTTCTCAAACTATAAGCAGCTGAACGCATAGAGCTTCACATCTGACCCGAAACGCTTCAGACCAGCATTTGTCACCACAGTAACCACAGATAAACCTCCATCAATATTTTCATGTGTTTCTGAAAAACATCTGTAGAACTTTCATTTAATGACTATAAAATGTCAAGAGATGCAAGCATCAAACCTGTCAGTTATTTTTAAACCTTCAATTAATGTGAGTCACACATCTTAATCACAAAATATATATATTTTAATTTCTATCTATCTTTATAATTTAAAAATATGTTTTTTATTTTCCAGGTTTTCAGACAAAAATGTAATTAAATAATTGAAATAAATGCTGCCAGTATTATGCCGTATGATACGAGTTACAATTTATTATTTAAAAAGGAATCATTAAATTCTTGAAAATTCCCACTGCTAGTCACTAAACCTGGATGTGCTTCATTAATCAACCCCTGGAACGTCTCTCAGCCAATCAGAATCCTGAATTCAGCGTCTCCAGAAGGATGTTCCTGAGGCGTCTGCTGGTCTCCTGATGAGTGTGACGGGTGTGGAATCTCTCAGCGATGTAATTCACACATTAATGTTCTCATTCACACATTACGCTCGGCTAAATGAGTTCTGCACTTCCAGATGTGACACGATACCCGACCTCACACATCCGACGGAGCGAGCGGACCGGATCACGGATCGCGTCTGGAGTCAGTTCAGCTCTAACTCTATTACGGCTCTCACGTAACGCAAATAAAACCTCATTATGTGGCAATATAATCCAGTCAGCGCAGAATCAGAAGTATTAGAACAGCAGCACTAATAACTCTCAGCCTGCAGCCGCACACGCTTTCCAATCCAATACAACACGAATAAACATAAGCACGGCGTATATGACAACATGATTACAAAATCCACTTTACAGTAAGACATCGAGCACAACAGCCGCACTGATGGAGAGAGAGAGAGAGAGAGAAACACAGAGGATGGTGACACTTGCTTTTTTCTCAGCGTTACATCGAGTGCAGAAATTCAATTTTCTCCAGCGTCATTAGAGCCGGAATGTGATTGGAGACACCAGACGGAGACACACGAGAGTCTCCCGCTGAGACGGGCCTCCAAACGACGGCATCTCACAGTCCTCCTCTGAGCTCAGATGACAGAAAAACCATCAGATCATTTCAGCAATTAGTGTGTGTGTGTGTGTGTGTGTGTGTGTGTGTGTGTGTGTGTGTGGTTCATGAGGACACAAATGTGTATAATGACATGGGTTCTACAAAGTACACTTGGTTTATGAGGTTTACACTTCCTGTGTTCCTGTAAACCAAATGACATGAAAAACACACTAAACGTCTGGATTGATGGAACAATTAACAATGGAAGGATGGATTGATGGAATGATAATAGATGGATGGATAAACAGACGGATGGATGGATAGATGGATGGATGGAAGGAAGGATGGAATGATAATAGACAGATGGACAGATGGATAGAAGAATAAACGATGGATGGATGGATGAATGGAATAATGGAATGATAATAGATGGATGGATGGATAGATAGATGGATGGATGGAAGGATGGAACAATAACAGACAAATGGACAGATGGATAAAAGGATAAACAATGGATGGATGGATGGATGAATGGAATGATGGAATGATAATAGATGGATGGATGGATGACGGATGGATGAATGGATTGATGAAACAATAGTAGACGGATGGATGGATTGACAGATGGATGGATGGATGGATGGATGGAAGGATAAACAATGGATGGATGAATGAATGGAATAATGGAATGATAATGGATAGACGGATGGATGGAAGGATGGATGGAAGGATGGAACAATAATAGATGAATGGACAGATGGATAGAAGGATAAACAATGGATGGATGGATAGACAGATAGACGGATGGATAGATGGAAGGATAAACAATGGATGGATGGAAGGATTGATGAAACGATAGTAGACGGATAGATGGATTGACAGATGGATGGAAGGATAAACAATGGATGGATGAATGAATGGAACAATAGAATCATAATAGATGGATGGATGGATGGATGGATGGATGACAGATGGAAGGAACAATAAAAGACAGATGGACAGATGGATAGAAGGATAAATGATGGATGGATGGATGGATGGAATGACAGATAGATGAATGGATGGATGGATGGAAGGATAAACAATGGATGGCTGGATGGATGGAAACATAAATGACGGATGGATAGATGGAACTACGGAATGATAATAGAAGAACGCATAGATGGATAGAAAGATAGACACACGAATGGATGGATGGAAGGATGGAACGTTAATAGATGGATGGACAGATGGATGGAAGGATGGAATAATGGAATAATAGATGGATTGATGGAAGGATAAAAGAAGGATAAATGATAGATGGATGGAAGGGAGGAAGGAAGGAAGGAAGGAAGGATGGAACGATAATAGATGGATGGATGAAGGGATAAAAGGAGACTTGATCGACTGATGGATGGATGGAAGAATAAATGATAGATAGATGGATGGAAGGAAGGAAGGAAGGAACAATAAACGGATGGATGAATGGATAGAAGGATACACGATGGATGGAAGATGAATGGAAGAATTAACGATAGATAGACAGACAGACAGACAGATCTCTCTCTCTCTGCAGGATTGGTCTGATCTGCTGTGAATCTCCCAGAATGCCAGAGCTGAGTGTGGCCACAGATGGGCGTCAGCGGAGCGCGGCAGTGGGTTTATGGGTCTCCGTGGGGAAGCAACGCCGCTCGCGCCCACATTAGATCAGCACCATATAACAGACCGGCGCAGGCGGCCCGCGGCACCACACATCTGCACATCTGCACAGCTGGACCAGAGGAGATCCATGACTGATCACATCCTCCATCAACTGAAGCTCTGCTCAACAGCATTATCAAACACATCCGTTCTGATCGCCCTCACTCAACTGTTAATATCAACACGGGCCTCGATTATTATGATGACAATGCATGACGTGTTTGAGTTTAAGGAGCAAAACTTTAATTGAAATGTATGAGCAGAAATCAGCCTTTACAGATCCATCATATAAGAACAAATGATTCAGTCAGATCGTGAGTCTTTATATAACTGTCATGAAGTTTATTCATTCTTACTGCATCCAGCTCTACTTTTAAACATGTTGAACTTTAAGAATAATTAAATGAATCAGACTGCTAATGACTGTAATTAAATGAGCTGATTTCAGTGGCGTTTCGTTGTTTCTGTAGTCACTGCTGAAACAGGTAAACTCATTCACAGCATTACATAAATGCTTTATTCTTTAAAAGGATGAAATGTAATTGTAAGAAACTCCAGAATGACAGCAGTTCTTCAGTAGCGGCTCTGAAACGTCTCTTTATATTTTTATATAAAGCACAGTTCTGCTGTTATAGTCAGCGTTTCTCCGTCTGTCTGTCTGTAGATTGGGCGGCTTGTGCTGTTCTGTCTGATAATGAGCTTCATTGATCAGTTTCTGGCCAGTTCACATTGATGAAGCCCAGAATGCATCATTTACTCAGCAAGTGATCCTGTGGGAGTCGATCTCACACACTCATCTGAACTCCACGCACACACACACACACACACTCATCTGAACCTCAGACACCAGCCAATAAACTAACAACATACACACACTCATGAACTCAAGACACCATCCAATGAACTACAGGAACACTCTCTCACTCACTCATGGTGACTCCCACGACTCTCATATTTTACCCTAAAGAACCAATAACATTATATTCTGTATAATGAAAATGAATCTTATTTAAGATCATTAAGCACTGACATTATTTTCATGACAATTAAAAATGCTGCAAGCGATTTTATTTTGCAGTATCACTCATAAATGTCACCACTGCTGACAGTGAAATTTTTCACTATTAATTTATTCATGAATTAATCATTCAGTGCAGAAAGAATCAGCTTGTTCATGAATCTTCACGAATATCTTGAGGAACAATACGTTTTATGAAACGGATGACGTACGATGCTGATGTTCGCACAAACACATGATGTTCACACTCACCCTGCCAACTTCCACCAGGTTGGTCACCATGACGATGGTTGCCGTGTTCTCCTGCCACACCATCCTCCAGAAGTCGATGACGGTCTCCTGCATCGGTCCTGCGGAGAGAAAACACACGACTGACCGACACATAATCACACCTTCATCGTGTTCGGCTTAATTGAACAACCTGAGGAGTTACTCCATTATGGAACACATTAGTCTGAATTAATATTGTTTTTAATCAAGTGCCGACTCTAAAAAGAAAATTACTTTTGACAAATGATTAAAATTCTTGTAATGGCTGCATGAGCTCTTAATGTAAGTTCAGACCTGCTCTCTCTCTCTCTCTCTCACACACACACACACACTCACTTTAAAGGGACAGTTCACCCAAAATTTAAAAGATGTGGTCATCATTTACGCTCATGTCGAGTTTCTTTCTTCTGAACACAACAGAAGATATTTTGAAGAATGCCATTGCCTTTGACTTCCACAGTATTGAAAAAAACTAAAAAAATTCTATGGAAATCAAAACCTACTAGCAACAGTTTGGTTCACAACATTCTTCAAAATATCATCTTCTCTGCTCAGCCGAAGAAATAAATTCATACACGTTTGGAACGTGCTGTAGATGTCTAGATAGTGATTCAGAAAACATAAGTCCATGGCTAACACTTTTCGAGAATTAAAAAGAAAAAAAAAAACCTATCAAGGAACACAAAGTTAGTCCCCGTGGCTCCTGACAATATATATTAAGGTCTTGCGAAGCGAAACGATTGTTTTGTGCAAGAAACAGAACATTATTAACTGCAATCCAGAACCTCCTTTCCTTTCTTTTCTGTGAAGTGGTTCTTTTAAACCATTCGATTCAATGAACTTGTTCAATTCATTTGTGCAGTCGTTCAATGACATATGAGCAATTACATTGTTAAAGCACTGTTTCAGTTCAGTGACTGTTGGAGGAACTGGAATACTGAATGATTCATTCATAACAGAATCAGATATGCTGCTATTTCAGCTCATTTTGTGTCAGAGTGACTGTCAGGTGTCCAAAAGTGAGGTTTGATTGAATAACTTGTACACTGTAAAAAACAATTTGTTGAGTCAACTTAAAATAATAAAACTTGAAATTTTAAGTTCAGTCAACTCAAAGTTTAGTCAACTTGAAATGTTAAGTTGCACTAAATGACAGCTCAGATATTTGAGTTGATTCAACTTAACATTTTAAGGCAGCTGGACAATAAACCCAACTTTTAAGTTTAACAATCCAAATGCTTAGTTTAGTCAACTCAAATATCTTGAGTTGTCACTTAGTACAGATTAACATTTCAAGTTGACTAAACTTAAAATTTTAAGGCAGCAGGGCAACAAATTATTTTATGTTGACTCAACAAATTGTGTTTTGTGTGAGTGTGTGTGTGTGTATGTTTTACAGTGTAGATCTGTGCTGATCAAGACAAAAAATGATTTAGATTCAGTCTGATTTGATGAATCTAGTTCACCAAAAAGAATTGGTTCAAAAGAATGATTAGTTTGTGAACCAGACATCGCTGCAGACCGTTTGTCTGAGACTCTGGATCACAGGTACACTGTAAAAAAAACAAAACAAAACAAAACAAAACAAAAAAATTCTTTCAAAAAGTTTTACATTTTACTTAATGTTAATTTAAGTGACAACTAGAATATTTTAGTTGACTAAACAAAACAAAAAAAGTTAGTGGGGTAACAAATTATTTTAAGTTGAAACATAATGTTGCAAATAATGTTCAGTTTCTTGCACAGACTGATCGTTTTGCTTCATAAGACCTCGATATATCATCAGGAGCCACGGGGACTGATTTTGTGTTGCCTGATATGATTTTTTTGGACTCTCAAAGTGCTGGTAGTCATTGAGTTGCATTATATGAATCACCAAGGAGCACAGTTTCAACTAAAAATCTTCTTTACTGTTCTACTGAAAAAAAAAAAAAAGTCTTGGAAACATCTCGGATGGCCTGAAAGTGAGTAGATGAACAGCAGATTCTCATTTTTAGGCGACTTTAACGCTACATTGTCAAGAATGTTAAAATCTCTGTGACGAGCTTCGTGGAACTCAAATATGAAGACGAGTTTTTTCAGAAACTGTACGACAGTATAAGATTCGACAGGGCGCTGATGTTCAGCTGAACTCGTTCACATTCGGGCTGTAAGAGCGTCTCCGTGTTCGTCAGTCGTGAGGTTTGAAACGTGTTTCTCAGCGTCTCGATGGCTCGAATGTCTTCTCTCGCTCCCACTCGACCGGCCCACGAGTCTCAGGGGACGCTGGCAATGATTGGAGGCGAGCAGGACATCTGCTGAGTGGGTTTGTAAAGCCACACCGCAGCCTGTCAGACACACGCTCTCATCTTCAACATTTACCATCGGCACAAACACGCACGCGTGACAGTCTGACGGGGAGACCGGCTCATGCGCTTCCAGAAACTGCAGCGTCTGCGTGACATCTGAAGACATGCTTCGCCTTCACGCGAGCAAATGATCTGCAGCAGAACCTGCTCAAGCTCCTTCACCATCACAACCAACAGCCGATGAGTTCACAAACCCATTCCTCACAGACTCACATCTGCTCCACAGCGCCACCCACTGATCATCACATATCAAATACTGCTTTGAATATTTTGTCTCTTTTTATTTCTTGGCTCATACAGAACAAAATGATATTCCTCAAAATGAAAAAAATAAAAACCTGACAAAATTCTAGTTATAGGGCTATTATCATTTACTGAAACTAAAACCACACACAAAAAAATCTTACTTAAACCAAAGAAATATTCACTGAAATAAAAATTTAGCTTATTTAATTTTTAGTTAGTTGCTAACTACAGTAGTTTACATTTGAAGTGGATCAAAACCTTTCAAAGTTGTCCTAATACCAACACAATACCCATACTTATAGGACAACTTCGATTAACTTATTTTGATCCACTTCAAATGTTGATTACTGTAGTTGCCAAAACTAAAACACTAAAAACCAAAACTAAAAAAAAACCCTAAACAACAAAACATACAATGTAAAAAAAAAAGAAAGAAAAAGATTTTTCAAAATTAATACAAATATTCTTATTTATAAAAATATAAATATTATTTTGTTTACATTTTACAAGAAAATTCTATTTTATTTCTTGTACTTTAAAATTTCATGTTAAGTTCAACATAAATGTAAAATTATTTGTGAAATTCACTAAAAATTTCAGTGATCGTTTATACCAACTTTTTTATTGTAATAAATATAAATACAAAAATTACATATTTAAAAAGTCAAAACAACAAAATACTAAAACTTTATAATATAAAATAAAATATTTCATGAAAAAAATATGAATCATAATAATATTACCCATAATTTTCTAAATCATTTTTATATGTCAAGCAGGACATTAATTTGTGTTTTAGCAACACTTTTATCTATTTAACTATAATTTATTACAAGTATTATGAAAGTATTATGTAAATAAGTATAATAGCATGATTTTTAAATATCCTTTTGGTTAAACTACCAATGACCTTAAACCTTAATAGAAGTCATTTTAATAAATACCAATAGTACTTAGGTTTGTCACGATAGCAGAATGTTATTTATTTAAACCAAAACATTCCAGCTTTCATAATCCTTAATAATCACCACAAACTGAAAGAGTAATTTCAGTTAACTATTACATTACAACACATATGCATTACCTCACATAAAGCCATGCATACTAATACCAATTGTTGTATCATCCTCAAATAACAAACCTATAATCCAGCTCTGACCTGATAAGTGTAATAAATACTTTATTTTATTACTATTAATTCCTGTAAAACAGCATGCATTGTGAAACATGCCATGCAAAATAAATAAATAAATAAATAATTGCAAACAAACAAACAAATAGACGACAAGAAACACTGATAAAAAGATGTAAATTACAACTGAGTTAAAATCATAGTCCTACTTTACTTTATTTCAATCATCCTTAAGGAAACATGCATGAACATACATCGAAAAATAAAAGCTAAAATAAGAGCTGATATTTTTGGATTTTAATATTGGCCAAATCAGGCTGATGCCAATAACTAAAAGCACTAATGTGAAGCCGTAACAGCAGGGAGCTTCTCTCGCTCCAATCGAGAGGTTTTCACACGTGAAAGCGCAGCAAACGCTTGATGACGGTCGAGCTCAAAGTCAAGAGCGGCGCTCCCCGACGCGCACCTGGTGCTTCATTCCCAGAATATCTTCAACTGCACATTCCCAGGAAAACAAATGTGCTACTAAAACTTATTGGAGAAGTTTCAGCAAAAAAAGAGAGAGAAAACAAGAGGAAACTTTATGCTGAAGTCTGAAGATTCTGCCAAAAAGGGGGGAAAAACTGCACACACATCCCGTATCACAAACTTCAGCTGTCAAGAGCTGCTGACAGTCATTTCTGAAAACCCACCGTTTCTCATCTGATGTGTGTGTGAGTGTGTGTGAGTGTGTGAGTGTGAGTGTGTGTGTGTGAGCTGCTGAATTCTCCTATAACAGCATAATATAAAACACACTGATAGACACAAAGTCTCTGTGTGCTCATTAATATTACATGTTTGCAACACACACACACACACACACACACACTGCAGCCTCGCTCACCCGCTTTAACTATAACCAGTCACTAAACATCAAATTAGAGAAATGAAACTAGAGAAAACTGAAGCTCATCCTGCTGTGACTGTTAGTGTGTTAGGTGGTTGCTAAGGTGTTCTGGATGGTTGCTAGGGTTGTGTTAGTGTGTCTGATCCCGTAGTAACATATCACACGTTTGATTTGAGGAATCGTTCACGACTGGAGCACAAACGCTGCTCTAGTACTCAGTGCTAAAGGCTGATCACAACACTATCAGCACTAGTACTAGTGAGGACTGACTTGACTAACCACCACTAATGAACGAGTTACTGATGATTTACTGGTTTTCACTGGTTTTCCTACACTGATCTAATAACGTGAGCTCAAGCTGCTGCTGAGAGTCCAGAGCTGCACCTACTGCCAAAGAGAGAGAGAGAGTGTGTGTGTGTGTGTGTGTGTGTGTGTGTGTGTGTGAAGCTCAACTGGACTGACAGCTGCAGCTCCAAATCTCAGCAGAGAACATCACACACACACACACACCACAAATCTCATTAAGGTGTTAGTTCACCCAAAAAATTAAATTCTGTTCATTTATTCGCCACTTTAAAGACACTTCTAAGACACCTTCATACTGCTTTTTGTTCTTTGTTCAGTTTAACGGCTGCTGGTCTTTGCTGGTACGTTTATTTTAGTCTGTGTGTGTATACATCAAAATCTGAACGGATAATAATTGAATAGCAGTATTAAAAGGGATTTATCATTATTATTCACAACAGGATTTAACATGGATTTAAATAATAGATTTTTGTTGTAAGACACAATAAAAACTACTTTGTGCATCAAAACCTCTCCTTTCATGGTAAAAAATTAAGTTGATTTGTAAAACCAAAAGTAAAAGTATACTGACTATGTAAAAAGCATTTCAAACATCTCCAGTGTGTTTTATAATTACCCAAAATAAATCATAGTTCCCTCGTTATGCACATTATCACGTCTGTCGGTTGGAATATTGAAACTTAAAGCATCCACATAACACTCATAGACATCAATCACTTCTCTGAACACGTGCTGCTGGCTAAGATTTGAAGGTGGTTTTTGAATTGTGCGAAAAAGGGTTAACGCAAATAATGGGAGATTCAAGTCATGTGACTGCATCAAAACCCAGCTCAGAATCGATTCGGAATCGTTGAAGAGAGAACCGCGATGCATCGGAGAATCGATTTTTTCTCCCAGCCCTAGAATATACAGTAGTATTTACGATAAACCTGCAGACGTCCACAGATCACACGCATTTCCTAGAAAACCCACGCTACTGGAAGCTTTGACTACGTCTTCGCTTTCTGAGCAGGAGAAGAAAATAGCGGCCTGAGCGGCTTCGACATGCTGTCTGTCAGAGACGATAACGTGCATAATATATAACACACACACATGCACGGCTGGGTAGATTACTTACAAATTGTAGTGCGTTATTAACTCTGAATTACATGACAAAAATTGTAGTTAGTTACGTAATCCATTACATTACACATTTTATATAATATAATTGGATTACTCTGATTGCTTTTAGATTACTTCTGACCTATCTTGTTTATTGCATTGATTTATATTGCATAATTTTGTACCATTTTGATATAAAAATAGAAAGAGAAAGAATGTTGATGCTAACAGCATTAAGTCCATTAAACAAAACATTACATCAACATTTTCCAAACTGGGGTTCATGAATTTAACAAAAAAAAAGCAAACAATTATATCATAAAAATGTAAAATGAAAATAAATATTTTAAAAATAACAACAATCCAAATAAAACACTAAAAAAGAAGAAATATTTTATTTGTTTATCTGCATGTCATGTGTCAGAGAACCATAAACATGCAAATCTATCATGCAATTATATTTATTAACTTAACTTAAATTTATTAACTTAAATTGACCCTAAAATCTCAGGGGTATTTCAAGTAAATATATGAGGTGAAAGAGATTCAGCTGACAAAAAAAAAGTTGGGAAATCCCTGCATTACGTATAAATAAATAACATGAATTTGTGCATTTTAATGCATTTGACAGACAAATTCCTTCAAAAGTCATAATAAACGTGACCCTGGACCACAAAACTGGTCATAATGGTCAATTTGTCAAAACTGAGATTTATACATCATCTGAAAGCTGAATAAATAAGCTTTCCATTGATGTATGTTAGTATAGGACAAAATTTGGCCAAGATAAAACTATTTGAAAATCTAGAATCTGAAAAACAAAAAAAAAAATAAAAAAAATCTGGAATTCATAAGAAAAAAAAAATCTTTAAACCTTTAAAGTTGTCCAAATGAAGTTCTTAGCAATGTATATTACTAATTAAAAATTAAGTTTTGATACATTTACAGTAGGAAATTTACAAAATGTCTTCATGGAACATGATCTTTATTTAATATTAATGATTTCTGGCATTAAATAGGAATCAATAATTTTGACCCATACAATGTTTTGTTGGCTGTTGCTACAAATACACCCAAAATAGTTCAATAATAACACACTGAGTATTAATTCACAAAAAATTAACATGTTAATCAGTAGTCGATGCAATGTTGAAATGCTAAGAAAACACTTCTTTGAATCGAAATGTTTTGAAATGCGGCGTAGGGCTCAATTTTCTGTGCAATTATAATGATCTGACTAGTAATTTTGAGTAAATGTACATAAAACTGGAAGACTTTTTTAAAAATGTAATATAATCTAATTATAAGTACTTAATTTTTGGAATCTGATTATGTAGTCCAGATTACATGTAATCAGTTACTACCCAACACTGCACAAGCGAGCACATAAATTTGTTCACTTGCTGAAATTGAATCTGAGTGTTCAGGGAACTGAGTGAAATGCTTCACACAGCAGCTAAAGAGAATAAACGCCAATCCAGTCGAAAAAAAAAAAAAAGAAAAAGAAACCTCCGCCGGTTCAGCATGTGTTGGTTTTGGCAGGTGTTTTTAATGCATGAACTACCCGTTCTGATTCTGATATTTCTGGTTTCAGAATATTTTCAATCATTTTCTATTCCCGACTGATCTTTCGATGAGTATTTTCAACATTAGTTCAAGTTTAAGTATTTTAGAGTAAACGAGGACAGAACGCTGTTTTTCGGCTGAACTCTTCCATTAGTTGAGTCTCTCTCCTGCAGCAGAAGAGGAAGCTCTTCTTCTCATTGGGTAAAGTGATGGTCTTTTATCCGGTCAGATCTCTCAACAGTGACAGTGTTCATACATTATTCTCTTACAAGCGCACAGAGGTAAAAATCTCCCATCAGCCCTCGGTTTCTCCCGGTACGTCTCACACCTCGACCCCGGCGCTGCGGCTCAGGACCGCTTCTGTTCCCACGCTTCACTCCTGCCTGTCTGTCTCTCATGTCAAGCTCAGAATGAAGATGATGAATTATGTATCGCCGCAGCTCTCAGAGAATCCTGATGCCGGCCGTCCTGAAGTCCGGCTCCTGTCGGCTCGTGAACACATCCTGAAGTCTTTTACGAAATCGGTCTGACGCCCTGCATTCGTTAAAGATGTTACTGCCTCGCATTTAAAGACGCAGCGCGTGTAATGATGGAGTGACAGAGAGACAGAGGGAATTAGACGAGAGGAAGACGAGGGAACGCCTCAGGCAGCACAGATGAAACCTCAGGCGCTGAAGAACCTGAGAGCCACAGAGAGATCTATTCCAAGCTGCAAATATATATATCAGAACTATTTTCAATAGCACTAATAATCATAAATGTTTGTTGAGCAGCAAATCAGCATATTAGAATGATTTCTGAAGGATCATGTGACACTGAAGACTGGAGTAGTGATGCTGAAAATTCAGCTGCGCATCACAGAAATAAATTACAGTTTAACAGAGATTCACACAGAAAACAGCTGTTTGAAATTGTAATATTTTACAATTTTTACTGTATTTTTGATCAAATAAATGCAGCCTTGGTGAGCAGAAGAGACTTTCAAAAACATGAAAAAAATATCACCAACCCTAAACGTATGAACTTTTAACCGCAGTGTTTAACCCTTAAAACTGTCACTCCCATTTTTGAACACAGACATAAAAATGCACAGACTTAAATATTTATAATTAATGAATGAAAACATTTTGTAATATGAATTTGATGTACATTTTCCATGGTAATGCAATGTCTGATTTTAAAATGCCTTTCAAAGGATGAATTTTGAGATTTTAAGTTTTGAACTGATATATAATTTCTTATGATTTCTAAAGCATTAAAGGGAAAAAGGAAATTAAGAAAGTCTTTTGCGACAAAGGTCAGAACTCATGTTATGATGTAGATTTTTTAAGTTGCACTCTTGACATATATTAATCCATTACTTTTCCTACATAATTTGTAACACAAAAATATGGTAAAATATCTATTTAGGAGTCTTAGACCTTTCCAGCGATGTATAGTTCGTCATGATTAGATTAGGATTTATCTGTAATATGGTGAAGTAAACTCAGGTGTCCCACAGGGCGGTGACAGTTGAAGGGTTTAATCTCTTTAGATTTGAAATATGACTAAATAAATTCTAATCACAAGTCTTATCTAAAACATATAGTTCAAATATTAAACAAAAGATAAAATAGATAAAATATAGTTGAAAACAAATACCTGAAATATGGATTTATACACCTTTGCTGATAGTGTTTGTAAAAGATGTTTGAGACATTTGAAGAGAGTGTGATGGATGTGTTAGTATGCAGAGAAACACACTGGGCCCTTGTGCGTGTGTGTGTGTGTGTGTGTGTGTGTGTGTGTGTGTGTGTGAGAGCGTGTGTAAGTGTGTTTTAATTGAGACACGGAGGAGAGCAGCATGCAATGCTCTAATAAACAGGTAATTATGCAACTCCCCACACCACACCGGCAGATTGAGGCGGCATCAGAGACCACACACACACACACACACACACACACACTCATCCATCAGCTTTAACCCGTGAGCTCGTCTCCGGCGCCAATGCCGGCCCTCGGCAGGCCAGATTAGACGAGTGACAAACGCACTTCTGCTAATCCATTTATTTAATATGCCACCCGTGTGCCGCCCATCGCAGCCAGACCTGATTAATCGCTCAGGAGACTGAAGGGCAGCGCGGCACACACACTTACACACAAATGCACTATCACACATACATACATACCCACACACACACACACACACTCAATCTAACCAAATAAGACCCAGTAGGCTCTGGGCATCTGCCTTCACAACACACACAGAGGAAATGATGTCAGGCTCGTACCTTGTGTAGCGATGTAGTGATTCGGCCTGTGATAGCCCTGAAACAGACAGACAGACCATCACATCATTATATTACATTCTATACATACATACATGTGAGTGTGTGTTTGTGAGTGTTTGTGAGTGCATGTGAGTGCATGTGTTTGTGTAAGTGTGTGTTCAGCCAGTAGTAAGAGGTCAACAGCTGGTTCAGTCATAAGAGTCTGAGAGAGAGTTGATAATGATTAACAAAACTAAACCAGGAGTGATTTTAACCTTGCGACCATTATAAATGTCACAGAAATAAGAAATGCCCTGAGATCTGACTGTAGATCAGCTGATCACCATCCAAAACATCACACTAACATCTGACCTTTGACCTTCTACTGAGAATAAACAACACCTTCACCATCAGCGCACACACACACACACACACACTCTCACTCACTCACTCACTCACTCACTCACACTCTTACACTCATACTCATTTTTTACTCACTCACTTACTCACACACACACACACGTTGTGTTTCCATGTTTTATGGGGACATTCCATAGGCGTAATGGTTTTTATACTGTATAAACTGTATTTTCTATCGCCCTACACCTAAACCTAACCCTCACAGGAGACTGTGCACACTTTTACTTTCTCAAAAAAAATACTCATTCTGCATGATTTATAAGCCTGTTTCCTCATGGGGACCTCACAAATGTCCTCACAAGGCCAAAATTTACTGGTATTACTGTCCTTGTGGGGACATTTGGTCCCCATAACATGATAAATACCAGGTGCACACACACACACACACACACACACACACACACACACACACACACACACACACACACACACACACACACACACACACACACGCACACACACACACACGCACACACCTGTCTGGTTTATTATCCTTGTGGGGACTCTCCATAGGCGCAATGGTTTGTATACTGTCCACACTGTGTTTCCTATCCCCTTACCCTAACCCTACCCCTAAACCTAACCCTTACAGAAAACTTTCATTATTACTTTCTCAACAAAACTCATTCTGTATGATTTATAAGCTTGTTTCCCCATGGGGACCTCAATTGAGGTCCCCACTGTGACACGAGTCCCCAGGAATCTGTGTGTATTCAGGTTTAGGTCCCCACCAGCATATGAAAACAAGACCACACACACACACACACACACACACACACAAACTTACTCACTCACTCACTCACTCTCACACACACTTACACACTTACACACTCTCTCTCTCTGGATTCCTCTATAAAAATTCACCAAGACACAGACATGCAGGCAAGCAGCAAGCAAACAAAGACAAATGTGCTAAAACAGAAATACATTTAGCAGCAGCCGTAGTGAGTTTATTGGACGGGTTTAAAAGGCTTCTGGAGTAGAAAAGAAAGTGCAGCATCCATCCATAGAGGAGTGAGCCTCTTTAACACACACACACACACACACACTGATCTAATAATGACTGCGAGCTGAACAAACATAAAGAGCAATAAAACCAGAGACGAGCACACAGATGCGTAAATAATTTACATCTGTGCATGGGTAAAGAGACTTAAAGCGGCTAATAACCAGAGCTGACTAATGACGCTATTAGAGACTCAAACCTTCAGATGACTGGATATCGAGCGCTCGCCATTAAAGCCTGTTTACATTCAATGCAACTAAAGCAAACAACAGTTACACACGTCAATACTATTAACACTGAGCCTCAGAGTCAAGCTCTGTCATGCATTACAAAAATCTCTTTTTGGTTTGTTTATCAATATCTAACCACTGAAAAGGAGTTTAAAAGGATCATCGCCACAATATTTGGTCTCTAAAGATCTTTAATTGTAAAATCTTGTGTACAGTAACACAACTGCTGTTAGATGTGAGATGTTCACTCAATAGGAGACACAGACTGCTTAAGATCATCAAACACTACCCACAATGCATTTCAGCACGAGTCCATCTCTCGCCCTCAGTGCTGAACCCTTTTATTCGTCCCTAAAGTCTCCTGCACTCGTCTGCTGTCATCCCTCGCTCTATAATTTACACTGCTGATCTGTTCCTCCTTCCGCTGGCATCCCGAGAGGATCCGGAGTGTGTGTGTGTGACTGCAGGTGTGTGTGTGTGCATGTATCAGGATCAGTATAACTCAGAAGTCAAGAATCAGTGTGAATCTGAACTGAACTGGTCACGACACACAGGAAGCTGAACTTGTAATAACAGGAAGAAGATTTAATGGAAATTACGATTCAAAATCAATTTCATGAGTTCAAGTAGAGACAAAACAAATATTTAATTAACTATAATTATTTATTCCCAAATATGTAGAATAGATAAGATACATTTCTATGTGTCCATAATTCTTCATTTCAAAATAAATAGACAATTTTTTTTGCCATAAGTTTCAGGAATGTTATCGCATTTTTAAACTTAACCCCAGTGTTGCCAAGTCTGCGGTTTTCCTGTGCTTTCTGGGCTTTTTTAACACCGTTTTCGTGGGTTGTTTTTCATGTCAGCGAGTTGAAGACGACTCAAATAATGTAATATTAATGCGATTACCACCACGGACCCCCTCGAAATGCAATTAGGTTACTTTTGGGCTAGTTTTGAGTAGCAACTGGACGGGTTTTGTTGTGAAAACCTGGCAACCCTGCTGTGGGTACAGTGTGTGTGTGTGTGTGATTGTGTATCTGTTATCAAATAAGTGTCTTCAGTACATTTCTGTACGTCAGAGTGTGTGTATTAGTGTTCTTGTAATCGTGTGTGTGTGTTGTGAGTGATCTTTGTGAGAAGGTCACGGCTGCTTCTGTACTCACGTCAACGTAATTAGCATTAATGTAATCAGAGTTCTGCTCCCCGTCCAGATTCTGCAGCCGCACACGCGAGTGATCATCTGCAGACAAACAGACAGACGTCAGTGTCTCATGTTGTGTGTTTCTCTCCAGTTCCTGTGTAATCTGATGGTCTCTGACACGATAACACTCGTGCTGCGTGTGTCCAGAGAACACGTGTGTGTTTATCAGACGTGTGTAAATGTCGTGCTGCGCCGGACAATCATCCTCTCACACACAACGCACAAAAACAACTAATCTTGAGATTCTCTAATATATAATATTTCATATATGTGACCCTGAACCACAAAACCAGTCTTAAGTAGCACAGGTATATTTCTAGCAACAACCAACAATGCATTGTATGGGTCAAAATGATCAATTTCTCTTTTATGCCAAAAATCATTAGGATATTAAGTAAAGATCATGTTCCATGAAGATATTTAGTAAATTTCCTACCGTAAATATATCAAAACTTAATTTCTGACTAGTAATATGCATTGCTATGAACTTTAAAGGTGATTTTCTCAATTTTTTTTTTTTTGCAACTATTTTCAAATAGCTGTATCTCAGCCAAATATTGTCCTATCCTAACAAACCATACATCAATGGTTTCAGATGGTGTATAAATCTCAATTTCAAAAAAAAAAAAAAAAAAAAATTACCCTTATGACTGGTTTTGTGGTCCAGGGTCACATATGTTATCATTATTATTATTATAGAGTTGAAAATGATCAACAAATTTAAAAACAGAACTGATTTTGGACTGTAAAACCAGAGCCTAAAAATAACATGTTGGCAGAAAACTGAGAAAATATACCAGACATAAATATTTTACCAGGCATTAAACTAGCTTAATTACAAAACGGACAGAACAAATATCAAAGAAATATCACTATAATACTTTTGAACTGTAAAGTATTTCATAAAAATGTAATGCTTTGTATTTTTGAGATCCATCTGCTTTAAAAGACACCTAAAGTACAGCATACAACGGAGCTAAAGCCGCCTTTGATATTATTTTCCTCTAAACCACTTGATGATGTAGCACTTTCCAAAACATCCGCTTTTCAAGATGCACGTGCAAATTTGCCTGATCTTTGACGCAATTGCGGGGAGCTGCGCAAAGTGGATTCTGTGCTTACTTGCTTACTTGATCTAATATTTGATGTTTTTAAAAATGTTGTAAATTTAAGTAGCAAATGAGAATCTCTAAAATTCTTGAATATATCTTGAGACAAAGCTCTTCTTAATGATTTTCAGTTTTGTTTAAGATAATAAAGCAACAGTTTTTAAATAACGAAAGAATATGTAAAAGCATGGTATTTGGGGTAAAAGCGCCCCTGCTGTTGAGGCTAAAAGGCACAATAATTAACATGATAATTAATAGAAGGATTACTTTTCCATTTGTTGACATGATATTGTTAGATTCAGATTTTAAATATAATACATTACGTTGGGTGTCCATCTTAGAGATAATCACTATATTTTGAATGAAACCATCATATTTAAAAACATGCTATTAATCATATCATATAATAAAATATAATTTGTTGTTACTACTATAAATCTATATTAAATTATTATGGGATCTCCTTCAATGCTTTCAGAATCTTTACATTTTAAAATGATTTTGTTTCTGTATTTTAAAATATATGTTTTATATAAACATAGTTTAATGACAGTATATTTATTGAACAAAAATGAATTATTTTAGTTACTGAAATGGGCAGAAAATTGTACAAACTTTGCTAAAGTGATTGTTTTGAACAAGTATTAACTGAGAAATTATAAAAAAAAAAAAAAAAAACATTATTTTAGCTAAAGTATTTGCAACAAAATAACAAAATAACAACAAAATAAACGACTATGATTTATTTTCACACAAAATCTGTTGCTCCACAAATGTTCAGTACAAACGTATACTGAATATTTTTCAGCAATCATACACTTTGGGCACAGTGAAAGCACATTTTTTCTTAGGGTGTGTCTTGAGCCCCGTTCTACCCTATATATTAAATATAAAATTTGATTTGATGCAAGTAAAGAACCATACCATCATGAATAGCATGACCTCTGGAGTATTTTGAGGCAAAAGCCTGTTAAATTCTGAACAGGGACTGATACACACATGCAATGATGTTTCCGTAGCGGTTCTTCATGCGGTTCTCGTCTTTCTTGGCCGAATCCCAGGGCGCAGACTGACCCTCAAAGAAGCTCTGAGGAGACACAAACACACAGAGAGACGGAGACGCGTCAGAGTCCAGCAGAAACCACATCAGTCCAGCACAACATCTGATCTGCTCCAGTCCTGTAAGCGAAGGAGAAGCGTTAGGGTGAAGCGTCAGCGGGACGAGGTCAGACACCGGTCCTGTCAAAGCATCTGATCGGATCTTTCAATCTGTCTCAGAATCAAAAGCCTTGTCATGAAAAACATAAATTCCATTGGTGAAGCGCTGCTCATTAACACAATAGAATCAAGGATAAATATTCACTGCAATATTTTTTCCATTAAAAAATCTAAACATTCTTAAATAAAGAAAATGTGCTGAATTATTGAAACGCACAGCTGAGGTACGAGCCGTAATTTAACCATAAACCTCATTACATTCTCTTTCATCTCTGCATCTTCAGCTTCTCAAGAAAACTCATGTTTTTACTGCAAAACAAGACAAAAATACTGATTGAAAGTGCATTTTTGTAACTTCAGCTGATCCGAATGAACGCACACACGAGGTGTGATGAGGTCATGTGATGAGTGTCATATCTGATGATGGTGGGATGATGGGAATGTGTGCAGATGGGCGTCTGGACTCAATAAAACAGTTTTATTTCATTTCAGTTAACACTGATTTTATTTCAAGTAATGAAAATGATTGTTTTTGTTGTTTTGTTTTTCAACTTCTGATTATAATCAAGCACATCATGAAGGTTTTATGCACATCTGTGTGCAGTAGAAATGATAGAAATGATCTATACATCTAGTTGTTTTTTCTCCCTCTATAGCTTTTATAATCTCATCACAGTAGAAAGATCTCCTAATGAGATGAGCTCCTCTGTTCTCCCCCTTTGGAATCAAACGGTTATTAATGTATTGGAGAAGAAGAGCGGTTTGGCGTCGACTCGAGCAGATGAATGACGACACTTCCTTTGACCATGTGACTCCTCAGAGACCAATGATTCATCTGCTTTCCCATCATTAACTCATGCCGGAAAACTTCACTAATGATCGCTCACATCTAACCCACATCATCTGCATGATTGGCACTTTAGAGCTTTAATATCATCTTTTCATGTGCGTTATTTCCATTCGTTCAACTTCTGGATTTCTAATAAAAAATACTGAAAATGATAGATCTAAAACACTAAATCTGTGTGACTATCTGGAACGTGAAAACATGCTGAAAAATATCAAAACAACAATGAAATTCATATGAAGAACATCAGAGACTGAAGATTCTGAGGAACATCACAAAACCATCATCATCTTCACTCAGAAAACTCCTGTAAGACTGTAAACACACTTCAACGTATAGGACAAAACAAGCTGCAAATAAGCCAAAACAGTTACAAATCCAGATGTTTCATATTTTAATTCACCCCCAAAACAATTGTATCTCTCAAGAACTAAAGACAAATTTATTTTATTTTAACCATGATTTATTTTGTGATTCCAGATGCTGTGGACATTCTTGAACATAAAATGTATGTTTTTAAGTGTTTTAATATGGTTATTTAATGAAATTATTGTTTGTTTTTTTATTTACTCATTATTGTTTGCTCATTTTGTGACTCCAGAAGTTTCAAGAACCGATTTTAAATGATTTAAAATATGATAAAGCAGGCCTTAAATAAGTTAAAACAATTTAAAACCAAGACGGTTCATATTTTAACTAGATGAGTAAAGTTTGAGAACAAACTTTAAGTTGGCTTGAGAAAGCCTAGCCTGAAAGTTTGAAGCAGTTGTAAACAGTTTTGGGGAAAGTTACTTTTAAAAGTAATGCATTACAGTTTTTACTCTCTGAAAAAGTTACATTACTTTTTCGTTACTTTTTAAATCTGGGCAGGGCTTGCTTCTTTGTTTTTAATATAAAACAATTCTAATGTAAAAGCCCTTTTACACCAAAAGTGAAATGAATTCACCTCAGGCTGAAAGAAAAGTAAATTTATGCAGGAGATCACTCCTTAGCTATAAAAATGTTTATCTAAAGTAATTTTTGCTTATTAGTATGGCTGAATTGCATCATTGAAGTTCAGCAGTAAAGACACTGGTTAATAAAATGGGATTAAATACAAAGTATATTTGTTTTATTTAACATGTAATTATTGCAGGGTTGCGTCATATTCTGAGTTTGCATTTCACTGTTTTTATTCATTTTGAGGAATACTGAATCTGTTTTTTGTGAGTGAGATGAATTAATGCATGTTCACATTTAGTCTAGAATACAGTAACATCATGTTTACTCCCAGTTTCCCGACAGAAGACTCGTCAATCAAAAAATGGGAAAAAAAGTAACTGGCGTTACTTATTTGAAAAAGTAACTCAGATATTTTCTTAGAAATTCAAAAGTAATGTGTTACTTTACTAGTTACTTAAAAAAAGTAATATTATTATGTAACACAAGTTACTTGTAATGCTTTACCCCCAACACTGGTTGTAAAAGTATGAAAGACGATGTTGCTGGCATGATTTACGGCAGTGTTTCCCAACCTCGTTCCTGGAGGCACACCAACACTACACATTTTCCAACTTTTCCTGATCAAACACACCTGAATCAGCTCATCATCTCGTTAGTAGAGACTCGAGGACCAGAAATATATTGGTCAGATAAGGGAGACATCCAAAATGTGCACTATTGGTGTGCCTCCAGGAACAGGGTTGGGAAACACTGATTTAGGACATTGCTTACATAATTAAACATGTTAGCTTGTTGCTTGCATTTTTATAGGCTGATTATAATGTTGCTAGCATGATTAGCAAGTTACTAGCATGCTTTTAGCATTATAAGCATGTTACTAACATATTGCTAGCATGATTAACATATTACTAACATGTTGTTTGCATCATTAGCATGTTTCTAGCATGATTAGCAAGTTACTAGCATGTTTCTAGCATTTTTAGCACATTACTAGCATGATTCTAACATGATTAGCATGTTACTAGCATGTTTCTAGCATGATTAGCAAGTTACTAGCATGTTGCTAGCATTTTTAGCACATTACTAGCATGATTCTAGCATGATTAGCATGTTACTAGCATGTTGCTAACATGAGTAGCAAGTTACTAGCATGTTTCTAGCATGATTAGCATCAAGTTATGCCACATGCTAAAATATTTAATTGGGTAAAAATTGAGTAAAAAAACAATATATATATTTTTAAATCCTGATCCCGGATCCAGTAAATCATGAATGACTAGAAGAGTCTTGCAGATTGACTGGTTAAAAACTGCAGGAATCCTGAAGAACATTCAGCTCTTAAAACTCCTGGAATCTTGAAATTTTACTTAGAAACTAAAAAATGTCTTGAAAGCAAAACTCTGTTGATCTTGTTTTGGATAATGGGAGTCTCAGAGTCAAACGGTTGTTTCAGATATTCAATAACAGTCAGTAATTGTCAGTTTGAGTGTGCAGCAGAGAAATGAAGGTGATTTTAGCTAAATGAAAGATGAAGAGCTTCAGAAACTGTCTGAAAGCATAAAGGGAGGATGATCCACACACACACACACACACACACACACAGCGGCTCTTTCAGTCGCATGACTTATATCATGCTGGACACGAGTCACATGACCAGCAAAAACACACGCGGTGCTGCAAATATTAGACAGGCTGAGCAGCTGAGTGGTCATGTCTGTCAAATGCTTTCACACAAATCAATGTCTACATCATCATCATCATCATCATCATCATCAGCGTCTCTCAGTTACAAAGGAACCAAATGAAGTGTGATCTTACCTCATTGATCTGCTCCACAGAGAACCAACAGAACCAGAAGAGAGAGACACAGTGTGTAAGTCAACAATAACACAATCCACACACACACACACACACACACACACGCACACACACACACACGCTTCATTATATGAACCCTGGAGGCTTTACAAAGGCCAGGCGTGTTTGTGTCACTGTGTGTCTGACATCTTCATCTATAATACAGCAGACAGAACCTCAGTGAACATGGAGAGGAGAACAGGAGGACAGGAGACAAGAGAAGGTGATGGGGGAATGAGAGGAGAGGAGAGAGGAGACGTGACAAGAGTGAATGAGGATGATGATGATGATGAAGATCAGTGCTTCTCAACCTCTTTGACTCAAAGCCCTCGTCCAACACAATATATTAAAACCTCCTCATATAGACTAAGATACCAACTCCAGTATTTTTTTCTTTAATTATGACAATTTTATTTTATTTTAACAGCGATTTGGTGATTCTAGATGTTTCAAGAACTGTACATTCTTAAACAAAGACAGTTTTTACGGGGGGCCAAAACATATATGACTTCAAATTACATGTTGATCATGTGTTTTCTTAGCATTTTAAAAAACGTACATTTTTATTAAATTTTTTATTTAATTTTATATTTTATTTAATTACATTTTATTTTATATATATGCTTCCTTTTGTGATTTAGGAATTTTAAATTCTTAAACAAAAAACAGTTATAGGCAATAAAATATAAATTAAGATCAAATGTCTTTTTTAAAGCATTTATTAAAGTGAAACTATTTTATTTTATTTATTTAAATAAAATTTTGTTAAATTTTTATAATTTTAGTTATGGGGTTGTTAAAAAAGAATTTTTTTTAGCATATTAATAAAGATCAATTTAATTTGTTTCATTTACTAAATTTTAATTTTAATGACTTAATTTTATGATTCATTTTGTGATTCCAGAAGTTTAGACATTTTTGAAGAAAAACTTATTTTAAAGGGTAAATAAATAAATAAATATTTTCTTTTAATTTATGTAGCCCCATTTTGGGCCCTGGCCCCTGGTCGAGAAGCACTGATCTAGTGTCAATCATGCTGCATTACTGCAGATGTGTGTATGTGTGTGCTGGTGTAACTATATTTTGAAGACAAATTTGCAGCTAGAAGTGAGTTAAATTGAGTATGTCCTGTAAAAATGGTGTGAAATATTCGTGTAAAGATTTGTTTACAGTATAGCAGAGGTCTATAGAATGACCCCATTTGGAAAACATGCGATAAACTTGTGTGTGTGTGTGTGTGTGTGTGTGTGTGAGAGAGAGAGAGAGACGCATGTGCAGCAGCAGCAGGTGATGTGAACACGCTTACACACGAATCTGACTTAACAAAACAAAGAGAAACACGCTCATCATCATCATCATCATCATCATCATCATGAATGACACTAAATACAAGTGGGCGGCAGTGAGGATGATGGGATCGATGAGCTCTTACCTCGTACTCCTCTTTGAAGCCGTAGCCCTCGGCGCATTTCATCTGCGTGATGTGCTGCAGCAGGTCGGCCACACGGATGGCGGGATGAAGCTGGCCCGTCTGGTACGGCACGTCCACGGCCTCGCGCTTACGCAACGAGTGTGTGTGCGATGAGTGTGTGTGTGTGTGCGACTGCACCAGGCTGCTGGTGTCGCTGGTCAGGGTTTGAGTTTCATCTGCAACACAAGACAGAAAGCACACGCGATGACGTCAGGCTGAAGAACGCGGCGATAAAACATCATGCTTACAGTCAGACTTACGCTTCCTTTTACAGTGACTTCAGTCACGTGACCTCACAAACGGGCCCTAACAAATTTAAAGGTCCAAAATCAACCATAAGCTGAAATATAGTCTTACATTAAAAAAATATATTTCACTAAAAGTTATCATTATTTATTCATGTACACATCATTCCAAACCTGCGTGATTTTAACTTGAAATAATGTTAAAATCATAAATATATTTAACATAAAATAAACACCTCAGAAATATCATAACAGTAGATCATATGATCCTGCTGAAAAATAAACTCTAAAAACCAGCCTGAGCTGATCATTATTCTGGATGTAGCTGGTTAGACCTGGTGTTCAGCTGGTTTTTAGGTGGCCTTCCAGTCTGACTGGCTAAAAAAGTGGTCAAACCCCCTCTAAAATAAGACCAGCCAACCAGATTAGACAGGTTTTAGCCATTTTTTTTCCAGCATGGATATGATGCTTTGTATAAGCCATTATTCACTGAAAATGCAGAAAACTAACAGAAAAGTAACAGCAGGTTTGGAATGACATGAGAGCATAAATAATGACAGAACTTACATTTTTGACTAAACTTTTCATTTCGTATAAGCAAGGCAAGACACTACAGGTGAAAAGGACAGAAATTTAACTAATAAATATCACTACAGCAGTTATTTTAGTAAATCCGAAAATACTGTCAACAGACAGAAAACGAATACATTTTCACTGTTTTAGAAATAAATTGTTGTATAAATCAGTGTGAATGATATGTGAACAAATGCCTCAGGTAAAAACCTTCAGAATATAAATAAGAATAAAACTCTACGTTTTGGTCTATGCATGTGCTGCTGAAGTGGAGAAACAAACTCACCGCCTTTAAAGATATGTTTTTCACCATATTTTTAGGAATAACATGCTGTATAAATTAGTGTGAACAAACCACTCAGTAAAAACCTTCAGAAAATAGAGAGGAATAAAACTCTAAGTTTTGGTGTTTGTAAGTGCTGCTAAAGTGTAGAAACAACTTATTGCCCTTATAAAGATATGCGTTTTCACCATGTTTTTAGGATTAAAATGTCATATAAATCAGTGTGAATGATATATGAACAAACCCCTCAGTAAAAACCTTCAGAATATAGAGAGGAATAAACCTGTAAGTTTTGGTGCATGCAAGTGCCAGTGAAGTGGAGATAAAACTCACTGTCTTCAAAAATTAGCATTTTTACCATGCTTTTAAGAGTAAAATGGTGTATAAATCAGTTGTGAATGACATATGAAGAAATCCTTCAGTAAAAACCTTCAAAATATAGAGAGAAATAAACCTCTAAGTTTTGGTAAATGTAAGTGTTACTAAAGTGGAGATAAAAACTTTTGAAGATATTTTGGAATTAAAATCTACAGACGCAAATAGATAAAGTGCAATAAAAGAAACATTTATATGTATATTTTGAATGTTTTTTTTTTAATCTGAATCTGAATGAAGACGTGTTTTTCAACTTGACCAGTGCATTGCTCCTCCTGTAGTGTCTTTGCTTAATTGCCCGCATTTTTCCAGTTAATCAATCAGTGTAAAAGAAAGCGCTTGATTGGTTTCCCATTCATTGGCGATGGATGGTCATGACACGACGTTGCAGGAAGGGTGGATGAGTGGATGTGGAGGGAGGGATCGATTGACTGCCCCGCTCGTTCAGTCCTTCGTGAAATATCACGTGATTCTTCCTTTATAACTTCAAAGAAACACGGCTGGAATCGGCCTGTGTGCCTGTTTCGCCCTGATCTGAGATCTGCCATGAGGCGTGGGTGCTGTCAATCAACAGCAAAGCACGAGCGGATGATCGGACGTGTGATGACGGATGTTCAAAGCCACACGGGCCAAAGCACAACAAGCCAAAGCAAAGAGAGCAGAAACACGATGCAGACGCACACGGGAGGAGGATGATGATGATGATGATGAGGAGGATGCGGTGGACGAGTGATGCTGTAACGCGCCAATGGAGGGAGGAGGACGTGACTCTAGTGAAACACACAACCTCTGTCACGCTGATGAACTTACCATTAATGGGGACTTTTTAAGCAGATACATTAGAGGTTAAACGAGAGAAGAGAGAAACAGAGAGAGCGAGAGACAGCCAGAGAGAGGAGAGAGAGAGAGGAGACAGGGTATAAGCAACAATTACACCAAAGAGAACTAGCAGAGCTCTGATCAGTCGCAGGGCGTTCGGGGATCCGGGTGTTATGGGACTCAAATCACAATGAAGGAGAAAAATGAGTTTCAAAACAAAAGAAGAAATGCAAATAAAACTGGTCAGATGAACATTGCAATCGCTTCATGGAGATCTACAGAGCAGCGGCCTCACACGGCTGATCATATACGCTGAGGAGGTCAAACGTCACGCGGTGGGGGCCGATCAGACTCGTCATCTGTCAAATTACATGATCTCATCCTCAAAAACGATCAACAAAAATACGACTTCAGTAAGGAGAAACAAGAACTGTTTTGTGCAGCTTAAAGACAACAAATGCATTTCATTGGAATTTAAAATGAAAATAATTAAAACGATAATGAAATAACTAACTGCATAAATAATCCTTATTATTGTTATAAATTGTGAAAACATAAAAATAGAAACATAATAAATGTATTAAGTTATAAATAATTTTTTTTAATAAATAATAAAAATAAATATGAGATGTATAAATAAATTATAAAATAATAAATAGCAAAATATTTAAAATAAAAAATATATATTAAATGAATAAACCAAAAACGAAGAAATATTTACTAAAATGATCAAAATAGACATGCAGAAACATAATAAACGCAAAAAATTACATACTAAAATTAAAGCAAATGAATAAATCATATAAATAATTAATAAAAATGATAAAACAGAAATGCAATAAATACATTAATTTTAAATTCTAAATTCTAATAAATAATTAAAATTATAATAAAAATAGAAAAATAGAAATATGCATTAAATGATCAATTTAAATGACAATAAAAATATTTAAATAATAAAAATAAATAAAAATGTAATAAAAATAAACAAATAAAATTATAAAATAATAAAAAGCAAAAATGTAAAAAAAAAAAAAATGTATTAAACAAACAATAAATAAGTAGCAGTGCTTGATTTGAAGACTTCTGCACAATAAACACTTGATGTCCAGAGTAAAATCTACATCCTTAGGCGTGAGCGGTTGAGAAGTGCTGAAGCAGCAGCTGAGCTGATTGTGCTTCTGCTCGTGTCGAACACCAGCATCATCTTTGCTGCTCCATAAACCCTCGTGCGCCGGAGGTGAAGCTTTCCTGTTTTCCCCCCGTTTTATTGTGTAACGTAAACCTGTTCCCGCTCGAGCGATCGTTTACACGTGCCGTTAGCCCGAGAGTCATTCATATTTAATACGCCGCTCTGAGCTCTTATTTTTCATCGCATTATGTTTCAATTAAATTCTCAGGCCTTGCGAGGGCCGACTCTGGGGTACGGAGCGCTTTAGATAAATCGGGTGTAGAGGTGCCGCGAAAATGAGACAAAACCTGCTTTATTATTCTATTTTATCATAGAATAAACCAATAAACAGCCGCAAAATAAGAAAAAGAAAAACAAGTAGGTCAGAAAGAGCCGCTAAAGGCAGAAGAAACATTAGAGAGAATAGCAGAGGAGCAAAGAAACACTGGAGTGGATGTAGAGAACGAGACGGAAACGCCGATCCAGCCGTCCTTTTCCAAAAACTACAAAAAACATCTCGAGGGGAAAATCGACACCGGCAAAACCGTCTCCACACTTACGCAGTAAAGCACCGGCTCGTGCACCGCATCAGCCGAACCGCACGGACCTGAACAACTGCAGAACGACTTACATTTACATTCATGCTTTCGGCAGGCGCTTTTTAGCAGTTCTTCAGTTCTAATGCAACACCATCATCATCATCATCATCATCATCATCACCAGACCTAGTTTAATAAACCCTAAAACTGCTGAACTTCGTTTTTAACGATGCACTCCTCATCAGTAGGAGGAGTGTGTTCACAGAATCTGCTTTTTTTTAATAAAAATTAAATAAAAAAAGAATGATTTCTTGATTATGTATTTTAATTGTCACATTTATTTTAATGTGTTATTTTATTATTAAACAATGTTTATTATTAAATGAATTAATTATTTTACTTTACTATTCATTCATTCATTATACTTAACATTATTATTTCAATTATTTTATATAATTTTAAATTCAATTATTAATTTTAATAAAGTTAATAATTTTTTTTTACATTTTTACACTAAATTAAATAAAATGTAATTTATTATTACCACACAATTAAAACATGTATTATATATTATTAAATTATTAATGCATTATTATATTTATATAATATATTTAATAATAACAATAACAACAACAACAACACCAATAATAATAATAGTTCACTTAATATTATTAATTTGAATTATTTTAAATAATTTTACATTTAAATATATTTTAAACTGAGTGGAACTAATAATTTTTTATTGCATTATTAAAACGTATTATTAAATTATTAATGCATTATTTTACTGTATTAATACTTTTTATAATAATAATAATAATAATGTGTATTATAATAGTTCACTTAATATTTAAATTTGCATTTTATAATATTTGAATTATTTTAAATTTAATTTTATTCTAAATGGAATGCATTAAAATTGAATAATTTATTATTGTATTATTAAATATATATTTTAAATGTATCAATAAATTATTATTAATAAATAAATGTAATAGCAATAACAATAACAACAACAACAATAATAATAATTAATAATTAATAATAATTGACCTTCTATTATGGTTTGTTTAATTCAATTTTGGATGCTTTTTCAGAGTTTTTTCTTACTTCAAACCTGTAATTTGACTGAATTCAGGGGACTGATTCACTAACATCACCGCTCATGTGTGTTGAATGTGCAGCTACAGCATCATCCATCCACTCCTCCACATCCAGTCCACATGTCTGTCCATGCAAATGAGATGTCAGACAGGAAGTGACATCACCGGCACGAGGCGCGATGCGGATGGGATGGAGTGAAGGCGGAAGCCAAAGGAAGAGAAGCGACAGACAGACGGACGGACAGACGGGTGTGCTGATGAGAAGCTGTAAAACAACCCAAATCAAACAAACATGATGTGGAGAAACACAAACGCGGCTCACCTAAGATCGCGGTGGGAACAAACGGGTCTGGAGGAGTTTGACGCAGCAGAACCACAGAAACACACAGACAGAAGAAAAACACACAAATCATCAGTCCGTCTCAATCAACAGGTTTCTGATTAACATAATACAGCAGATCTCAAAGCACCATTTCCAAAGATATTTCCTTCAGTATTCCTGCTATAATCATGATTAAGCTACTGGTTTTTAATCTTTTTTGGTTGTTGAGAAAAATAAAACTGAGAAAAAAAAAAAGAAGTATGTATACTGAATTTTAAGTACTGTTTAGCATTTTAAGTTAAATTCTACAGTAAAATACATGTGTGTATATTAATTTATTATTTATATTTATATTTTTAAATAACTACAGATACATTATTAGATATTATGAAATTATTAATATATTAATTTACTTTATTAATAATTGTATACATTTTATATATATGATTGTTAATTATACTACTACTACTAATAATAATAACAACATAAATACACCATTATTTTAAGTCATAATGGAGTCTTATGTATTAGGTGTTGAGTGTAAATAAATAAATAAGAAGAAATACTAATAATTGATTTTATATTAATACTACTACTACTACTACTACTACTACTAATAATAATTATTATTATTATTAATAAATAAAATAATATTAAATAATATTAATATATTAAAATATTATTGATTGACTATTGTATTATTTTACTTTAATACATTTATTCAAAATTTTATATTCATATTTCCTTATAAGTCATTTAATAATAAAAATAGTAATAATAATAACAACAACAACAACAACATCAACATGACTACAATTAATTATTTTAAGTCATAATGGAGTGTCATGGAGGTCATAAAGAGTATTTTTACTATACGTATAAAGCTGCTTGTTTTTAAACTTTTTCATACACAGACTGGGAAACGATCAGAAACTATAGTTGTTAAGTGCAAATAAATAAATAAATAAATAAATATTACTTTTATTTTTATTAAATAATATTAATATATAACAAATATTAATTGACTAATGTATCATTTTAATTTAATTATACATTTAATAATAATAATAATAATAATAGAAAAAATAGGGAAAACATGTTTATTTTCAGATGCCATTGGCAGATATTGTTCTCGTTTAAATCATTAGTTAATTTTGATAAAATCCTAAGAAAACAAACATTTTGCTTCTCCAGTAAATTTAGGAATCTTTAGATACTGGGAAAACAAGATGAAAACACTGAGGAAGAGCACGAGTTCTGCGGTTTGTATTGACTGAGCTCAGAGTCGGTGGGTTTGCAGTAAATGAACGGGAGCGTGTTTCTGCCGGAGGAACACGCGTGTGGAGTGTGTGGTTACCTGGGTAATACGTGTTTGGGATGCTGCTGCTCAGCGTGTTCGTCTTCACCGTCAGAGAACATGGAGAAGATCCCGCTTCACAGAGAAAAACACCTTTACAAACTCACATCATTAGCACTGAAACGAAAACCATCACTAACATATCTGTCAACTGAAATAAAGCTGAAAACTCAAAGAATATATAAATATTTTAAATATTATTAATAAATAAGTTAAACAAATAAAAAATACTGCCTTGGTAACTAACTGAAATAACTAAAATGACTAAATGGAAATGAATAAAAACTTAAACTAAAAAAAATCTACAAATCCTTAAATAGTAACATAAAAAAAGTAATAAAAATGACAAAAACATATAAAAATACTATGTATAAAATACTAAAATTACACAGGCCCACAACTGCATGTGTTGTCCAACTGTCACGTCCATCACGTCACAATGCAAAACATATTAATGCTCTTAATCTTTAAAGGGGCTTAAATCGTCCCTGTATTTGTGTGGATCGTGCGGCGGATGCGCAGACGCAGCAGCAGCTGTCAGCTGCACGTGTTCCTCCTGTAAAGCCGCAGCAGAGACGGCGATCTGAGGACGCGTCTGCGGGACAGCATGCGTCTGCGCGTCTGCGTGTCTGCGTGCGCGATTAAAGCGCTCTCTCGGTCGGAGGCGTCACGAGCGTCTGTGAGGACGAGTGTTTGCGACAGCTGCTTTATCACAATGAGTGTGTGATTATCAGACGCTTTTACACACATCACATTCACTGACACACTAATCAGCTTCATTATACAAGTATACACACGCTGACGTCTCTTCTGCTCACCAAAACTGCATTTATTTGATCAAAAGTACAGTAAAACAGTGAAATATTATTAGAATTTAAGACAGCTGTTTTCTCTGTGAATATCCGTTCAAATGTAATTGATTGCTGTGATCAAAGCTGAATTTTCAGCATCATTACTCCAGTTTTAATGTTTTTTAAAGAAGTCTCTTCTGCTCACCAAAGCTGTGTTTATTTGACTAAAAATACAGTAAAAACAGTACAAATTCTGAAATATTATTAGAATTTAAAACAGCTGTTTTCTATGTGAATATGTGTTAAACTGTGATTTATTTCTGTGATGAGCAGCTGAATTTTCAGCATCATTACTCCAGTCTTCAGTGTCACATGATCCTTCAGAAATCATTCTAATATGCTGATTGGCTGCTCAACAAACATTTATGATTATTAGCAATGTTGAAAACAGTTGTGCTGCACAGTGTTTTTGTGGAAACTGTCATACATTTTATTTTTCAGGATTCACAGATGAATAGAAAGTTAAAAGAACAGCATTTATTTGAAACTGAAATCGTTTGTAACATTATAAATGTCTTAACTTTCGATCAATTCAATGCATCCTTGATGAATAAACGTATTAATTTATTCCACAAAAGCATGAAAGTGTGTGTGTGTGTGTGTATACCTGGTATTTATCACGTTATGGGGACCAAATGTCCCCACAAGGATAGTAATAACAGTACAAGTTTTTTAGGTCCTGATGAGGAAACAGGCTCATAGATGATACAGAATGAGCTTTTTTGAGAAAGTAAAAGTGTGCAGAGTCTCCGTGAGGGCTAGGTTTAGGTGTACAGTATAAAAACCATTACGCCTATGGAATGTCCCCATAAAACATGGAAACACAACATGTGTGTGTGTGTGTGTGTGACTCACAGCGTCCGTTGAGGTTGTGTGTGTCCATGAATGAAAGCGCTTCATCACAGTTGGTTCCCTGCTCCGTGTAGCTCTTGTCCATTGAGTTCACCATCACCGTCATCTCCTGTCTCGTGCTGTTCAGCGTCTCCTTGCGCTTCTTCGCCAGTTTTCTGCAAATCACAAAATCAAAGATAAGATAACAGGATCAGTGGAATACTCTAACAGGACGTACACGTGACTTACAGTCAGAATGACACACTAACACACTGTATGCAGTACGAACACTGCGTGGGAATTGTAAATAACAAATTTATTTGAGTATATCAAATTAAGTGAAAATGATAAATCTTGCCCTGGCAATCAGAACATAGGAAATAAAACACACAATTTTTTATGTTTTATTTTATTTCACTTCACAGTTTTATTTTATTAAACAGTATTTAAAGTTGTCCAAGTGTGTCATTGTGAACATTGTGATTGATTTTAACACTGTAAATGAGGAACAGGCTGAGAGGTTAGTTCAACAAATGTATTTCAATGAGCAAAGAGCAGTTCTGAGAAGCACTCAAGGTGGTCGGCCATTAAACTAATCAAAAGAAGCTAATTTTAATGAGCGGAGCCTGATTGAGATGGCGGAGTCACCCTGCCAATTAAAGCCCAATATAATTTTAATCAATGCCCCACCAAGAGCCTCGAGGAGTGTGATTGCAGACGCACACGTGTTCTCCAACATACAGTCCAAAGCCAACACACACATCTCTGATCCGTGACGCCAGAGCAGATGTAAAAGAATAAAGCGCTGTGATGGAGTTCTGCTGTAGCTGATCTGGATTCAGTTAACCTGCCTTCGCCTGCTAACGATACGCAGATGCAAATGAGGCCAAATTACTCAACCAATCCGTGGGAGGGAAATTAGCGCGCGGATCCTCGCCCGAGGCCCCGTGTTCCGAGCGCTCGACTTCCCAAAGCGGATCCGCTGGTAATTTGGAATGAGATCTTGGAAACGGAGCCAAACCACAAAGCAAGGAAATTTAGCAACTTTCTACAAACTACAAACTCCATTAAAGCCAAAGTGAGCTCATGAACATCAGCAGAAGACATGATTGATGAGAACGGGTTACGCCGCCATGAGATTAGCCACGCTAAACAACACGCCATATTCCATCAGGACAAAGTTCAGCTCCTCCACAGGAACATCAACCAGCAGCTCTGAGTGAAAACTCAACCTCCAGATTTACATTCAGTGCCCACACTCAGCAATCCACACTCAGAAATCACTAGACAACTTCACTAATCATTACAAAGAAACGACGCTGCATAGTAACTGAAATAATGTTTTTCTAGCATCAGATGTTTTATTTGCAACGTAATAATTTTTGCACTGCATATGAGCTTTAGTTTTAATTTTAAGGTTTTACAAGCATAAAGTCAAATTATATTCCAATATTACACACCCTCACACAAAATACACACACACTTACATATGCACAAACACAAACATGCACACACACACTCACTCTCATACACTGTATGCACAAGCACACACTCACATACACACACACATATATGCATAAACACACACTCATACATGCACAAGTGCACACTCACATATGCACAAACAAACACACAGACATACGCACACACACACACACATATATACACAAGTGCACACTCACATATGCACAAAACACTCACATATGCAAAATCACACACATGCATTAACACTCACTCATATATGCACAAGTGCACACACTCACATATGCACAAACACACACACACACACACAAGCACGCACACACCATCCCCCCTCCGTGCTGAACGTGATTGATTTAGAAAGCGAAAGTGAAACCAAAAAAACGGCGCGCATAAGAAAGCAACTGCACGCTTGTGTGGACGTCAGCAACTACACCCAATCACAGATTGCACGCTTCCCACCCGAAATGGGAGGAAAACACTTTATGCGTAATTAAACGTGTTGCATTCTTATTCTGGACTCATCTGTTTGTCTGTACATCGCATGCTTTATTATGTATCTTTCTTATCAGACTTGTATACGTTTGTGAATTTTTTCTTTTGCATGTTTGCGTGACTGTTTTATGGGTGTGTATGTGCCCATCGGGTTTATTTGCATGTGTGAGTGTTTATAGGTGTGTCTGCATGCAGTGAGTTTATATGCATGTGTGTGTGTTGTTGTAGGTGTATATGCATGGATCGAATGTATTCCCAACATAAGATGTATTGGTGTGAATTTCATATTAGTTTGTTTTTAGGATTAAGTTGTTTTTATGATTATTCTACTTCCTTTTAAGCACTTTGAATTACCTTTGTGTATGAAATGTGCTATATAAATAAACTTGCCTTGCCATTAGTGTGCACGTGTATTTCATATATATATATTTTGAACATCCAATAGTATACATGTATATGTGAGTAATTTATAGGTGTATATGCATGTGTTTTATGTATGTACTGAAAGGTGAAATTTGATTTAAATCCTACGTGGCACTTCATACACACACACACACACACACACACACACACACACACACACACACACACACACACACACACACATCACTGTGTCCTAATTGACTGCGTCCAGCAGAGGAAGGATCCTTCAAAGTGTGACGCACACCGCAGATGAAACTGCACAGCATGCTGGGAATTGTGTTCTCACACACTTGCGTGGCCGTTGTAGGCGTTTAACGCAAGCGTTCCGCCACACACGCGTCTTCATTAGAGCCGCTCGGACACGGGGAACAGTGGGGAATTGTGGGACGCGTGCTGCGCCGCTGGTCTGGGATCAGTACATGAGCGAGAGCCAACAGAGACTAAAGACACACGACACAACACTAAACTACAATTAAACCAGAGAAAAACACTACATCACAACATGCCAAACAATCCCAGACTTCAACACGGCAAATCCAGAAAGATTACCACTAGACTAGAGATTTCAAGGAGTTACAGATTTAACCTCAACACGAACCTATTAACTCATAACCGCTAGAATTAACTAACAGCTGCTCACATTAACATTAACTATTTGTCCATGCGGCCCTAACTGAACTAAAAGTAAAAAAAAAAATAAATAAAAAAAATAACTTACTTATAATAAGCATTAACTGAAATAAAATAAAATAAATTATTTAATTTATTATTTTGTAAAATTTTATTTATTATTTTGATTTAATTCATTATTTTATTTTAGCTTGTTGCCAGGGAAACACTTTTTATTTTAATTTGAGAAATGCACAACTTGATGTACTAAAATAACTAAAACTGAAACTGAAATAATACAATATTACACAATAATACAATAATGCAAACAAAAACCAATAGAACAACAAACAACAAAATTACTAAACATAAAATAAAAACAAATTCATTAACTAAAATAAAAACAATTTGTTTTTATTCAATTTACTGTATATATTTTTTAATTGACTGTGAGTTAATGAAAAGCTAACTAATAAAATCATTCAAATAAAATAAAATTAAATACAATAATTAAAATAAAATAAAATAATAATAATAATAATAATAATAATAATAATAATAATAAATAATAATAATATTTAATAATACAAACAAAAACAAAATAAAATTACTAAACATAAAAAGTATAAAATAAAAAATTCATTAACTAAAATAATTTTAATTATTTTTTTTTAACATTTCTTAATTGACTGTGAGTTAATGAAAAGCTAACTAATAAAATCATTAAAATAAAATAAAATTATATAAAATAAAACCAATTAAAATAATACAATAAATAATTGACTTAGAATTGGCTACATAAAGCTGAATAAAACAAACCATATTTGATTGATTGATCTGCATGAACATGTGAATGTGCTGATGAATTACTGACATATTAACTGTTTAGCTTAACCCTTTAACTGTCACTCCCATTTTTGAACACAGACATAAAAATGCACTATCCAGACTTAAATTTTTATAATTCATGAATGAAAACATTTTGTAATATGCATTTGATGTACATTTTCTGTGGTAATGCAATGTCTGATTTTAAAATGCCTTTCAAAGGATGAATTTTGAGATTTTAAGTTTTGAACTGACATATAATTTCTTATGATTTCTAAAGCGTTAAAGGGAAAAAGGAAACGAAGAAAGTCTTTTGTGTCAAAGGTCAGAACTCATGTTATGATGTAGATTTTTTAAGTTGCACTCTTGACATCTATTAATCCATTACTTTTCCTACATAATTTGTAACTTTGGTAAAATTAAATCTATTTAGGAGTCTTAGACCTTTCCAGCGATGTATAGTTTGTCATGATTGGATTAGGATTTACTTGTAATATGGTGAAGTAAACTTAGGCGTCCCACAGGGTGGACGGTGACAGTTAAAGGGGTTTGGCTGAAAAAAGAAAAACAACAAAAAAAAAAAGTTAAAGTTTGTGAATCCCTGACTGAATCAGTTCATGAAGGAATCATCTAGAGTGATTCGCTGCAGAGACTGAATCGTGAATCAGACGAGCACTCTCTCTCTCTCTCTCTGTATGTCTTATAGTGTTTGTGGTGTAATATGGTCGGCGGTGGTTTGGCTCTGCTCCTGTCACTGTGTGCGTGTGCTGATGTTCTCCTGCGGGATGCGGATGACAGGTGTGTGACATGAACCTCAGCCCCGTCCGGCTCATCGATGGCATGACAGAAACGGCCAGGCGTTCCGCGGCCGCGCGCGCTCGCATCCATACGGCGGCGCAGACGCATCAATCTCAGCGAATGCTGTCAGAATGAGTCCAAACCCCAGAGCAGAAGAAACTCTGAAGATCCTAATGACTGACAGCAGCACACTGATGATTGACACACTCACTGCCATCATAAATCAATACTGCAGCTCTATATGACACAAACCACTGCCTGTGTGTTTCTCACAAACAAACACCGATGGGAATCATGGGCAACACAACACATCTGCGTCTGACTGCACTTCTGATTCGTTCTCAGTCCACCGGAGCTCCAATTCCATCAATAATGTTTACTATCTTAACTACAATAAAAACACAATCATATGTATGGTAACACATTCCAGTGTTTTTTATTTCATTTTATTTTAAAGAACATCTATTGCAACAAAATTAAGTTTTGTATCTTTTAAAAAGAACTGCAAAAATAATGAGTTAAGAGACCCTTTTGAAAATTCTGTGAGTGGATTAAATTGTTAATAATTGTTACTAATTTATTAAGAAAAATGATTCTGTAATTAAGTAACTGACTGTGTGTTGTGAACCAAAACTGCTAAATATAATTTCTGGTAATAAAATTAATGCTGAAATCGAAAAAATAGATAAATATTAGATTAATAATAAACAATGTTGTTATAAATAAATGTTGTTCTGGCACTAATTGAAAAAAAAGTACTAAAATGACTAAAACTAAAACCAAAATAAAAATCAAGATAGAAATAGGATGAAAAAATAAAAATGACAAAAGCACGTGACAACTGAAAATACGTAAAAATCTTTTAATAAATAAATTAAAAATATAAATATTATATAAATTAAAACTGGAACTTAACCAATAGTTAGATACGCTGCCCTGGCACTAACTGAAATAAAATTATTTTAAGTAGAATTATTACAATGACTTAAATAAAATAGAAAAAAAAAAAATCAAAAGCACAAAAGTACTAAATCTTAAATTAATTACAATTAAAATAAAACTGAAAATATATGTGAATATAATTTAATAAAATCAAATAATATAAAATAAAAATATTAGATTAAACATAAATATAAAATTAAAAAAAAACCTAATCAAAAATTGCAACGTTGCTCTGGCATAAAATCAGTTTATGACAAACACATGACAAAAATACTGAAACTTGAACTCAAATTAAAATAAAATACATTAAAAATACATTAAAAAATGAATAAATAAATTAAAATATAAATATTAGTTAAATATAAAACTTGAACTTAACCAAAAAATTAGATGCATTGCCATGGCACTAACAGAAAAAAAAAAAAAAATCATTTAAGTAGAATTATTACAACTACTTAAATAAAAGACAAATAGAAAAAAATAAATAAATAAAAGGCACAAAATTACTAAAACTACAATCAAAACAAAAACCGAAAATATACAGTACATGAATATAATCTAATAAATAAAATAAAATATTAGATTAAATATAAATATAAATATAACAAGTTTATGTTAAAGTACTAAAATGAATTAAACTAAAACTGAAATAAAAAAATGAAAGCTAAAATAAAATAAAATAAAATAAAAACTAAAATAAAATTAAAGCACATTAAAAAAAAATACTAAAACTTTAACTAAAATAAAATGGAAACTCATGGCTGCATTCAGTTTCACCACCGAGCTAAAACTATGTCTTTTCTGTAGCGCAGCAGATTCAGCTTTTAATGGAACTGGTTTTGAAGAAGTTCTTGATTCCCTCCCCTAAACATAAGCAAACAGCTCAGCATGACAAACAAACAAACAAACAGCACAGATCAAGCATCCATTAAACACGCGTGAGGAAGCGAACATCAGGACATGAGGATGATGCACTTCATTCACATGCAACGAACACCAACCATGCAGGAGAACTCGAGCCAAACGCCGGAAGCGTGTGATGACTGCGATTAGTGATGATGATGATGATGATGATTTATGAGATGAAGGGGAATTCCAGGTTCGGGAAAAGCACGTTTCCCTTCCCTGAGCTGGGCAACAGAAAGACAAGGAGAAGTTTCCTCGGGAAAGAGATTCTTCTAATAATCGGCAAGCTACGAAGCTCAATCACATCGACTGTAAATGAATCACCAGTAATCATATCAAAGCTCTGATTGGAGGAGGTACAGCATTCACAGACAGGCATTTCACAGCAAATGACGGAGAATCACATCAAAACTTCAGCTCACCATCATAACAGTTACAGATAACGGCTCGGGCCGAGGGACGAGCGCTAACTCTCGCGCCGGAGCGGATCTTAAACCGAACCGACGCGTCATGCAGGTTGAGCATAGCATGGCACTAACAGTGTACAAAGGTGTTTTACTTACAGGTAGTAAGTGTAGGACTGATAGGTTCTCCTGCCCAGTGGGGTGGTGGAGGGGTTTAAGCAGTGGAGGGGGATGAAGATGGAAGGAAAGAAAAAGTAAAAAATATTAATGCTCCCAAACGATATAAAATGAACAGAAGCAGACATGGTGGCATTCGTGAGACAGAGAGAGACGGAGATGTGCGGCGGACACTGCGCAAACCTGAACGTCCGGAACAACCGTGTGACTTCCTGCTACCGAGGGTCCAACCGGAGGGTCATGTGACTTACACATACATGTGCGTGTTTGCTTTTGTCTGGATGGATCAAAACTAACACACACTTAATGGTCACTTAACTCTTATTTTAACGTCTCTGAAAGAAGTCTCTTCTGCTCACGAGGAACGTGTTTATTTAGTCAAAAAATTACAGGATAAACAGTAAAAATGTTACATATTTTTACAATTTAAAACAGCTGTTTTCTATGTGAATATCTGTTAAACTGTAATTTATTTCTGTGATGAGCAGCTGAATTTTCAGCATCATTACTCCAGTCTTCAGTGTCACATGATCCTTCAGAAATCATTCTAATATGATTATTAGCAATGTTGAAAACAGTTGTGCTGACAATTTTTTTTTTTTTTTGTGGAAACTGAGATATATTTTTTTTTTATATATATATATTATATATGTATATATAAACTTTAAATAAAAAATTTTTAATGTTGCCCTGCATCAACTTAAATAAAATAAGTTTATGTTGAAGTACTAATATTACTAAAACTAAAACTGAAATAAAAATAGTAATAGGAAGAAAAATGAAAACGACAAAAGCACATGACAAAAATACTGAAATCTGAACTAAAATTAAAATGAAAACTGAAAATACATTTAAAAAAAATGTAATTAATAAATTAAAATACAAATATTAGATAAATATAAAACTGGAACTTAACCAAAAATTAGATATGTTGCCCTGGCCCTAACTGAAATAAAATAATTTTAATTAAAATTATTACAATTATTTAAATAAAAGACATATAGAAAAAAAAAATGAAATAACCAAAAGCACAAAATTACTAAAACTTCAATTATGAAAACTGAATATATATATATATATGAATATAGTTTAATAAGTTAAATAAAACAAAATATTAGATTAAATATAAATATAAAAGAAAAAGACGGAATCAAAAAAATGTCATGTTGCCCTGGCATCAAATCAAATCAAATAAGTTTAAATACAAATCTTTTGTAATATTATAAATGTCCTTACTGTCACTTTTGATCAGTTTAATGCATCCTTGATTTATTTATTTATTATTATTATTTATTTGCAGTATATGATGGTTTCCACAAAAATATCGGGCAGCACAACTGTTTTCAACAAGGATCATGTGACACTGAAGACTGGAGTAATGATGCTGAAAATTCAGCTGCGCATCACAGAAATAAATTACAGTTTAACAGATATTCACATAGAAAACAGCAATAATATTTTACAGTTTTTACTGTATTTTTGATCAAATAATGCAGCACTGATGAGCAGAAGAGACTTCTTTTTTTTTACTCTGGAATAACACAGCCGTATCTGCTCCACGTCTATCATCGCTCGGCGAGCATCCGTATGTGCATTAATAAGTGTTTATGAGGACGATGTGATGTGTGAAAGGTCAATCACAGCACAGACACATCAGAACACACTGTACATTAGCAATAAAAGCAACATTAATTCACCTTCCCCTAATTTTTCAGGATGCAATTAGAGGATATGAAAACATTTGCGCTGTAAATGACCAGATGCCGGCCGTCAGCAGCGTCTGGAGCGTGCGCTCGGCCTTAAACGGGGAATTAGCGTGTTCTCCTCACGCGCTCCCCTCTAATCTAATTCAGCAAATTAATCCAAATAGATGCGAGAGATTCAATCACGCTCGTTCATTTGATTAAAGCATATTGAACGGGATTCAATTAAAATGTCTACGGAGTGATCAACGCTCATCTCTCCGGGAGGGAAATTTGGTGAATCCGGTGTTTGGGATTATTGAACACGCGTGTGTGAAATAAAGCCGTCTCTCCATGCAAATGACGGGCCTGACATTCAGAAACAGAAGAGCAGCGCTTCTCAACCTCTCTGATTAACGAACTAAAAAACGCTTATCATTTTTAGTGCTTTACAGCATTTTAATCAATATTATGTTCATAGAATTGCATTTAAATAATGCAAAGTTTCCCCCTGGTTGAGAACCGCTGCTTTATTGACATTCACACATACAGTACCTGCGCAAACGACCACATATCACATACTTCACAACAACATCATGAGTACTTCAATCGTTTCTTTAATGTGCCTGGAGGAAACACACATTTCCAAATATTCCTTTTGCAAATCTTGCATGTTGTAGTTTGGAACTAAAATCAATAGAAATAAAATCCTAACAATAATTTTTGTAATAAAACATAGAGCTGGAACTAATGATTATTCGGTCGATTATTTCTTCCATTGATCGGATACAAATCCAAATATTACTCATCATGTAATAATGTAATAATTTTAATATAAGTAATTTTACTCCAATATTAAAAATGTTGACGTGATTATTGGCAATCCAATTTGTTGTAAATTACAGTATATTTTCATTATAAATTATCATCGATTTATTGATTAGTTGTTGCAGCCCTAATTTAAAATTAGCATTAACTGAAATAAAATACAGTTGAAATATTTCAGCTTCACTTCTCATTTTCAATTACAGTTTAACTTGATAAAATAACTAAAACTGAACTAAAAATTAATAAAAAACTGTAAAGACAAACATTAAAAAAACAACAACTAATAAAAATGACAACAATGCAAGAAAATTACTAAAACTTTGACTGAAATTTTAATATAAAAATAAAAATCACAGTATCTTAATGATACTAAAATTAAACTACAAACTATCTTAAAACCATGCAAACAGTACACAGTAAAAAGTTTTCACCGGTTTTAACTTAAAAACGTAAGTTCAGCAGCTGCCTTAAAATGTTAAGTTAAAATTAACTTAAAAGTACAAGTCATTTTAACTTATTTTATTATAGTAAGTTAAAATTAATTGTAGTTTTAAGTTGATTCAACTTAAAATTTTAAGGAAGCTGCTGAACTTATGTTTTTAAGTTGAAACTGGTGAAAATGTTTTACAAATAATTATTTGTTCCAGCATCTTGTAGAGGTTAATGGTTTATTCTAAGAATTCAGGCTTTAGTCTCAATTGCTCAGTTGTTTGGAAATCTAAAACTGATTTCTTACTGATAGAAGAAATCAAACAATATAAATACAAAGCACTTTAAACCAGTTTTACAGTAAAATCAGCTTGAGCGTCATAAAATTTTGTTTTAGTAATCAGTAGATTCATTTAGAACTTAAAGAACAAGTCCCAAAATTAAAAATATAAAAAGTAATTGTGTTTTCTCTCTAAAAAAAAAAAAAAAATAAACATTTAGTTGCTGTCAACTCAAAATTATGAACATTAGCAGGGATTTTGGTGTAGTGTGCATTTATGTTTAGATTATTTTTTAACTACAGATGAAAATTCTGTCACATTTTAGACTCATTTTAATGTATTATTAATTTGTATTTGTGTGATTAAATAAATGATAAAACAATTCTAAAGGAAATAACAGAGTGACAGTGAAATAAACTCCATAATAATTTCAGTTACAGTATAGCATAGCCATCTTAAACAAGTGTTGTTGTTGTGAAGTATATACTGTATTACACACGTAAACCTGCAATAATAGCCGAGACGACAACAGACAGAACTGTGTGTGCTCACATTCACCACAGACATTTAAATAGACATGTAAGTGTTTCTAAAAACTGTATATAGTTCAAATTCATGGCTGTAAATGAGTATTATATTTATTGTAGTGGTTCTAGATTGGGCTGTTTTATATTCAGCAGGGCAAACGGCTAATCTGGAGCAAACAAACAGGAGCGTCTGTGTGTGTGAGCTGGATATTTGCCGAAACTGACTCGGGATGACCCGTGATCCGCGGGCAGCTCATGTAAACTAGCGACGAGCTTTCATCAGTCACACGATCACGGATCTACTGAGATTCCCTCGTCTTTTTGAGACGCAGGGTCAGTGAGAAAATGGCTCTTTATCAGGCCATTATACAGCATTTTAACCAGGCTTATCAACATAATTAGATTAATAATTCAGTGTCGCATAGACAATGCGGATGAAAGGTCAGGTGGAAATCGGGAAGAAAATCTATTATTAATATCTGCGGTTAAACTCCAGACAATCGGATTGGCTCTCTGCGGTTTTCCACAAAAACACAAAGTCATGATCTGACTGCGGATGAGACGAAAGTTTGGACACATCTGCTCATTCCCCATTAATATTAATGTCCGGGTTAGAATAATGGTCACAGGACTCTGAAATAACAGAGTTTCTTCCTGTAGTTTTTCCTGCTGGATTTCCAGGGAATGCAAATAGCATTAACTATTTGCATCCATATGATTTTATGTAAAATTCATATTTTTTTAAAATGCATTTATTTATGTATAAGTCTGTTTATTGTGAAAACAACATTTATTCAGTTTAAAAAAAAAAATGTTTATAAATGAATAGAAAATTTAAATGCAATTCAAATACATACATTTAAATATGTTTTGAGTATAACTTCACACATTTAAGAAGAAGTTCTTAACATGAACTGAGTCTTGTGTGTCCAAACTTTGGTTAATGGCGTTTTCTGATTTGTGTCTTCACCCTTATCCATTGTAAAATTGGTGTAACTGATCATCTTTACTGTGTGTGTTTGTGTGTGTGTGTGTGTGTGTGTGTGTGTTGAGGTTCTTACCGTTTCTTCATGAGCAGCACCACACCGAGAAAGATGATGACGAAGAGCAGTATTCCTGCGATGACGCCGGCGATCTTCACTGTGTGGTCGGTCTGTTTCTCTGGCTCCACCGCATTGGGTTTGTGCGTTGCCGCACCTGAGATCAAGCACAGGTCAAAGGTCATTCAGAAGATGGTTTGAAGCAAGACAATACACTTCATGCACTGCTTAATTTAGATATTGTGATCTATTCCACTTTATTTCTTAATTCAGAATATTTTAATGACCCTATTTGCATCTGTAGATTTAAGTTACAATATATCTTTAAAAGTTTTTATCGCCACTTCAGTAACACTTACATACACCAAAACTTAGAGGTTTATTCCTATCTATATTCTGAAGGTTTTTACTGAAGGGTTTGTTCATAAATAACTTACACTGGTTTATACAACATTATATTCCTAAAAACATGGTAAAAACGCAAATCTTTCAAGGCAATGGATTTTTTTTTCTCCATTTCAGCAGCACTTACAAATACCAAAACTTACAGTTTTATTCCTGACTGTATTCTGAAGGTTTTCACTGAGGGGTTTGTTCATATTTCATTCATACTGATTTCTACAACATTTTACTCTTAAAAACAAAGTTAAAATACAAATCTTTGAAGACGGTAAGTTTTTATCTCCACTTCAGCAGCACCTTCATACACCAAAACTTACAGTTTTATACCTATCTATACTGTGAAGGTTTTTACTGAAGGGTTTGTTCATATATCATTCACACTGATTTATACAACATTTTATTTGTAAAAACATGGTGAGCATTTTTTTAGGAGATTTATGGAGTGGTAAAAAGACAATCCAAAATCCCATCAGTAAAAACATCTGACTCTAATATGTTAAGAAAATCAAAGAAGAATTTTGATCCTGGCTTCAACCAATATTCAGATTTATGTTCTGGAAATGTCTGCAGATTTGTGTATATTTGATCAGATAATGCATCATTTCATATTAAAATATAACATTTCATTGTTATCTATAGCTTTGAGCTCATCTATACGCTTGTGTACAACTGAAAGGTACAAATGACAAAAGTACAGAATACTGAGGACATCATCTCCTGCTCTGGGTGTGGCCAGAATCCTTAACTTCCTGTTTCAGTATGAAACACTCAGGAAATACAGTTTTATTTAATTCATTTAAGGTTCAGTTTTTTTTCTCTTTGTTTGTCACTGCAGCCGAATCTGAAGAACCACATTCATCCACTGATCTAATCAAACCATACAAACCATGGGTCTCTTTTAACCTTGAACATAAAGCACAATGCAATAAAAGCAGCTCATGTGCATCAGTCTGATAATGACAGTTTGCGATGACAAATAAGCGAGATCTGCATGTGTTTAAAGAAACATATTTGTCAGACAGACTTCATGGACTTAAAAACCTAAATTGATAATTACTTCACTTTTAGCTTCAATATGTTTAAAAAAAACTCAAACAATGAGTGCAGATTTATTTTCTGTGTTACATTTACATTTTCTTACTAAAAAGGATGCTGGGTTGGTGGAGGGTTGTTCAGATATTATCATTAACTAAAACCATTGTTACTTGAAACAAAAACTTGCTATTCAAAATAAATGTTAACAACCGAAATTTATTTCAGCTAGTTGGAAAGACAACATTTAGCCTCTTCTCTGGGTTCAGTTTAACATGCTAAAATAACTAAAACTGATATAAAAATGAATACAAATTACATAGATGTATTTTTAAAATAAAAACTAAAAAATTGATAAAAGCATGCAACAAAAATACTAAAAAATTAAATGAAATGAAGACATAAAATATATAAAATAAAAAATGTATATATTAATAAAAACTGTCAACAACACTAAAATAACATCCTAGAGAGAATCTGACTGGACAAAAACTTGAGGATGTCTGATTATGTTAGAGACCAACTCTTAAATTCATCCACACACTCATGCAGTGAGTGAGTGAGTTTCTGACCTGTTAGCTGATTGTCTCCAGCGGCCGGAGCGATGCGAACGTAAGGAGTGGTGAGCTGCGTCACCAAGATAGCAGCTGCATGAACAAGATCCACACGCATGCAAAAAGACAGAGAGAACCAGTGTGTTTGTGAGAGAGAGAAGAGAAACAAACAGGAGAAAAAGAAAAAAAAAAAAACAAGCAGTTACTGAAAACTTGCACAACAGACACAAAAGCAGAAGCATGCAGAACTCCATCTTGAGACACGCTCGTTTATAATCCTGGGTCATCCGGCCTCTCATCTCACATTGTTCTTTAACCTAGGTTACTAATTAACCCTGGGTTAATGCTCTTATTTGCATATTTACAAGGTTAATAACATTGACTGGACAAGTGTGAACCTTTTCAGAAACCATATCAGGCTACAACACTAACAGCGTCTGTTTGGCTTGTCTAATGTGTGTCACTGCTGCGTCATGCTGATTACGTGTTAAGTGTAAAATTAATTACATTTTTAATGTCTGCTTGTAAAAATTAGAATACCTACCTTTGGTAGCTACACGGACACAGTCGATTTTGGTCTCCTGAAAAACAGAAATACATACAAAAATATTAAACATCTGAATGATTCAATCGAACAAATACTAATTTACTTCAGCCAACATGTGCTGTTTTAAAATGTGCTACATAAATAATTATGATTGACTGATTGATACACTGTGACATTCTTTAACACGAATGTCTCCAGTGTTTCCTACAGGAGTAAATAACGTTTTACTCTTGTCAGCAGAGTGAAAACGGTCCAGTAACTGGTTCTGCCGCTGCATGACACCAGTGATGTATATGCTGATATATTTTCTATGCCTGCTAAGCAGCTGCGGCATTAAAACTGCATTTCAGCCGAATGCTGTATGTGAGCGATCAGTACGAGCACCTGGAGCACGACTCGCTTTACCGCCTGTAATCAAACTAACGTCTGACATCAGTCTTCAGCTACACAAACACCAACTACGCACCTTGTTCTGCTTTATTACTGCTGTTCTTTTTAATACGTTGACTGCAGTGCTCTCCAGTTTATCAAAGCCAGCATCCTGTTATTGCACATAAACAGCGTTTCAAAAGACTGAAACTCCTGCTACAGCTTTCAATCTACATCTGTTAAACTAACCACAATGATTTGGGCCCTTATAAACACCTAGCAACACATTAGTAACCACTTAGAACACCTTGAAATGCCCTAGCAACATCCTAGTAACCACCAGAACCTGTGCAACAGTTCAGCAATGGCCTAGCAACACTCTAGCACCCATCCAGAACAACCTAACAACACCCAAGTAATCACCAAAACCTGTTCAACAATCTAGCAATCTAACAACTGTCTAGCACCCATTCAGAACAGCCTTGGAACACCCTAGCAACCACCAGAACCTGTGCAACAGTACAGCAGTGCCCTAGCACCCATCGAGAACAACCTAGCAACACCCTAGTAACCACCAAAACCTGTGCAACAACCTAGCAATGCCGCAACAACTGCTTAACATGCATTCAGAACAACCTTGCAATGCCCTAGCAACCACGAGAACCAGTGCAACAGTGTAACAATGCCCTATGAACTTCATAGCATGCTTTCAGAACAACCTAGCAACACCCTAGCAACCAGCAGAACCTGTGCAACATCCTCGCACCCATCCAGAACAACCTAGCAACACCCTAGAAACCACCAGAGCCCGTGTTAAAGTCAAACAATGTCCTAACAACTGCAACACCATAGTAACCACCAGAATCTGTGCAACAGTGTAACAATGCCCTAGCAACTTTCGGCATGCATTCAGAATAACCTAGCAACACCCTAGCAACCACCAGAACCTGTGCAACAATGCCCTAGCAACTTCATAGCATGCATTCAGAACAATCAAGCAACGCCTTAGCAACCACCAGAACCTGTGCAACACCCTTGCACCTGTCCAGAACAACCTAGCAACACCCTAGCAACCACCAGAACCTGTGCAACAGTGTAAGAATGCCCTAGCAACTTCATAGCATGTATTCAGAACAACCTAGCAACACCCTAGTAACCACCAGAACCTGTGCAACAGTGTAACAATGCCCTAGCAACTTTATAGCATGCTTTCAAAACATCTAGCAACACCCTAGTAACCACCATGAGGGTTCTTAATTTTTTTTAAAGTCTTTTTTGACTTGATTCCCCACAAACCACATGGGAAAAAAAAAAAAATAATAATAATTTGAGAAGCAAAACTGCATAAGATATTAAGACTTCTTTCATTGCCTGTATCTTTATTGTAAGTGTATTTTATCTCACCGAACTGGCAGATTTGATTTAAGAATTTAAAAAATAGGGAAATAATATCTCTGGAAACTAGTCTTAATATCTTATGCAGTCAGTTGATCTTGTTATAAGGAAACAGATATTTTAACTGGAAAATTAGACACATACATTTATTAAGAAGAGGATTTTTTTTTTTTTGCTGTGTAGCAACTGTCACACCCTGCATTAATGCTCCAACAACTTTTATGTTTTCCAGCAAGTCCCAAAGAGCTTTCGTTTTATCATGGCTAGCATTTTTCTGATCTTCAGCTTGTCTTACACTGTACGGTGGCATTTAAACACACACTTCTACCTCCACTCGTCCATTAGAGCCTAAGAACGACCTTTGACCTGCTAAACGAGACTTGGGACAATATAAACAAACACTCGCCCTGCTATTACAAAGAAAAGCAAACACAAATGTGCATTTAGCAGCACATCCAGCGTCCTGACGGCACTGAAAGGCCTGATTTAATGAATTACAGCTCTTGAATAGACAGATACGAGGGCCGTCTCAGTAAGTGCCCGTCCGCATCCATCAGGGAGGCTAAAACACAGATCCTCAGTCAATTAGGACATCAATTACAGCCGCCAGCTCTTCCACGGCCTTTTAGAGCAGCGCGACTGTCAATCCCGACAGCGCGATTTCTTTAAAAGCACGGCGAGAGGTGAGAGAGCGAGATGCATTAAGTCAAAGCGAGTTAATGCGTGCGCTGGCCGTCTCTCATCACGCGTGACACTCAAAAACCTTCCAGAAACATCGCCGCCGTGCTCAAAGTGTTTTCCGAGCGGCACCTGTTCCCTGACGGCCTCTTCCGTGTGTTTTTGAGGACGCGGGTCGAGGTCGAGGTGTCCGGAGGGACACTCTTCACCTCCGCTCTCTTTCTTACCCACAATTACCTTCCCCGTCGACTCGGCCCATCGAGAGCCACTCGACGAGAGCCGCGTGTGAATATCTGAAGCATCTGTCGCTCGCTGTCATGACTCTCAATCCCTCACACTTCTCCCACAGTGTCCGAAATTATCATTCAACTCTGCAAAAATGATTTTATTACACAGTATTTGGTCTTGTTTTCCAGTTCTGATATCTAAACTTGATCTTAGATCAACATGCATTTACTTGAGAGGCAAAATGCATCAAAAGTTAGGCTTAAAACAAGCACAAATATCTGCCAATGGGATCAGCTTAATTCAAAGGGAAAACCTATTTATTCTTCGGACTCCAGTGGCAAATATTTTTCCTGTTTTTAGCATAAACTCACTCAATTTTGATCATTTTCTCAGAAAACGAGACTTAATATCATTAGGTCATTTTGCTTCTCTAGTAAATGCATCTTGATTTAGGGATATTTAGATATTTGTGCGAAAAAGAACAAACAAGATGAAAAGACTTCTTTTCGAACAAGCACCAAATGCAAGTAAAAGCTTTAGCATGTAAATAAACACAACTGTCTGCTAAGGAAATGCAATTCTGAATGTGAGCTCAGTTTCCTCTTACAGTAGCTATATTTACATGCACCCAAATAATCCATAATTGTATTGCAAAGCCTTCATGTAAACACATCAGTCGATATGTTTGAGCTCGATACAAATGCAATTTCATGACCTGAAATAATCCGATCGATAGGAAAAAAATTAAACACCTAAACACTTGAATATGATCTTCTCGACGGATTCAAACATTCCTTGTGCACATGCATATGTTCACCACAGCCCTTTTATAATATGACCTCTGTTTACTTTATGCAAGCTACTGAATGAGACAGAATATTTACTAAATATAATCACAAAAAAACAAAACAAAAAAAAAATTCATTTGTGAGTCACTTTGGATAAAAGCATCTGTTAAATGAATAAATCTAAATGTAAAATATTTGCAATGTAAATATTTGCTAAAAAAGTTACTTTGAGATATCTGTCATCTTTAGACATTTAGGCCCGGTTTTACAGACAGGGCTTAGACTAAGCCAGGATTAGGCCATAGATCAGTTAGGACATTTAAGTAATTTTTATAACCCTGCTTAAAAAAAAAAAAAAACATTGTTGTGCATTTTGAGACAAAACAACGGCACTGATATATTTTAAGATCAGTCAGTGCGAGTTTCTTTTAGTTGAAACAGCTCAGACTTGCATTTTAGTGTAGGACTGGGCTTAAGCCTTGTTTATGAGACTGGGGGATAATGTTTAACATTTATTCAATTAATGTTTATTTTCTTTCAAGTAAGGAACGCACCCCGTTGGCGGTGCTGACGGCCTGATAGTAGATGCTGTAACTCTTGTGCGGCAGCAGCGGGGCGTTCCAGTATCCGCCGTAGGTCCGGTTGTCTCCGATGGTGAACGGCTGCGGCGATGGAACGCCTGTGGACGGGAACTCGGCGCTGTAGTAGTACTGTGAGTTCAGCCCGGTGGCGTTATGATAGTGAACCGGCACCGGATAACAGCGCAGGATCTCCGCTTCGCCTCCGCGAGCCCTTCGAGGACGTTCCTCCTCAACAACCACCTGATACACGCTAAGAGAGAGAGAGAGAGAAGACTGCATTACTGTACAGGACAAGTTAAAGCTACAAAATAATGATTTCAATCATCAAGGATGCATTACACTGATCAAAAGTGACAATAAAGACATTTATAATGTTACAAAAGATTTCTGTTTCAAATAAATGCTGCTCTTTTGAACTTTCTATCCATCTGTGAATCCTGAAAAATAAAATGCATCACTGTTTTCAATATTGATAATAACCAGAAATGTTTCTTGAGCAGCAAATCAGCATATTAGAATGATTTCTGAAGGATCATGTGACACTGAAGACAAAAAATTCAGCTGCACATCACAGAAATAAATTACATTTTAACAGATATTCACATAGGAAACAGTTGTATGAAATTGTAATAATATTTAACATTTTTTACTTTTTTTTTTTATCAAATAAATACAGCCTTGGTGAGCAGAGACTTCTTTCAAAAACAATCTTTCAGTAGTTTCTATTTGCATTAAATTATTTTCAAAACACTTCAGTGAAATGTAAATCAGTGTAAACTTTCTGCAAGCTTTTGTAATTTTATTCTCAAAGGTGATTCTCATTGAATTCTCAATATTAGAGAATACACACACAATTTTTGTTAAAGAAAGCATAAACTACAAAAAGCACAACAAATATTACAAGGTGCATAAACATATCAAACTCACAGGTAATGCAGTTTGTTTGTTGTTGTTGTTTTTTTTTACATACAACATGAAAATCTGTAATAATCAATAAAAATGTTTTTAATTAAATTGAATTAAAAATAATAATAATTTAATATTAAAAATCTTTTTTTTTTGGGATGACATGAAATTTCAAAGTCAATCCATATTATAATGTGTATACACTTAATTAAAATGATATATTACAAGACATCAATTTGTTTTATTTCATTCAATTTTTTTCTTTCATTAAAAAAAGTCACAAAATTGTTTTTGATTCTGAAGTGAAATATGATTTATTAAAAACACTGTGAGTTACCTAAACAAAAAGGTACAGTATAATTTGTCTCTCATAACAGAGATTGCAGTTTGATGAAACCTGCTTCAGTTCCAGATCTGACAGACTGAGGATGAGCGTGAGGAAGGTTATTGAATTCATAGCGTTCCTGAAGATTTGAGCGCTGCGACCCGCTGCCGGATCTATAACCTCATTCATCAGGAGCTTGTCGTCTCTCTTTCACCTCAGAGCTTCACTCTCTCAACAGTGGAGGAAAACAGCGGAATAAACGAGCACAAAGACGCTTATGTTTGCTGTTTAATCATGTATGGACGTAAAGGGCAAACATCAGAAATTCCCTGTGTCAGTTTTTCGGGAAGGGCCGCCGGAGCCCCGGAGCGCCGCACGGATCCGCTGGAGCCAACGTCGATGTTAAGCGACCGTGACAAAACCACGCACAACAGCGGATGTAAACAGAGCTTGTGTTTCATGCACTTCACATGAACTGAAACAGAGGACGGAACGGGAGCGGCTAGCTGCTAGCTGAATGTTGACTGATGCTAATCTGACCTTTGGGTTCGCTAATCTGTAATAAAGTCTGGGTTTGCTAGCAAAAGGTTATCTGTGAATATAAAAAGCTGGGTATATAAATATACTGTAGTTAATGAAATTACAAACTTCCACACCGGCTGCCCTTTCCTGCGCTTTCTCATTAAAAACAAGCTGCTGGAAAACTCTTTTCTGGAGCGTTAAATCTGGAGAGCTTCTGCAGTATGTCAACAGTATGACCACAATCATTTGTGCCATATTCAACTATTTAAAAATATATCAAAATTGCATATTTTATTTTGTACAGTACATGTACGTTTGTGTGTGCATAAATTACGCACAATCTCTTTCTCGTTTGGTCTGAAAGATTATTTTCATAGTTATGTATTTAAAAATGATTAATACAGGATCAATTCTGTGACATTATCTGAATGAGCTGCGGTGCTGCATGCTAATGCATCACTGCCCCACGGCATGCTGGGTAAAGGCAATGTCAATTTGGAGATGAAATATCATGTGATAAATTATTTAAGCCAATGAGAGCCAGCGCAGGTGAGAGGGGAAGTTCATTAACAGCTGATCTCACACTCAGATCAGAGTTCAGAGGTCAAAGGGCAATTCAGGGCCTCACTGGAGCTCTGTGCTGATTACAGATGAACCAGAGACACTGAGAAGAGTGTGTGAGTGTGTGTGTGATACGTATGCTAAATCTCAGACTATAGAAATCATGAGAACAGCCGCTCTGAGTGAACGCCACACAAATAATGAGATTTAACATCACACACAGTCACTCCACAGGAAATTAACCTCCTCATTTATGCAAAATCAGTGCATGCACGTAATTTTTACGTGCTCACTCCAGCAGAAATCAGTGGCGTTTCCTTTCTGATGGCGTCCTACGGTGTGACATGCATCTTCTGCATTTAAACTAACTAAACGACAACAGTTAAAAACATTTCATTGAAGAGCTCAAAAAATGAAGCTTTTGTCACACCACAAGGTAAAAATGTGATGAAAAATTCTTTCAAAATCAACTGGAGAAAAAGAATCAGAGACAGTCTCTGAGGTATGAGGTATTTCTTCTATACATTTATAAAAAGTTCAAGCAAAATATCCAAGGTCCACACATCAACTACTCAAAGACATTGACTTTGCAAAGCTCTGATGAGTGTAAGATGTTTCATTTACAAACTTCAGCACAAAGCTATTCAGATGTGAATATTACATTCATACTCAATCTTCTATTAAACAAATAACAGATTTACTGCATAGACATCCTTAACCTCTGAAATGTACTTTCTGCTGTGTTTGTTCTGTTGTGTTTCTTTGTCTGGACACTGTAAACACACCGTGTGATATTGTGTGTTGGAATGAGTGTGTGTGAGTCTGAGTGAGTGAGTGAGTGAGTGTCTGTGTGAGTTAAACTGAGTGAGTGTGTGTGAGTGTGAATCTAAATGAGTGAGACTCTGAGTGAGTGTCTGTGAGAGTTAAACTGAGTGAGTGAGTGAGTGAGTGAGTGAGTGAGTGTGAGTCTGAATGAGTGTGAGTCTGAATGAGTGAGAGTCTGAGTTAAACTGAGTGAGTGAGTGAGTGTGAGTCTGAATGAGTGAGAGTCTGAGTGAGTGAGAGTCTGAGTTAAACTGAGTGAGTGAGTGAGTGAGTGTGAGTCTGAATGAGTGAGAGTCTGAATGAGTGAGAGTCTGAGTTAAACTGAGTGAGTGAGTGAGTGAGTGTGAGTCTGAATGAGTGAGAGTCTGAGTGAGTGAGAGTCTGAGTTAAACTGAGTGAGTGAGTGAGTGAGTGAGTGAGAGTCTGAGTGAGTTAAACTGAGTGAGTGTGTGTGAGTGTGAATCTAAATGAGTGAGACTCTGAGTGAGTGTCTGTGAGAGTTAAACTGAGTGAGTGAGTGAGTGAGTGAGTGTGAGTCTGAATGAGTGTGAGTCTGAATGAGTGAGAGTCTGAGTTAAACTGAGTGAGTGAGTGAGTGAGTGAGTGTGAGTCTGAATGAGTGTGAGTCTGAATGAGTGTGAGTCTGAATGAGTGAGAGTCTGAGTTAAACTGAGTGAGTGAGTGTGAGTCTGAATGAGTGAGAGTCTGAGTGAGTGAGAGTCTGAGTTAAACCGAGTGAGTGAGTGAGCGAGTGAAAGTCTGAATGAGCGAGGCTCTGAGTGAGTGAATGAGTGAGTGAGTGAGTGTGAGTGAGTCTGAGTGAGTTAAACTGAGTGAGTGAGCGAGTGCGAGTCTGAATGAGTGAGTCTGAGTGAGTGAAACTGAGTGAGTGAGTGAGTGAGTGAGTGTGAGTCTGCATGAATGAGAGTCTGAGTGAGTTAAACTGAGTGAGTGAGTGAGTGAGTGAGAGTCTGAGTGAGTTAAACTGAGTGAGTGAGCGAGTGTGAGTCTGAATGAGTGAGACTCTGAGTGAGTGAATGAGTGAGTGAGTGTGAGTGAGTGAGTCTGAGTGAGTTAAACTGAGTAAGTGAGCGAGGGCGAGTCTGAATGAGTGAGAGTCTGAGTGAGTGAATGAGTGAGTGAGTGTGAGTGAGTGTGAGTGAGTTAAACTGAGTGAGTGAGTGAGTGAGTGAGTGAGTGAGTGTGAGTGAGTGAGTCTGAGTGAGTTAAACTGAGTAAGTGAGCGAGGGCGAGTCTGAATGAGTGAGAGTCTGTGTGAGTTCAACTGAGTGAGTGAGTGAGTGTGAGTCTGAATAAGTGAGAGTCTGAGTGAGTGAATGAGTGAGTGAGTGAGTGAGTGAGAGTCTGTGTGAGTTAAACTGAGTGAGTGTGTGTGAGTGTGAATCTAAATGAGGGAGTGAGTGTCTGTGTGTGTGAAACTGTGTGAGTGTGTGAATGTGAGTCTGAATAAGTGAGAGTCTGAGTGAGTGAGCGAGTGAGTGAGTGAGTCTGAGTGAGTTAAACTGAGTGAGTGAGCGAGTGTGAGTCTGAATGAGTGAGACTCTGAGTGAGTGAATGAGTGAGTGAGTGTGAGTGAGTGTGAGTGAGTTAAACTGAGTGAGTGAGTGAGTGAGTGTGAGTCTGCATGAATGAGAGTCTGAGTGAGTGAGAGTCTGTTTGAGTTACACTGAGTGAGTGAGTGAGTGAGTGAGAGTCTGCATGAGTGAGAGTCTGAGTAAGTGAGAGTCTGTGTGAGTTAAACTGAATGAGTGTGTGTGAGTGTGAATCTAAATGAGGGAGTGAGTGTCTGTGTGTGTGAAACTGTGTGAGTGTGTGAATGTGAGTCTGAATGAGTGAGACTCCGAGTGAGTGAGTGAGTGTAAGTCTGTGGTCCCCACAATATAAAAAAACTGATTAAAAATAGTAAATGATATTTATCTGAAAATTTAATGATGCCAACAGGTTTTCTGTAAGGGGTAGGTTTAGGGTTGGGTGAGGGGATAAACAGTATTGTTTGGTCAGTATAAAAACTATAGAAAGTTCTATGGAAAGTCCCCACAATTCACAAAAACAAACGTGTGTGTGTGAGTGTGTGTGTGTGTGAGAGAGTCTGAGTGTGAGTGAATGATTGAGTGTTTGTGTGTGTGAGTATGTATGAGTGTGAATCTGAGTGTGAGTGAGTGTGTGTGTGATGGGATGAGTCCATTTCCACATCTGAACCCATAATTTTCTTCTTGCTGCTGTTACTGTGGAAACGCAGGATCTTCTTCAGCCACTTATTATTCTGCATTAATTCAGCTTTATTTCTGAGAGAAGAACAGAAGCTCCTGCTCAACGTGTGTGTGTGTGTGTGTGAGTCTGACAGGACGTCGCTCTGTCAGCGCTGATGTGCGCGGGACGAACGGGGCCGCCTCGTTCAGCCCCGGGGCCAAACGCAGATCGCCGACGGCAACGGAGGATTCGCGTGTCAAAGATGGCCGCCGTGGAGCGCGACACACACTTCATCTGAGACGCTTTGATCTGACGCACCACACGTGATCAGAGACGCTGATGCTCATTACATCACCATTCAACTAAATCACACCACAGAAACCCACAGAGAACCAGCAGACAAACACAGCACAGAAATAAAGCCGGAAAGTCATGAAAAATGACCATCATCTGGAGATCAAACTGAACATCATTGAAAATCTGCTACCAAAACAAGCACAGTTGTGTGATGAAGGGTTATTGTTAACTAAAACTATTAAATACATTTCTGTTCAATAAATTAAAGCTGGAATCAGATGAAAATTAGATGAAATTTGATGAAAAAACTAAATGAAAACTAGAAATGTTAGGTTGTTATTATAGTTAACTAAAACTGAACCTAAAACTATTTTTAAAAAAAAGCAATACTATATTTAGAAAAAAATAATTTTCAAAAAAAAACAAAAGCTATAATATTGTTTAAAGATACTAAAACAACACTGCAAAAAACGTAATAAAACTAAGCTCAAATAGTAATATTTAAATAATGATAACAGTAACGGCAAAAGCACAAAATAAAAAAAAAAAAAAATCAAATGAAAAGTGGAAATATAAAAAACAAACGCTATAATAGCATGTAAATAACTTGAAAATATCAAACTTGGCTCATGAAAAGTGGTGGTGCAACAGCGACTCTGGTACGTCACGTAAAGTTTTGGGAGCTAAAAGCAGCACTGCTGTTTAACGAGCTTGTTTACACACCATCTGTAAGAGAAATACGCAGCTAATGTGTAATTAAGCAGCTCTGACGAGGTGTCCGCATTGATCACATCAGCCCCTTTCTCACAGGAAGTTGTTGGAGTCTCACAAAAAACTCTGGCAAACTGTCGCAGACTGCAGTGACTCCATACAATCACTCCCAGAGCGCCTGGAACGAATTAATTAAAACCTCTAACGGCAGCGTGACCTGACAGCTTCATCCCAGCAGCGGCAGACCAGAGAAAATCAGAAACCAGCAGAACACAGGAACACTTTTACATCAGTTAAAATACATACTTCTAAATTCATTTCAACATGTACGAGTACATTATTCAAATTTTAAGTTATTATCATTATTATTATTAATAATAGTAATATTTAATGGACCTCAGCTAACATTGACTAAAAATACTTTGAAACATTAATCTTAGTTGACAGTATCATTTATACATTATTAAAATCTAATGTCAATATTTATTAATATTAATGGACCTCAGCTAACATATAAAGGACCTCAGCTAATATAAGCCAAGAATTAAAACTAATTAATTTATTAATTTTAGTTAATATTAATTTGAACTTTTATGAATATGTTATTAACATCAAAAGTTAATATTCATATTATTATTTAATAGAGCTCAGCTAACATGAATTAAGAATACAAAAAACCTTAAAGCATTTATTAATCTCAATTCATTTCAACATGTACGATTACATTATTGACATTTTCAATCATTATAATTAATAATAGTGCTATTTAATGGACCTCAGCTAACATTAACTAAAAATACTGTGAAATATTTATTAATCTTAGTTGATTTTATAATTTATACATTAATAAAATTTGAAAGTTAATATATATTAATATTATTTAATGTACATGAACTAAGAATTAAAAATAATTCTAAAACATTTATTAATCTTAGTTAATATTAATTTGAACATTTATGAGTGTGTTATTAAAATCCAAAGTTATTTTTTATATAATTATTTAATGGAGCTCAGATAACATGAATTAAGAATACAAAAAAAACAAACAAACAAAAACAAAAACAAAACCCTAAAACATTTATTAATCCTAGTTAATGTTAATTTTAACATTTACTCACACACTGTTAAAATCAAAAGTTGTCTCAGTTAAAATGTGACCCTGGACCACAAAACCAGTAATAAGGGTCTTTTTTTTTTTTTAAATTGAGATTTATACATGCATCTGAAAGCAGGTTTAATGATGTATGGTTTGTTAGGATAGGACAATATTTGGCTGAGGCACAACTATTTGAAAATCTAGAATCTGAGGGTGCAAAAAAAAAAAAAAAAAAAAGACAAAAATCACCTTTAAAGTTGCCCAAATGAGGTTCTTAGCAATGCATATTACTAATCAAAAATTAAGTTTTTATATATTTATAGTAGTAAATGTACTAAATATCTTCATGGAACATGATCTTCACTTAATATCCTAATGATTTTTGCCATCAAAGAAAAATAGGTAATTTTGACCCATACAATGTATTTTTGACTATTGCTACAAATGAAGAGTTCAGATGCAAAAGCCTCTAAATCCATCTGATGTATTGCTCCAAAGCAGCATTTCTTTCTGGCTACTTTGTATAGGTTTCTATGTAAGTACTGGTACTTCTGATTGGCTGAGGCTGGAATTTAGCGTGTTTGAAGTAAAAGTATTTGATGGACGTATACTGTGTGTTAAGAGCATTCACTCACTATCATTATCTCATTTTTGACCGAGATGGCTTTTAGCTGGTTTTGCATCTGAGCTCTTCAAATATACCCGTACTACTTATGACTGGTTTTGTGGTCCAGTGTCACATATTATATAACAGATCTGAGTTGACATGAACAAATTAATAAATAACAATGATATGTACGTTTGATTGTTTATATTGTCACAAATGTAAATATTATCATGCAGCTCTAATCTAATAAATGCTACAATAAGGCATGCAGACATTAAGATATTATAAACATTAACATCGTGATCATAATATTCATAAATACTCTGCTGAAAATGGTCTAAGCTGGTTTGCTGGTCTTAGCTGGTCTAGCAGGCTGGTTCAGGGCAGTCCAGACTGGTTTTATCTGTCTGTTTTGAATCCGTTATCATGAGTGATGTGTGCTACAGTGTGTGTTGTGAACAGATTGTTTGTGAGTTTGGAGCGCTGCTGTCGCTCTGGATTCAGTCACATCTATCTGACACCAATTAGAGTCCAGCGGCACCGTCACAATCACAGACGACTGACTGACCGTCGGCTGGAGAGAACGGCGGTCAGAAAACAAGCGTCTGTTTCTGCTGTGTGAGCGACGATCATCAGACACACACAGACAGACGGATGGAGGATCTCTATCGGCTGATTACAGACACACATGAACCCGTCCGTCCTCTCACTCCTGCCTGCCTGTCTGCTGATGCTTGAGTGCGTTTCAATACTTGTCTTTCCATCTTTAAATACACATCCAAACACAAATGCAGTCCTATGAGTGAGAATCATAAACGAAATCCTCAATGGTAACACTTTTTACACTCGTTTATACTTGGAAAAAAAGTACAGTGAGACAAAATGCACACTTATTAGAGACCAAATACATAAAGTGCAGCTTCTTAAGCAGTTGTATCTTGTTTCAAGGATTTTTTTGACATTTTATCTGGAAAACAAGGCAAAAGGGCTAATTAAAAACTTCTTTCTTAACCTCTTGTTGTTAGATATGAAATAATGAAAGATATTTAATAATTATGCTTTCCAGAACAGCGTCTTTGTGCCTTAACACGCTGCCTATGTAGTCGTTAATGAATGAACGTGTTTTTAAACGAATCTAGTGAGTCAATGATTCAATGTCCCATTCATAAAGACACTCACTTGATTTATTCCTGAATGAATCAGCCGTTCGAGCGAATCAAATGAATGAATGATTCAGAAATTAAATCAGTGACTTGTCGCCGCCTACTGGCAGTTTTAGTATCTTTTTCAGTTGTTTAAATCATTTAATATTTCTATATTCAAAATGTTATATTTAAAACATTATTCTCAACATGAATTTATGAATTTGATTGCACTCATGACACCTCTGAGCCTCATTTAAGGAGAAGTTCACTTCCAGAACAAAGATTCACAGATAATGTTCTCACCCCCTTGTAATCCAAGATGTTCATGTCTTTCTTTCTTCAGTTGTAAAGAAATTATGTTTTTTTGAGGAAAACATTTCAGCATTTTATTTTGAAATGATTTTTGAAGTTGAGAGAGAAAATACGATTGGAGTTTTTCGACACACCCTAACTGTCTTGAGTCAGAATACACAGAGTGTTTGAGATTAAAAAGTATTTAAATTGTTTTGTTTTTTTTTAAATGAAAATAACCGATCTTTTCGCTAGATAAGACCCTTCTTCCTCGGCTGGGATCATTTACAACCGCATTTGGGATCGTTTGAAGCTGCATTTCAGAAGTTTAAAATCGGGGGCAAAATTAACACCCGCCAAGCGGCATTGGCGAGTAACAGTGTCAGTCTTAAAAAATATAACAAATATGTTGAAAATATAACAATGCAATGTAGTGAAAACAACAGCCAGTTTTTAAAGAGATTCGCTGTTTCGGATGTAAGCAAATAAAATAATCTTTTCTGATGACAAGCTGTTCTGTCATTAGAGAAAAGACGAATCAAATAATAGATATGGGTTAATAAGCAGTGTGATGGCCAGATTGTCTCTAGACACGGTTATAATAGCTTTTACCTGAGAAGATATTGCTGCTTCATTTTGGAAGATTACCTTTTCCCTTCTTTATTCTTCATAACCTGAGAATGTGGCATCACATACCTGGGTTACGTCGCCTAAACGCTGCAGTGAAGTATAGTTTGAGAGGTTGCGCGTTCGGCTGTACGCATGAGCCGCTTCAGACAGCTCACACACAATTACATCAAAATGCAAGGTTTTGGCGAGTCGCTAAGTAAAGGTAGTCTTAAATGAATTCTAAAGTCTTAAATGACGAGGGAGAATATCGGATATTTGTCAGATCTGCGTTTTAAAGAGACCGCGCTGATTTTAAAGTTAAACCTGCTAAAGTCTGTCATTGATGTAAATCAAAGAACAAAAGAAAAAGAGAAATCACTCGACTGCTCTAGTCGCTGATTAACTTTAAGATTCATCTGTGTAGTTTATGCATATACAATTTATAGTTTATGTGAAGCTTGTTTTAAAATCACTTAAGTTAAAAATATATTTCAGAGCCTAGTAAATGTTAAAAATAATGGCTTTCAATTATACTGTAATGTTGAATGGCTATAATTAATAGGTACATTTGAGGGGAAATGCATTTAATAGAGACAAAAACACTGTAAATATGGTTAGTCATTGTAGTAGTAATAACTGGCTGTTTTTGCAAAAAGGGTTTCATGGTAAAAAAAACATTTTGGCTGCTAAATTTTCTCACATCACTGGCCATTGGCAGGTGTGGCAAAAAGTTAGTTTTCAATGTTTCTGAAAGAAGTCTCTTCTGCTCACCAGAGCTGTAAAAATGTGAAATATTATTACAGTTTAAAACAGCTGTTTTCTATGTGAATATGTGTTAAACTGTAATTGATTTCAGTGATCAAAGCTGAATTTTCAGCATCTTTACTCCAGTCTTCAGTGTCACATGATCCTCCAGCGTGAGTGTGTGTGTGTGTGTGTGTGTGTGTGTGTGTGTGTCCGCAGGCGTGGCTGACGGCTGTAGGATGTTGTACGGTGTAACTGATAAGGCTGAATGTTTCTCTCAGCTGTTGTAAACAGGCGTTTAGTGTTGGAATCTCGAGGCGTTTCAATCAGCGCGCGGCTGCGAGACGGATCAGTAATCCTCTCAAAGCCACAACGACACGCGCTTCCCCTCCGGACACGAGCGTTCCCGTGCGTGTGTGTCGTCACAGAGATTACATGTCACAGCCGATTTGTGTTTAAGCAAATATATGTGTGTGTTTGTGTGGGTGGATTTATGTTTCTGATTACTAATTTCACAAAAAAATATTACATCAAGTGTGCGATTGTGTAACTCTCGGTGGCGGCTCTCGTCGGGACGGTGTTTTGTTGTGCTTGTTTCAGAGCTCTGCTGCGAGCTGATGTGTTTCTTCAGGCTGATATCAGTGGCAAACATCTGCTCTGGTATCTCCTGCAGCTAATCACAGGCTTTGATTACTCGCTCACAAACAAAGAGCGACATTAGGAGCATTCTCTCTCTGTAATCCTCACGTTTGTCTTCTACTGGTGATAATGCTTGAAATCCATGAATTAATCTGTGACGTAAAGAATGAGGATTATTGAACCGAGTGTTTCCACTAGAGCCACGATATAACACGCTTCAGTCGTTTGAGATCATTTCTGAATGATTCAAATTCATTTCATAAGAGTTTTCTGTTCACATTGTTATTGGGATTGAATCTGTTTCAGATACTCTAAAGAGCTCTTAGTTTAGTCAAAATTAAAGGTCATTCCAAGACCCAAAAATGTCAAAACATCCTTAAATTAGGCTGAAATCAGATCAGCGTCCACTTTAGTGACAGTGAACTGGCTTTACATTTAGGTCTATTTAAAGCCGCCTAAAAATATTCATTTAGCTCAATATATATATATATATATATCAGAGCTGGCAAACAATTAATCGTGATTAATCGCATACAAAATAAAAGTTTGAGTTTGCCCAAGCACATTCATGTATATATTTACAAGTATATGTATTTATTCTTATTTTTATAGAATTTATATATAAATAAATATATGTTGTATATAAATAACATATTTCACTTAAATATATACATTAATTTGTGTGCATTTATATATACATAATAATTACACAGTACACACACATATATATTAGGCAAACTCAAACTTTTATTTTGTATGTGGTTAATCGTGATTAATTGTTTCTGTGTGTGTGTATATATACATATATGTATATATATATATATATATATACACACACACATATATATAATACATACATACATATATAAATAAATATATATATATCCACCGGCAGTCTGTTTTGTTTATATATTTTGTTTAAGCAAATGTATTAAAAAGTCATATTGTGTCTTTATGTAAACATCATATACATTTTTTGTGTCCAGTAAAAAAATATTTTACATAACAGACAAAAATAAAGACTTTAGGCTCAATTTAATATAAAATTAATAAAAGAAATATAAATAAATAAATATATATATATATATATATATATATATATATATATATATATATATACATACTTTTTGTTTTTTTTTATACTTTTTAAGTAAATGTCATATTGTGTTTTTATGTAATCATATTAATTTTTTGTGTCCAGTAAAATAATAGCTTACATAACAGACAAAAACAAAGATTTTACACTATATTTAATATAAAAAAAATAAAAATAAAATAATAATATATATATATATATATATATATATATATATATATATATATATATATATATATATATATATATATATATATATATAAATGTAATATATACATATACACACATATTTTGTTTTTTATACTTTTGTAATACAAGTAAATGTATTAAAAAGTCATATTGTGTTTTTATGTAAACATCATATTAAGTTTTTGTGTCCAGTAAAAAATGTCAAAGATTATTATTATTGAATTTTATATGTAGATATACACCCCACACACACAGCCATACACCATATAAATGTAAATAAAATTACTCAAACCTAAAATATACATGTTTTAATCAAATACATGTTACAAATGATCTATCCATCTATAAACTGCAATTTTGGGAGAAAAACAAAAACAAAACAAAACATTAAATGTCTGGCTTTACATCAAATCCACAAAGTCCACAAAATTTCTGTTTTTTTCTTTTACAGTTGATGTGCTCTGGGATCTCTGACTCTAGAACCCATAAATACACATTATAATGTGACTAAAACACTAATCAGACCTTCTTTCATTGCATGTGTGTTTTTGTGTGTGTGTGTGTGTGTGTGTGTGTGTGTGTGTGTGTGATAAAGACCAGCGACAATCACAGAGAGAGAGATTAGAAGCGGCTCACAATAATCAAATCTTGCTTCTCCTATTTTCATATCTCGTTTGGGAATGTTGACGAGGTAAAAACATGATTTGATCAGATCAGATCAGATGAAATGATGGAGCTGGCGGTGTAATCCAGCAGAGATTACTGCGGTAAACATGACTGTAATTTACTGCGGTTATTTGCGTGCCGTACAGTCGAGCGTCAGTCCCGGGATATCAAATATTAAAGCAGCGCTTTATAATATAATATTCTTATGCTGAAGATGTTAAAGCTTTATCCGCTTCTTATTAAACACACTGAACATGCAGCAGCATATAATGATGTTTGTCTGTGATTGTAAGACACAAACCTTCACAAACACTACAAAAATGCACAGACAAAAAAAAAACGAAATATTAGAGCAACTCAGTCCTCAAAAACATGTCTATATTCCATCATATGAATAATTCTTAACGCTGCACAATAAGGTTTCATTGGTTAACATTAATTAGCATGAACTAAGAATGAACAATATTTAGCATTTATTAATCTTAGTTTATCTCAACATTTACTACTACATTTGTGAAATCAAAACACAAACATTTTTGTTTATGTAAATAACCCCAACATTTTTACTAACAAAAAAAAGAATAAATGCTGTAAGAGTTTATGTTACTAACTAATGTTAACAAATGTTAAAAATTGAAGGATTTAAGAAAACCGAGAAACAGAAAGAAGAACAATAAAAGAACTAGAGTTGATTGAAAACGGGAGAGTAAACTTGGAAAGTATTCGAAAATAATTAAAATATTCACAAATTCCCTCTAATCTTATGTCTAATATGCCAAAAACAGCTCCGTTAGTGTTTTTTGTTTTGACACATTCAGTAATGAATTAAATGGACAATGTAAATGATAGAATACCTTTTCAAAACAGCAAAAATAATAATAAATAAATTAAAAAAAAAAAAAATAAATAAATAAAATAAAATAAAAATAAGTAGTTTACATCACTGGATATTTCTCCTAGTCGCTTTAACATTTCGATCATTAAACAGTTGCCAAAATTTAAATGTTTAGCTACTTGCATCTCATTTTGCAGTCTTTCATTGTTAAAAGTTGATTTTATTTGCCATGCCAATCATTTTGACGTCTGACACTGACAGGCAGACCAGCCTAAAAATGTTATTTTTTAACTTCTTATCATGCATGTAACAAAAACAGAGGTGTATAATGGAGAGCTGGAGATATTTCCAGATATACGCTCTTAAAAATAAAGGTGCTTCACGATGCCACAGAAGAACTTTTTTGTCTAAATGGTTACATAAAGAGCCTTTAACATCTGAAAAACCTTTCTGTTTCACGAAAGGTTCTTTGTGGTGAAAGAAGGTGCTTCAGATTATAAAAAGGTAAGAAAGAGATGGTTCTTTAAAGAACTTTTGACTGAATGGTTCATTGTGGAAACAAAAATGGTTCTTCTATGGCATCGCTGTGAAGAATCTTTTAAAGCACCTTTATTTTTAAGAGTGTATACATCAAATATGGTGGGGAAGTTTTGGTTGCGACCCTGTTTAAATGAGCTAAAATGTCATAAAAAGCACAAAAATCTTCATTTACTGAATGCAAATATATTATCATATTTTCCCATTGATTTGTGCCGAAATATGAGCCGGACGCGTTCTCCATGGCATGACCTGCGTGACGTGCGGCGGTTACTAACGAGAGCCGCCGACTGTGTTTGCGGCGTCGGTTGCGAGCGCAGGGACGGTCAGGGGCCGCGGTGACACAGTCAGAAACGCATGAAAGCGGTTCAGGGACGAGGCTCTGAAGACTCACACACACTTTGTTCTCCGCTTCAAAGAACGACGCTCACTCGGAGGAATCCACAAACAATACAGGAGGAAAAATGATAAAAACAGCCGACTGAAACGGACGGGCGGAGGAACTCTGGAGCTGCGAGCTAAACGGAGCCACGACGAGAACAGATGGAGACTTCCTGCGGCTGTCAGTCGTGCTTCGTTCGCTTCCGTTCGCACTCACTACTATCAGAACGGGCATGGAGAATCACGAGATTCACTGCTATGAGAGCTGAGCGAAGCGTACCTGACGGGAGCGCCTCGGCTCTGAGCCGGTTTCAGCACCACCGTAACCGTGCTGTCCGTCTGGTTCAGAGGAGTCTCCTGATCGTACGCCGGCATCGACGGAGCTGGAAACACAATCATTCAAATGCTTTAAAACAGCAGCTCAACGCCTCTGAAATCACCACAGATCAATCACCACACAAATGCACAAATGCAGATGCGACGGAGTTTCCTCCAAATGTCTCAGTCAATAAACCAGTGTACATTCACATATTCAAGTAACGCATATTTTAAAGGACATGCATCACATTTTCAGATCTTTATATTATGTTTCTGGAGGAGTTTTGCATCAAAAAAGTTAAAATATTTATCATTTTACTAAGAGGTTGCCAGGTCGTTGCTAGGGTATTTTGTGCGGTTACTATGAGGTTACTAAGTATTTGCTGGGCTAGAGTGTTCTGGGTGTAACTAGGATGTTGGCAGGTGGTTGCTAGGGAATTTTGTGGGGTTACTAAGAGGTTGCCAGGGTGTTCAGAGCAGTTACTATGAGGTTACTAAGTATTTGCTAGGCTACACTGTGTTGGGTGGTTACTAGGAGGTTGCCAGGGCATTTTGTGGGGTTAATATGAGGTTGGCAGGGTATTCTGGGCATTTACTATGAGGTTACTAAGTATTGGCTGGGCTAGAGTGTGTTGCCAGGTGGATACCATGGCATTTTATGTGGTTACTAAGAGGTTCCTAACTAGTTGCTGAGTGTTCCAGGTGGTTTTTATGAGGTTACTAGATGGCTGCTAGGCAGTTGCTAGGTTGTTCATAGGGTGCTCTGGGTGGTTACTATGAGGTTGCTAGGGCAGTTTGGTCACTATGCTGTTCTGGGTGGTCACTAGGTAGTTGCCATTGCATTTTTGTGGCATCTAAGAGGTTTCTAGGGTGTTCTGGGCAGTTATTTAATGTTTGATGGTCTAGAGTGCTCTGGGTGTTGGAGGTTGATAGGGTACGAAGAGGTTCCTAACTGATTACTGGGCTAAAGTGTTTTGGGTGGTCACTAGGAGGTTGCTAGATGGTCACTAGGGCAGTTAGGTTGGTATTATGGATGGTTATTAGAAGTTTGCTACAACATTTTTGGTCACTAAGAGGTTGCTAGGGTGTTCTGAGTGGCTACTTGGGGGTTGCCAGGTGGTTGCTAAGGCATTTTATGTGGTTACTAAGAGGTTCCTAAGTTGTTGCTAGGGTAGAATGTTCTGGTTGGTTACTAGGACATTGCTAGGTAGTTGCTATGGCAGTTAGGCTGATCCTAGGGCATTCTGTGTGGCCACTAGGGGGTTGCCAGGTGGTTGCTAAGGTATTTTGTGTGTTCACTAAGAGGTTTCTAAGTATTTCCTGGGCTAGAGTGTTCTAGGTGGTAATTAGGGGGTAGCCAGGTGGTTGCTAAGGCCATTTGTATGTCCGTATGAGTTACTTCACATTTCTCTTTGCTGTTTCTGATTGAAGCATCTGCTGCAGACACTCACCTGAGATCTTGGTGGTGGCCTGGGTGATGGCGGGCGGTCCGAAGCCCTTCGCGGTGCTGGCTCTGATGGTGAAGGAGTACGTGGAGCCGGGGTAGAGACCCAGAAACACGTGGCTTGTTTCGTTCCCCATTTTAACCACCTTCCCGCTCTGGTTAGAGAGATCCAGCACTGGGTCGAAGGAGCTGACGGCTTTGTACGAGATCTGCAGGAATGAGAACAACACAAACATCAACGAACATCATGTTAAAATCACACAAATGAATTTCGGTGTCACCCCGACAAACGATTCAAGGAGTCCTTTGAGTTCCACCAAATTAGACTCCATTATATCCGAAATGCTTCAAGGCCCTTTTCAATTATCAGCCCGCCATAAATAAATAAAGAAATCAATAATAACGTCCGCGCTCCTGACGGATCAGGGCAGGAATCTGAAAGGCAAAGTGTCTTCTCCTCATATTTGGAGGGGTTTGTTCATTACGCTGAAGATGAGCGGCATTAATGAAGCGTCGTACTCGAAACACTTTGATTTGCGACCTTTGATATCGAGATTTTCTATCACGAGCTGATGTTTTTTATAACCTCACACTGCTATTAGACTGAAATTATTGCACGGACCCACTCTAAAACGAGAAACTGGGTATGTGTGAACATCCGACTGACGTCATCCGGTGCAAACGCCGCTCCTGCAGTAGATCGCTTAGAAACGGAGAATCTGAGGACGGGAAATCTCACTGGAAATTTACAAGAAGAACAGAATGTCTGGAATCAGAGAGAGAGAGAGGAAGGAAAGGAAGGATCAGGGTTCCCTTGATAAGAGGAAAAAAGCCCAAACTGTCCTTTTGATATCACGGCCCGTCAGAGAGTCTCAGCTTCAGCGCTTTGATACTGTCAAATCAAAGGCAGGACGTCACTGCGGGCTCACGGACAATTGAGTCTACGCTTAGTCCCGTCAGACTGCACGATCTGTAGAGCACACACACACACACACACACCCCCTCCCTCTCACATACACATGCTAGCACGCATTCACACACACACACTCAACATGCACTCACACACACATACACGTCGAGTTTATTATCGCTATGGGGACTTTCCATAGGCGCAATGGTTTTTATACTGTCCACACTGTATTTTCTATGCCCTTACCCTAACCCTAAACCAACCCCTTACAGCATTTTTACATTCTCAAAAAAACCTTTCTTTATGATTTTTTAAGCTTGTTAGGTCCCCACGGTGACACAAGTCCCCATGAGCCTGTGTGCATTCAGGTTTAAGTCCCCACCAGGATATAAAAACCACTTGACACTCACACACACACACACACACACACACACACACACACACACGTTTGTTTTTGTGAATTGTGGGGACTTTCTATAGTTTTTATACTGACCAAACGATACTGTTTATCCGCTCACCCAACCCTAACCCTAAACCTACCCCTTACAGAAAACATGTTTGCATTGTTACATTTTCAGATAAACATCATTTACTATTTTTCATTTTTTTAAATTGTGGGGACCGGCCTGTGGTCAAAAATGTCAAAAATTTCAGGTTTTACTATCCTTGTGGGGACATTTGGTCCCCACAATGTAGCATAAAGTACACTCACACACACACACGGTCACCATGCACTCGCACACACAAAACATGCACTAACACGCAAGTACACACACACACCCAACATTCACTCACATGTGCACACACTCATACACACTCTCAATATGCAATCACGCGCATGTGCGTGCACACACACACACAACATGCACTCACACTCACATGCATGCACGCACACACATGCATGAACACACTCATGCACACACACACATATACTCTCAACATGCACTCACATGCACGTACGCACTCACACATGCACACGCACGAACACACACTCATGCACACACACTAGCACACACAACATGTACTCACGTACACTCAACATGCACTCACACACACATGCACGCTGACTTACCATACACTCGCACCACACACTCAGTCAAAACATGCACTCACACACGCATGTACACACACACTCAACATTCACTCACATGTGCACACACTCATACACACTCTCAATATGCAATCACGCGCATGTGCGTGCACACACACACACACAACATGCACTCACACTCACATGCACGCACACACATGCATGAACACACTCATGCACACACACACATATACTCTCAACATGCACTCACATGCACGTACGCACTCACACATGCACACGCACAAACACACACTCATGCACACACACTAGCACACAGACGCACAACATGTACTCACGTACACTCAACATGCACTCACACACACATGCACGCTGACTTACCATACACTCGCACCACACACTCAGTCAAAACATGCACTCACACACGCATGTACACACACACTCAACATTCACTCACATGTGCACACACTCATACACACTCTCAATATGCAATCACACACACACGTGCATGCATGCACACACTCGACATGCACTCACACACACTCTCTCTCTCACACACACACACACACACACACACACACACACACACACACACACAACATGCACACACACTCACACGTTCACACTGTGGCTACTAGAGTATTTTGTGTGGTTAGAGGTTCCTAGGGTGTTCTAGGTGGTTGCTAGAACATTTTGTTAAAACAAGGTTGCTAGATTTTTTTTGTGTGTTCTAATTGGTTAGCAGAAGGTTTCTAGAGTGTTCTGGGTGGTACTAGGAGGTTGCTAGGGCGTTGGAATTGTTATTAGGGAGTTGTTAGGCTGGCTGAGGAACACTAGCATAGAGTGGTGTGTGTGTGTGTGTGTATGTGTGTATGTACATGTTTGTTCACCTCATATTGAGTGATGATGCCGAAGGTCTGCGCCGGTTCTCTCCACTTCAGCAGGATCTTGTCCTCGTACACACTGGCCTGGATCGAATCCAGAGGAACTTCCCCCGGCACTGACAGGAAGTGGCATCACAAAAACCATCAAAACACAGCAACAGCAGCACATTTGCCTATGACATTCTCTGTAGCTGTAATGTTTTGTTAATCAATGTGAAATGAATATGTGTTAGTTAAAAATGTCTCAAACTGACCAGTTCATACTAAAATATATATGTGTATATAAATATTTTTCACTGGTATTAAACGTGAAGGTGTTTTATAAATAAAATGAGAACAAATGATTGTTTTGAATCCATGAATCCACAGAAACGCACAAAATCCCCTCAGATGCTCACAATCTCCTCCTCCAAACACGCCTGAGCGTACGAGAGATTATGTCTCATTTGTTTATCGTTTCATCCTCTCACAGGAGCGTTATTCACGTCTGTCTCACTTGACACCGACTCTGAGCGAGAACAAAAGAGCGCGTGTGTGTTTAACATCCAGTCGAGATTCAGCCCAGGTGTCTAATTATTTATAAAGGTTGCCGATCTCTGGAAACAAAAAATCATGTTTACTCCGTCAGAAGAGCTCTGCTAATGGGGGACGTAATTAGACATTCAAGCTAAATGTCAGCGCTTTACCAAACTGGAAGAATTTCACTGTCGCAAATATGTGGAATAAGATGAGAATGATCCAGTGGAGCGCTCCAGCAGCTCATTCACTCATATAATGGGCTCTTCATCTGTATACGGTGAGACGGGAGACGGTTTAGGCTCATCTGATGAACTTAATGGTTCTTTAGTGCTTCTTCAGATTCAGCAAAGAAGCCTCTTCTGATCAAGAACCTTTTGTGTGTATCAAGTTACTGAGGTGCTGTATGCTTATTTATGGATTATAAGAATGGATATTTCCTTGATTCTGATTGGTTGAGCCACATTTGAAGCTGTAAATGACTCTACAAACATACACCTTTGTTTACTTTTGTGTGTTGCTCGGCAACCACTTTGTTGCAACGACAACTGTTTCGGAGGAACTACATTGTTCGGTGGAAGAATACTGTTTTATTAATATCATTACACTTTATTTGCTCCGTTTTATTTTGTATATCCTTACTACGTTTATGGAATAACCGTTTTCTAAAAGCAATAACCCAAGGGAAGCCGTGGTTAACAGTGAATTTATAACAGCTGAGGGGGGTTTTAGAGGCACTCAGCTTCAGCTAACTCCCCCTAGCTGTTATAAATTCACCGTAAATCACGGCTTCACGGGGCTTATTGCTTTAATAGAATTAAATCTTTATGTTTTACTGGTAACTTGAGAAAAAAAGGTTGGTAAATCTCATAGAACAAAAATCATCTAACAAAAAATTAAAAATAAGACAATAAAGAAAGTAAATATAATAGACTTAAGGACTTTTTTTCTATTATGATTTTATTTCAATGGCAAATTTCCATTGCTATATGTATGTAATTACATACAATTAAATATACATCATTTACCTTAAAAATGATAAACATGATAAAGAAATAAATCAAAAAAATAAATAATAAAAATAATAAAAATATATATTTTGTTATTTTTATAAATATACTGTTATAGTTTTTATAAATATTTTGAGCAAGTTTTATTTATATTTTCTGTTTTCATTTGACATTTTGTTGTGTTTTTGTCATTTTTAGTAGTTTTTATGGCTATATAGTTTTATTAATTTAACTAGTTTTAGTTTGCTATTTTATTAGAAGTTATTTTATTATGCATAAATGCATCCATTATTAGTAGAAGTTTTAAGTTTCATTTTAGTTAAAGTTTTATTAATTGTATTGTGTGTATTTGTCAATTTTATTTTTTTCCCTTTTTACGTCTATAAAGTATTTATCAATGTTACAATTATTAATTACAACAATTTTTATTATTATTTTTATGAAAAAAATACTCTAAATAAGAAACTAAATCTGCAAGCAGGTGGTGGTAAATGTCTATATGACTATAGCTGATTCGTTCTCTTTATAAATGGGCCTTTGAATCATTGATTCACATGATTTGTTCAAAACGCGGATTCATTCAGAAACTAAACACAGCTGTGTTGCTCGGAGACACGCAACAATTCTGCTATGGGTTCAAAGGTAATATGTTCTCTGCAAAATTGAGCAAAAATACATAATATGGTGTTTAAAATATAACACAATATCAAATTTACTGAACTGTTGTATAAAATCACATTTAAGCTTGTGATAGATTTGGACAAAATCAGCACTTGCTGCCCTGTGATATTGTGTGACGTGTGATACATGCATATATATATATATACATACATACACATATATATATATATATATAAATAAATATTTGACAAAACACATACAGGGGCATTTTCTGCACCAATATCTTGAATTTTAGAATTTTTTGCTATATACTTGATATTTTATAGATATAGAAAGATATTTGAGAGTTTTCTTGCGGTCTCTCACCGTCTTCATCGGTCTGGACGTGGATCTCGGGACTCTCTTTGACGCCCTCGCGGTTGCGCAGCACCATCCTGACGCTGAGGTTGGTGAAGGGCGTGAGGTTGTGGATGGTGTGCTGGGGGGCGGAGCTACGGCTGTCATATGACGCCACCTCCCTGCTCTCCTCCTTGCCGCCTCCTCTGGCGCGGTACTGCACCGTCAGACTGTAGTTGTGGCAGCGCGTCACGTTGTAGCCGAACGGCTCCCAGCGAAGCGTCACCTGACGGGCCTTGATGTCCACCACTTTCAGCTGCCGTGGGCCGTGCATGGGCTCTGAAAGAGAAAACAACAAGAAACACAAAGCATTTACACAAGTAGAATGTCAAAAATACACAATAGTTTGTAAGAAACGCTCAAGGCCAGAAGCATTCTCATTACAGCAGCCCACACATCCACAACACACAAAACCTTCTCAACAACACTCACACAGAATCACATCTGTTTAGGAAAACTTCATTTGGGTGAGAGATTGTATCATTCTAAACCCTTATGATATTATTTGACTGTAAAACACACACAAAAAATGCAACGATACAGCAATTCATTGTGACCTCGACTGAGAAGATCCAAAAAGTGCAAAAATACCATCTCTTTTTACATTTATTTTATTGCTTTTGTCTAAATGTAACTTTTTTCCTTGCACTTCTGAGTTTACATCTCAATTTTTTTTTTCTTTTTCTTGCAATTGCCTGACATTGACTTTCTCCCTACCGGTGTCCCCCAGGGTTCAATTTTAGGCCCTTTACTTTTTAGTATTTATATATTTCCACTTGGATTGTCTTTTCTCTCACACTGTATATCTGCGATAAAAATGTGTCAAGATTCATTAAATCATAAATCACTGTGTTCATGTAGAACGTAAGTCAGCCACAGAGGTTTTGAGTGGCATGATGGCAGTAAATGAAGAGCGAAAGATGATTACGGGCGAACTGTCTCTTTAAAGAGACACACATGAGCTGGTTTCTGATTGTGCGGCTCGTGGACTGGAATCAGAGCCCTGATCCCGTTTCTGCGGGTCTGGAAACATGAGAGCGGCTCACATCAGCCACTCCAGGATCAAAGCAGCAATCAGAGCAGAAAAGCAGATGAAAGCGTCTCTGACTCCATCTAATACAGCAGAACCAAGATGAGCATCACAGCACAGTCCAGAGACATCTGATCAACATCTGCTCAATATACTGAACACACAACGCTGCCACATACATATGTGCTCATGAGAATGAACCAAATGCTTCTGTTCCTCTATTGTAAGTCACTTTGGATAAATGCATAAATGCAATGTGAATACATTTTGCGTAATATGCAATATATATATATATGTATAGTTTTTTTTTTTTTTGTTTTTTTTAAATCACCATTTTTTTAAAAAGCAGCCTTTTGCCCTTAGTACTGTCCTGAATACCATATTGACCATACATCTTAAGTCACTTCTGAGGGGCAGCACTGAATGAAATCAGAAGATCTGTCTCCGTCTCTCTCTCTGGATGGAGTTAAAGGCCTTCAACACACTCTAATAGGATCAATTTCCATTCTCGCTTAAATCTGAAGTCCATTTCTCTGGAACTTAACATTTTCCCACCTATTAGATCCAGACAGCGCTCAATTTCCCCTTCCTCACTCTGGAGACACACACACACACACACACACACACACACACACACACATATATATATAAAGCATCTCTCAGGTTTGTCGTAGCATTGCCATATAAAAGCCTCATCAGCTTTCTCTCAGAACTGACACTGTGATTTTTTTTTCCACATTAAAAATACAGAAATTCACCAGATGACTTAATTAGCTATATTTGGAAATTAAATAAATAAATTAATTAATTAAAAAAATAATTAATTAATTAATTTATTAATAATAATAATAATAATAATATTAATAATAATAATTTAATGGGTGATTTTGTTAGTAAGTGCATCTGCATGCATGCATCAATCAATCAATCAATCAAAACAAGAAGGCAATTTTTACTGTGTTTTTCAACTGTAAAATCCTTTTAGGTCTGCAAGATTTAGGAAAACTTGGGAAAAATATTAAACAAAATAAGAAATGTCATAAAACTGCATAAAATAAAATAAAAATAAATAAAAAGTTGAGTACAAATAAATGAACGCTGGACTTATTATTTAATATTCATTTAATATTCATTAATGTTAATATTAATAAATTAATATTTAAATAAAATATAAATATTATTCATATTTTCATCTTAAATTAAATAAAACTAAATTAAATGTATATTTAAACCAGTCTTAAGTAGCATGGGTATACTGGTAGCAATAGGCAAAAATACACTGTATGGGTCAAAATGATTAAAAAATCATTATGATATTAAGTAAAGATCATGTTCTATGAAGACATTTTGCAAATCTCCTAACATAAATATATCAAAATTAAATTTTTTAATTAGTAATATGCATTACTAAGAACTTCATTGGGACAACTTTAAATGTGATTTTCTCAATATTTATTTATTTATTTATTTTTAGCACCCTCAGATTCCAGATTTTCAAATATAAATAAATAAATAAATGAATAAATAAATAAATAGACAAACAAACCCTTATGAATGGTTTTGTGGACCACAAAACCAGTCTTAAGTATCACGGGTATATTTGTAGCAATAGCCAACAATACATTCTATGGGTCAAAATTATTGATTTTTCTTTTATGCCAAAAATAATTAGGAAATTAAGTAAAGATCATGTTCCATGAAGATATTTAGTAAAATCAACTTAATTTTTTTGATTGGTAATATGCATTTTGGATCCTCAGATTCCAGATTTTCAAATAGACCAAATATAGCTCCATCCTAACAAACCATACATCAATGGAAAGCTTATTTGTTTATTAGCTTTTCACGGACCAAATATATATTCATATATATTTATTCATAATAAACATATATATTCATATATATTGATAATAAATATATATTCATAATAAATTCCAGTAGATTCAGTCAACCATCTTTACCAGAATCACTATGTTGGTCAACCAGCACTAAACCAGCAAAATCATCATTCTGAAGAAACTCTGATTTACTTTCACAAACTGTTTTATGAGTCTGAAAGTGTTTTATTTCTCCTCACATCTGAATTCAATTATAAAGTTAGTTTTATGTGAAATGACCCTCAAAGACCAACATTATTGGAGCATTAAGACAAACGCACAGTCTAGACAGACGAGACGCGCCGATACAAACAGCACAGACATTAATAAGCAGTTCGTCTCAAGGCCAGAGGAGTTTCCAGACGCCAAACTATAAAACGGATCCAGACTCAACTCGACTTAAATGCACAGTTTTTGCAGTTTTGCAGTTTCGTATAAAACTATGACTGCATTACATCTTTCCATAAATAACTGTAACCAAAGTTAAAATGCATTACAATATTTGCAGATTCCACGCTCTGGTTGCTTGTCGTGCGTTTTAATGCATTGCACATACTGAAGATGTAACACCTGAATAGATACGTTTTATAACTGTGCTTCCAATTATTCATGAGATCACTGAATGCATTAAAGGCTTCAAGTGTTACCAGATTAATAAATGCAGCTCTTCATTAAACATTGTCTTCTATAATTCACCTAAATGTTGCTGCAGTTTCCTAACGCCCATAAGTCACAGTCTACCGTGATTTTACCGCAGTAAACGCCCAGCCTCAGGTACTGTTCAATGACAGGCACGCTGAGCGTTTCAGAAGAATGAAAGGTCGTCTCAGATGTGTTTGCATGTTCCTGTGTGAAGCTCGTCCTTGACTGTTCAGACCTGACAGGCGAACGCTCGCTAAATGATTAAATGCAAATGGAAGGAAGTCAGACTTCAAGATGCAGATAAAAACAGAACGCACGCGCGCATTACAGAGGACAAACGGCAAAGACGGAGCAAACGTGACGGAAGCGCTCCGAATGAAGTTTAGCGTCTCGGATGCATTTCATCATTTATTCACAACACCAATAAGCAAAGCAGAAAAATGACATTTGGAAAGGTCAGACGCACGAGAAACAGCTGAGCACGCAGGTTCAAGAATCAGTCCGTCTTATTCTGACAAATCACACACATCATCATCATCATCAAGAAAATTGATGGACCGTGTGAACAGATGCTCAACATCACCCATATTCACCACACACACAAAAATAATATAGCTCCACTAAAAAAGGAACTAGATTATATTACGCTTGACAGATAAATAAATCCTGTTCGTTTGAACTTTCTATTCATCTGTGAATCCTGAAAAATAAAACGAACCACAGTTTCCACATGTATATTGTGCAGCACAACTGTTTTCAACATTGCTGATAATCAGAAATGTTTGTTGAGCAGCAAATCAGCATATTAGAATGATTTCTGAAGGATCATGTGACACTGAAGACTGGAGTAACGATGCTGAAAATTCAGCTGCGCATCACAGAGATAAATTACAGTTTAACAGAGATTCACATAGAAAACAGCTGATTTAAATTCTAATAATATTTCACAATTTTTAATGTTTTTACTGTATTTATAATCAAATAAATGCAGCTTTGGTGAGCAGAAGAGACTTCTTTAAAAAACATTAAAACTGGAGTAGTAATGCTGAAAATTCAGCTTTGATCACAGAAATAAATTACAGTTTAGTAGATATTCACAGAGAAAACAGCTGTTTTAAATTCTAAAAAGATTTCTGATTTTTTACTGTCTTTACTGTATTTTTAATCAAATAAATGCAGTTTTGGTGAGCAGAAGAGACTTCTTTAAAAAAACATTAAAACTGCAGTCCTAATGCTGAAAAGTTGGCTTTGATCACAGAAATAAATTACATTTTAACAGATATTCACACAGAAAACAGCTGTTTTAAATTCTAATAATATTTCACTTTTTTACGGAATTTTTGATCAAATAAATGCAGCCTTGGTGATCAGAAGAGACTTGAGAAACATTCAAATATCTTTCAGACTTGTGTTTGTGTGTGTGTTTATGAATGCACGCTCACGTAGGCCGTAAAGAACGAGTGACGGCTAAAAAGACGGAGTGAACTCTAATTCTGCGAGGTCGATATGAGACCAACACGGCCACATTTATCCTTTTCACAATTTTCCAAGTTCAGCAAATGATTTTAAAAAATATGACATTGATTTTTGTGCTTTACAAAAGGAAAAAGGCAGGAACAGCGTGTGAATCAAGCTCTGCTTTAAAAGCTATTGATTTTTTGGACAATTGGCTGTATACACAGAACGATTTCTGAGATTATTTAAGAAAGCGTCTGAAATGTGACCCGCGAGCTCTGGTGCGCCATTATTCAAGTGCTCTTATTTCCAGACATTTCCTTCCTATTGATGTGAAAACCACTTAAGAATGAGGAGGAGACGAGAAAACACGAGCAGAACGTGAGACGATTCAAACGACTGCCGACGAACTCCAACAGCCACACCATCGGCATCAATATTCTGAAAAACTCCCCTGAATCGCATTCAAAACAGCCTGTGAGGGAACTGACTGACAAACGAACTGAGAAAACAAAACAACAAAAATGAACTGACTGAACAATAAATGCAGCCGCTGTTTTGGGATTTCTTCGGGTTTATTTTTTATTTACTTTATGTCAAAGGAATAGTTGACTCAAAAATGAACGTTAGATGAAAATGTCTTCACCGTCAGGCTGTCCAAGATCAAGATTTGTAGAAATGTGTCATTCCATCAGTGTCTCACAAATGGATGCTTTGCAGTGAATGGGTGCCGTCAAAATGAGAGTCCAAACAGCTGATAAAAAACATCACAATAACCCACAACCACTCCAGTCCGTCAGTTTACATCTCGAGAAGACAAAAACTGAAACAAATTCATCATTAAGACTGAGACTAAGAGTTTTTAAGAGTCCATAATCCATAATAACGATTCCTCCAGTGAAAAAGTCCATCTCCACATATTTATTTAGAGCTGTTTTTGTTTGTAAACGGTGCTTGATCTGTGCAGATTTTCTCTACTGATTCAGACCACTCCACTTTTTCACCGGAGGAAGCGTTATTATGGATTATACTCGTATTTTAGTTAAAAAACGTCTTGATGAATTTGTTTGAGCTTTTGTCTTCTCAAGATGTTCACTGATGAACTGGAGTGGTTGTGTGGATTACTTGTGGATTATTGTGACGTTTTTATCAGCTGTTTGGACTCTCATTCTGACGGCACCCATTCACATCCATTGGTGAGTAAGTGACTGAATGACACATTTCTACAAATATGATGAAGAAACAAACTCATCCTAATATTGCATCATTAATGATCTGAAAAAATGACATTTAAAAGCCAAAGAAATGTGTTATTCTATCACTTGCCCACCAATGGATCCTCTGCAGTGAATGGGTGCCGTCAGAATGAGAGCCCAAACAGCTGATAAAAATAATCCATGATAATGCACCATTTACAAGCCAAAACAGTCCAAAATAGCTCTAATCACTTCACTGGAGGAAGCGTTATTATGGATTATAGACTCGTATTTTCGATGAAAATGTTTTGATGGATTTGTTTCAGCTTTTGTCTTCTCAAGATGTGAACTGATGGACTGGAGTGGTTGTGGATTATAGTGATGTTTTTTATCAGCTGTTTGGACTCTCATTTTGACGGCACCCATTCGCTGCAAAGCATCCATTGGTGAGACACTGACGGAATGACACATTTCTACAAATCTGATGAACAAACAAACTCATCCAAATCTTGAATGGCCTAATTGTGAGGACATTTACATCTAATGTTCATTTTTAGGTGAACTATTCCTTTAGATAATTTCAGAATGTTTTTAACACTGAAGGGTGAAAACAGGCTGAAATAAAGTGAACGAAGAATGATGGATGTCTGAAGGCTCCTTCACATGCGTCTGTTGCCGTTTAAAGAGTGTCATGCAGAAAATAGAGCTTTAAAATCCCCCTATTTGCGTAACTATCAGCGGCCCGCAGTGATGGGGACGAGTCCGAGCGGGACGGGAAAATCCTCACACACTCTCACACTCACACACACATACAGAAAATCTGTGAATGCCACCCAAACGTAATGTTGGCGAACGGTCCAGAGAGTCAGAGCCGCGTCATCAGCGTGTTTAACAGCGTCAGTCATGGAGAAACACCTCAGAAATGACTGAATCAGGCCGATTTCTGCTTCAATACAGAGAAAATGTGCCACACACAACCGTAAAACACACTCAGACTCACCTGAGCAACGAACGAGCTATAAAAATGACCCTAATTTTAATAATAAATTGCTTTTATTTTTTAAATTTCTTATTTTTCCTTATTTACTTCTTAAATCAAACAATTAAAAAACACAAAGAAATAGCTATTTGTTAGCAGAGTGAGAAAACCCTGCACCTGTTGTAAAACATTCCAATGCTTTTCCTGGAAAATAAAACAAAAACTGAGCAAGAAAACACCTTCAGATTTACTGTGAGGAAACAAATTGAACATCTCACACAATCCTGCTTCTCAAATACTGTAAATGTCAGTACAGTAACAGCGAGCGCGTGATATAAAGCCCAAACCTGCCGTTAAACTGTAAACGTGAGGCGTGAGAGAGCAAACACGGGCACACGATGAGCTGACGGGAGTCGAACACGCCGTACGGACGGCTAAATGACGCTCGGCCTCTCTCACCGGCGGCTAATTGAATAATTTCAGTGTGACATTTAGATGGAACTATTAGCGGCTCTTTATCATTACAGCTTGACATTTAAATAATGTTTTCTAAATTATCAGCACATTATCGGCTCCTGTTCATCCTAATGGCTCATTCACATCACCTTTATCATGCAAATAGATGACATGATTACATGACACCAGACCAGACATGACGAGACAATAGCAGAAGTGTGTGGGTGTGCATATTACATTAGCAATGACAATTTGTATCTATAAAGTATACATTTATATGGATATGTACACACCCAAATCAACGTTCAGAAGTTTGGGTTTGTATGATTTTTCATACTTTTGAAAAAAGTCTCTTCTGCTCACCAAGGATGCATTTATTTGATTAGAAAATACAGAAAAAAAACAGTAATACTGATCTAATATTAATTAAATCAAAATGAGGGAATGAATAAATACAATGTGACCATGATCAAATAAAATTCCTGGCCACATTAAATATATTACTGTCAGCATGTCATGTGTGGTTCCGTATGCCACTCATCTTATTTTCGTAAAGCATATTTTCATTTAGCATTGTAAAGCAACATAACGCATCAAAGAACAGCTAAGCATCATAAAGCATTGTAACACTTCATAATGCGACAAAGCAATGTAACGCAACATAAAGCATCATGCAGTATTGTACCAACATAAAGCAGAGTAACACACCATAAAGCATTGCAATGCAACAAAGCATCATAAAGCACTGTAATGCATCATAACGCAACATAAAGCATTGCAATGCACTGTAGCATTCGTAACAAAACATGCATTGTAACAACATGAAGAATCATGTAGTACTGTAACGCAACGAAGCATTGCTATGCACTGTAATATAACATAAAGCATCAAAACCCATTATACCACAACATAAAGCATCATAGCTCAACATGAAGCATCATAAAGCATTGTAACGCAGCATAAAGCATTGTAACACAACATGAAGAATCATAAAACACTGTAACACACAAAGCGTCATGAAGTATCAAACCCACTGTTATGCAACAAAGCATTGTAACACATCATAAAACATTGTAACGTAACCAAAAGAACTGTAATGCATCATAATGTAACAAAGCATCGTAAAACACAACTGGAAGCATCATAAAACGCTGTAACACAACAAAGCATCATGACATATCGAACACATTGTAATGCAACAAAGCATTGTAACACACCATAAAGCATCATAAAGCATTGTAATGCATCATAATGCAACAAAGCATCGTAACACAACTGTAAGCATCATAAAATGCTGTAACACAACAAAGCATCATGAAGTATTGAACACATCGTAATGCAACATAAAGCATTGTAACGCAACATGAAGAATTATGTAGCACTGTAATGCAACAAAGAAGTGTAATGTAACCAAAAGCATGGTAATGCATCATAATGCAACAAAGTATTGCAATGCACTCTAATGCAACATAAAGCAATGTAATGCAACAAAGCATCGTAACACATTGTGATGCAATAAAGCATCATAAAGCATCATAACACATGTAATGCAACATGAAGCATCATAAAGCTTGGTAACGCATTGCAACGCAACAAAGAGTCATGAAGCGTCATAATGCATTTGACTGTCTAAGTTCTCTGTTTGATATAAGCAAGTTTGTCACTGTACTTTCAAGCATTGGTTTTGTTCAAAGAAAGCCAAAGATCCTGAGTGTCACTGGCAAATATCTTGTAAAATGTGCAGTGAAATCGGTAATATTCATGCTATTACACGGGTTTATTCATTTCCTCACTGTGGCAGCACTGTTTGGAGTTTGTCAGCTCTGGTCACTGCTTTCATCATATAGGAAAGAATAAACAGTGAGTTCTGTTTTCGTGTGAATCATTCTCAACTCAGGTCTGCTGAGATCAGAGGTCAGTTTGTCTGATTGGTGTGATTTTCGGCTCAGATACGGTTTCATCATTTGCATCTTCACTCGCTCCGATCGCACTCATTACAGCGAGAGCGTGGTTGAGTTTTCACACTGACACTGATAATGTGATCCGCTCAGTCTGAAGGCGATTTCTTTTTCATTCTCTGTCTCGCGTCTCTCTCGATCTCGATCACTGACGGTCTGACGGCTGTATTGACGGGCGGAGCGGATCGCTCCTCACACTAGTTAATGTAACGCAGCTCTTCTAGCAGGCGGTTTAATGAGATGAGCGGTGTGACCCGTCGGGCTCAATCTGATTTGTTAGAGTGATGTGTCGATCTGCTCGTGAAGATCAGGGGGTCACGGGGTCGCGCTTCAACGTGAAGGGAAGCGGGTCGTACCCTGTGAACCCAATCACTAGAGCAGTGGCGTTACCGTGGTAACCGAGCGCGGGATCGATGCTCAGCGTTCTGCTGGAGTCTGTGTTTGGGATGGAGATCAGGTGAGAGTGCGAGTTATTTAGCGTCTGTCCCATCAGCCCTTCATCATCCGAGAGTCAATTCCAAATCTAATGCTCACTGCCCTCAAAACAACTCCTAACTTACGCAGCCACAAAAGTGTTCTTCTGAAAGAAATTATTACTTTTATTTATCAAGGACGCATTAAACAGTAAAACATTCATAAGATTTCTATTTCAAATGTGACCATGTTTTAATAAAACAAAGGAATGGATTCTTTACTCATGGCCATAATGTAATTTAAAATAAGTTGTGGGAGCAATATAAGATGTATTTTTCCCTGCATGCCATGTGTTAGGCTGTGTATAAACCTGTGCCGTAACACAAAACAATAAAAGATCTTTGGATTTCCCCATTACTTTAAAACCAATGCTTAGCTTGTGGTATTATTTTTAATGAATTACACTTATATTAAATATAAAAATAGGTGATTTTGCTTTTGGCTTTGACAAAAAATCCTCCACCATCGTTTGTCAGTCATCTCTCCTGACGGTATTCACGTGAATCAACTACACGCAGATGCCTTAACACATAAGGCTTCATAGCGCATCATACTGCGTAACACATCATAAAGCATCATAAAGCATCATGGCACATCATCATAATGCATAACACACCATTACACGTCATAACGCATCATAATGCATTATGACACGTCATGATGCACTATAACGCGTCTTAATGCATCACAACGCATCATGGTGCATCATAATACATAGAGCAACATAACACATTACAGATCACAATGCATTATAATGTATCATAAATGCATCATGACACATCATAAGGCATCACAATGCATAGAGTATTATAACGCATGATAGCACATAACGCATCATACTGCATAAAGCATCATAACACATCATAACACAATGCATCATAATGCATTATAATGTATTGTAAATGCATGGCACATCAAAACGCGTCATAAGACATCATAATGCATAGAGTATTATAACGCATCATAGCATATAACGCATCATAATGCATAATGCATCATGACACGTCATAACACATAATAATGCATGAAGCATCATAACACAACGCATCAAAATGCATTATAATGTATCGTAAATGCATCATGACGCATCATAACGGATCATAATGCATAAAGCATCATAACGCATCATAAGGTAGTATAATGTATCATAAATGCATCATAACACGTCATAACGCATCACAGCACATAATGCATTATAATGTATCGTAAATGCATGGCACATCAAAACGCGTCATAAGACATCATAATGCATAGAGTATTATAATGCATCATAGCATATAACGCATCATAATGCATAATGCATCATGACACGTCATAACGCATAATAATGCATAAGGCATCATAACACAACGCATCAAAATGCATTATAATGTATCATAAATGCATCATGACGCATCATAACGCATAGAGCATAAGACATAACACATAATAATGTATCATAAATGCATCATGACGCACCATAAGGTAGTATAATGTATCATAAATGCATCATAACACGTCATAACGCATCACAGCACATAATGCATTATAATGCATCATAACGCATTATAATGTATCATAACGTATCAAAATGCATAACACATGATAAAACATCATGACACATCATAACATAATTAGGCAGAATTCATAAAAATGCATCATAATGCATCATAACGGATAACGTATCAGGATGTATCAATGCATAACGTATCATAATGCATCATAAAGCATCAACATAGTAATGGATAATGCATCATAATCCATAATGCATAATCCATAAAGCATCACAATGCATTATGATGCATCATAATGTATAACGTGTAATGCATCATAATGCATCAAAACGCATCATAAAGCATGATAACAGTCATCCATATGAGTCGTGCGCTATATTTCAGCTCTTCTGAACTCATGTGATGCTCTTTGTGAGAAACAGAACCACAGTCACATTGATACTCTCCGAAAATCAAATGAATTGTGAACTTTTGTGAAAGTAAGAGTGAAAGTAAATGCTGACAGAATGAACTCTCCCGTCTGCTGTAGAACAGGGTTTCTCTCAGTTTGGCTGAAGGTTTTGGTCTAACGAAACGTCTTCTCTGCGTGATTCATCTGACACCACATACATTATGAGTGACGGATATGGAGAGAGATGATTTCACAAACAGCCTGCAAAGTGCTGAAGCAGATTCTTATCTTATTTATTTAATTTCTCCCACCGCTTTAAAATCAAACGTAAAAAAATAAAAACAGACAAACAGTCAGGAGTGAATTTATCTTCATTAGCGCCGAAGCTCATCTGCTTCCACTCAGCTGCCATTACTGATGATGAACGACATCAGACAGAACGACAGAGATGAACGAGAAGAACGACAGATTAAAAAAATACAGAGATGAGAAAAAAAAGAAAGAAAGAAAGAAAGAAAGAAAGAAAGAAAGTTTCCATTGATCATAACTTCATTTGTTTGACTGTTCCTCACATATGAGAACGTGAACTTCTGTCAAGATGCTTCAGTGGAGCTCAACATCTACTGTGTCCTGCCGTGGATGTTTCTGAGGACGATCATGTAGTTCAGCAGTGAAACATCTGCTCACCGCTGGAGTTTGAGGAGAGACAGCAGAAACAGACGGATGGTAAATAAACATACAACCGAAGCTCTCACAGAAAACGTCCTTGAGATGCACACAATGAGCCGCTCTTCCTCCAAACACTCACAATCGCTCGCTTTCTCCCCGTGACAAAACACTTGAGCGTTCAGCGTGTCCTCCACAACAATCACTGAACTCCAGCCGCCTGACAGACCTCGCACAGGTCGCGACCCAGAACAGAACATCTCTATTCCATCATCTATTGTGACGACTGGAAAAATATCAAGTCTTATGTTTAAAAACAACATATAACATTATGAAAGTTATAGTATAATTGAATATAATAATAAAAAAATAAAAAAATAAATAATATTTTAATAGTATAAACTATGAAACCTTTAAAGTATACATAAAAAATTACTAGATATACATATATAAAGTTATATTTATTGAAATAAACTCTACGAACAAAAATATATATTTATACATACATTTCTGTATTTTATTCAACATTTATGTATATTAATAATACATTTTAATAGTACAAAACAGAAAATTTATAGCATCAAAAAGCACAAAAAATATTTTAAACCTAATTTTAATTATAATAAACTTAAAATATACTTTAAAAATATAAATATAAATACAGTAAAAAAAGACATTATGAAAGTCACTTTCATAATTTAAAATAAATAAGAGTTTAAAGGAGAGTTTAAAAGAGTTTAAATAAGAGTTTAAAAGAGTTTAATTTAAAATAAATAAGAGTGAAAAGCTGAAAATACACAAAATCTAAATGTAAAAATAAAAATAAATTCTATAAATAAAAATATATATTTTTATGTAAATTTCTAATTTCTAAGTTTTTATTCAACATTTATGTATATTAATAATGCATTTTAAAAACAGTATAAAGGATTTGAAATGTGGTATAAAACATTAGAAAATGTATAGCTTGAAAAAGCACAAAAATATTTTAAAACTAATTTTAATTATAAAAAACTTAAAATATACTATAAAAATATAAATATAAATACAGTAAAAAAAAAAACATTATGAAAATGACAGTATTATAAAGTACAAAAAATATTTAATTCAAAAGAAATAAGAGTGAAAAGCTGAAAATGCACAAAATCTAAATATAAAAGTAAAAAAATAATTACAGTATTAATATAATAGTATATTATATAATAGATGTATTAAATAATAGATGTATTATGTATTAAGAAGTAGACAGAATAGAAATATAACAGCGAGTGCAAGTGTAAGAGCATCACAATATATATATATATATATATATAAAATGTCCACACAAACACACACACACACACACACACACACTATAGCAGTATTTTCAATTTTGCAGCAGCTCTCAAGGTTATCAGAGATTGTATTGTGTCTTGTGCAAAGGCAGATTTATTCACTAGTTTTAAGTAAAAACGGTCAGCGGGGCTTTTATTAAAGCTTTTCAAGAGGAAAAACACGCAATCAGAGGGAAGCTTTGCATTCAGACGGACGTCTTTGTGCGGCTTGCGAAACAATAACGCGCAGAAACGATAAGCCTGCATACCTCCCACAAAATAATTCACTTTCAAGGGTACAACTCATTTTTCTCTGTACTTCTGTGTTTCTTTGTTCTCTCTTTGCTGAGCTTAATGGAAGTCCAGTGACAAAGACAGGAGAAAAAAAACCCGAGTCTGATGGAAAAACACTGCTTTCTGCAATCTGCCGCTGCGCTGAAAAACATTTGTTAAACGTAAAGTACGACTGATGGCTGTCAGGCACAAACCGTCATTAAAAGCCCGAACAGAGGAGCGCGTCGGACATTAGGCTAACGGGCCTCGCGCTAAACCGACTAATGAACGGCCCGTTAGTGCAGGTGAACAGATGATGTGTAATGGTTCACAGGAAACACGACAAATGAACGTTTAGGGAAAAAACAGAAGATCAGCTGCTGATGAAGGTCGTCCTGCGCTAATCAGAGTTTTACAGAAAGATGGAGAGATCACTGACATCTACAATCTAAAACTCTCAGATGAAACCTCAAATGCAACACGAGTAGACTGAAATATTATGATGTATTCAACATTTTTCATAATTACTCTCTTAAAAATGCAGCTTCTTTATTGGCATCTATTGGTCAGTGTTATTTTGGCATCACTGAGATACTATTATAATTTTTAATAATATTATTATTATTATTATTATTATTATTATTATTATTATTATTTTGAAGTTGTTTTGTTATTTCATTAGCTTTGATTTTTGAAATACTGTATATCCACTATATATACATACACACTTTTTAACAGTTTAATTTTAGTATCTATACTGTAGTACTATTGTAGTTTTTATTATTTTCAGTTAGTTTTTAAAATTTAAGTTACAGATAAATTAAGTTGAAATTATGAGATAAAAAGTCCAAATTATGACTGAAGTCATAATTTAAAGATAAAAAGTCAAAATTATGATTTAAAAAGTTTAAATTATGAGATAAGAAGTCCAAATTTTGACTGAAGTCAAGACAAATTATTACTTAAGTTAAAGTCTTAAGATAAAATGTCGAAATTATGACTTAAAAAGTCAAAATTCTGAAATATAAATTTAAAGTAATGACTTAAAAAAGTAGAAATTATGAGATAAAAAGTCCAAATTATGACTGAAGTCATAATTTAAAAAATTGAGATAAAAAAAATGACTTTACAAGCCATAATTTTGACTTCTTACCTCATAATTGACTTTTAAAGTCATAATTAAGTAAGTCATAATATCAACTTTTTATCTCATAATTATGACTTAAGTATGTCATAATTTTGAATTTTTCGACTTTGTTTTCTTTCCATAAATGTAAGTTTTAGTTTTAGTTCTGATAAACCAGCTTGGTTTCAAGAACCTTCTTCCATGGAACCACTAAAGATTCTTTAGATTATTAAAATATTCTTCACACCAAGAAAAAACTTTGATTCTTTGAGGAAACAAAAATGGCTCTTCAAAATAGTTTTTAAAATATTTACTTATTTCATATGCAAAGATGTTAGCCAATCACAGCAGTGGGCGTTGACATTGAAGTCTTAAAGGAGCCACAACCTGTTAAACAGAGAGTTCAAATCAGAGTAGAAATGGATTTATATTTCTAAATTATGATGCTTTTGATGCAGAAATCCCACTAATATTATAAGTGCACTTTAGGAAACATTATAAAATAATAATAATGCAGTTCTCAACCCCTCTTAAGTCATTTTAAACAACATACTGATGCTTTATGGTTTATGTTCGGGAAGTGTAGTTGAACTACGGTAAATTATGAGTCACTCATAGTTCATGAAGCTTCAGCAGCACCAAACAGAGTACATGCAGAAGTTAAACTGCACAACACACATGCTAAGAGCAGCACTGACACACACACACACACACACACACACACACACACACACACACAGAGACCCCTGCAGGCCTGGTGTGAAGGCCAGAGACTCAGACTCATCCATCGCCATCAGCTCTGCAGAAATGAGAAACAGTGAGACCTTCAGCAGGAGGTCAGAACCCAGAAACAGCCTCCAGTTCCTCAACCCTCACTCTTTCTCACTCTCTCTCACACACACACACACACACACACACACACACGTGTCAGGTAGGACAGTACGCCGCCGCCGGCCGCGGCTCATCTCTACTGAACTCAAACACACTCAACATCACCCACGGCCTTCAAGTGCAGATGGAAAGATTGTGGTTCTGAGCTCCACGAGCAAAAAGAATTCATATCATTTCAAATTAAAAAGCATAAAAGTTTAAAACAAAGTAGAAAACATTATAAAATGTAGAATATAAATATGTAAAATTTATATTTATAAATATATATTTAAAAAAAAAAAATTATATATATATATATATATATATATGGGGTTTCAAATGATTAATCACATACAAAATAAAAGTTTGAGTTTGCCTGATAAACGTGTGTGTACTGTGTGCACTTATTATGCATATATAATTCCAAACACATTCAGGTACATATACAAGAAATATTTACATAGATTTATATAGAAATACAAACATTTTTTACATAGATAACATATTTCTCTTAAATATACACATTAATTTGTGTGTATTTATATATACATAATAATTACACACAGTACACACACATATATTAGGCAAACTCAAACTTTTATTTTGTATGCGATTAATTGCAATAATCGTTTGACTTATATATTTGTATTTTAAAATTAGGCTGTCAAAAATCCTTGTATGTCAATGACAAAAAAAAAATATAAATAAATAAATAATTAAATAAATAAATAAATAAAATGTATTTATATATTTATCATATTCAAGATACAGGCTATGAAAACGAATCTTAAAGGGACAGTTCACACAAAAATGATCATCATTTACTTGTCTTTATGCATCTGAATTGCAACATTTGTCAAAATATCTACTTTTATGTTTCACAGAACAAAGAAATTCATACAGAGGTTTGGAGTGACATGAGGGACAGTAAATGATTCCAGAACTGTCCCTTTAAAATCCTACGCAGTGTTTCATCTTCTGTAATAACAGCATTCATCAGACTCAACATCCACCTCAAGACGATTGCGGTTACCTGCGCATTTGGTGCGGGCTCTCAGCGGCGGCCCCGGGGCCCCGGTTCCTCCCTCCAGGGGCCGCGTCAGCAGCACGCTGATCTCGTACTCCGTGTCGGGGTCCAGATGGCCGATCTTGTGCGAGGTTTTATCGACGGGCTGCAGGTCGTACATGGTGCCGGAGACGGTGCGGTACTCCACCTCGCGGTTGATGATGGGCCCGTCTCCGTTGATGGAGTTGGCGTTCAGCTGGATCCAGAGATACGTGGCCCCGACCGCCATGAGCTGAGGAGGAGCGATGGGAACCGGCGGCTCTGAGAGAACAGACAAGACATTTAACATGTATAAGAATGGAATTGCAACAAAAAATAATCCATAATAACACTTCCTCCTGTTGTTCTCTGACATCAAAATCCAGCCACATATTTATTTAGAGCTGTTTTGGCTTGTAAACGGTGCTTGATCTGTGCAGATTTCTCTCCTGATTCAGACCAGGCCACTTTTTCGCTGGAGGAAGCTTTTGTCTTCTCAAGATGTTAACTGATGGACTACAGTGGTTGTGTGTGGATACTTGTGGATTATTGTGATGTTTCTGACGGCACCCATTCACTGCAGAGGATCCATTGGTGAGACACTGATGCATTTTTCAGCATATTTTTATTTTTGTCTGAACTACTGCTTAAAGATATTAATACTGTTTTTGAAAAATGCATCAAAATGAAGTGAGCTTATTCTTAAAACAAGACCAAATATCTGCCAATGGCACCATAAAAATTACACTTAATTCAAAAGGAAAGCAAGGCTATTTTTCTGATTCCACTGAAGATTTTTTTCTTATTTTCAGCAAAAACCCACTCACTGTTCATGCATTTCTCAGAAAACAACACTTAAGTCATTCTGCATCTCAAGTAAATGTATTTTGATTTAAGAATGTTTAGATATTAGTGCTGGAAAACAGTGAGAAAATCATTTTTAGCAGTATGACAGTTTTTAGGGTTTTTTTTTTTTTTGCATGTGCTGTAACTGTTTTTTTTTGTGTGACAAAATAGTGGTTTTGCTGTTTTTATCAGCTCATGTTCTTAAAACAGATCTAACTGAGAATGTCAACATGTTCTCCCGAATGTTCTTCTATCCATCTAATGATGGAAAGACTCATAGATTCATGTGAATCATCTCTCAAGAGTCCTCCAGACGGCCCTGTGTGCCGTTGTACATCTATTTGTGCATTAAAATAAATATAGCACTACTGTGATTCACTTATATAATGTAAAACCAATCAATAAACAAAATAACTCCTGCATATCAAACACTAGATCATGAGCCTAGCAGCACTGACATCAGTGGTTTGAATTTTAGGGAATGCATGAACTTAAAATCAAACGTACAGCTTGAATGTAATGCACATTACATGGATAAAGTGTCTGCATATTTATGTTAATTTAAATGTTAATCATAGTGTAATCTGTGTAAAGTGCATTTAAAAAAAAAAAGAAATTCAATGCAGTCACTTTATTATTTATTTATTGCAGATATAGACTGCTTTCTGTTTATTTCTTAAATAAATTGCTTATTTAATTGTCAAATCATTCTACAAACACACAAAAATCTGTCATATGACAAAAAAATGAACTGGAAGATGCCTTTAATAAAACAACAGCATCTTATTCAAGTGCAAATAATGGCAATAATCAGATTTATAGTGTGTGAGTTTGATGTTGTTTGCGGTCGGTCCGGATACGAGTATTGATGAAGACATGAAAACTGATCTGATCTCATCTACGGAGTCTCACGCCTGCGGCGACAGCAGCTGAAATACAGACACCGCAAGACGAGGAATAAAAGATCAGCATCATATTTACTGCAGACACTCAGAATCAGTCAGACGAGAAAAACACAACCTAATGAAGAAACACACAATGCCTGAGTGAGTGAGTGTGTGTGAGTGTGTGAGAGAGAGTGTACAAGTAAAATAATGTCCATAAAGGTTAATAGTGGTTATACAACTTAAATAAAATTAGTGTAAAAAGTGTAAAAGTTCAAAAATTAGTTATGATACACACACACAAAAAAAAAAATACAATATATATATATAATTCTTAAAAAAAATTATAGTGGAATATACTGTAAATATATATATATATATATATATATATATATATATATATATATATATATATATATATACACACACATACACACCGTGCCCTCCACTAATATTGGCACCCTTGGTAAATATGAGCAAAGGTGGCTGTGAAAATAAATCTGCATTGTTTATTCTTTTAATCTTTCATTCAAAAAAATTCACTAAATTCTAGCCTATCATTGAAGTAAAACAATGGAAAGCAGGGGGAAAATCTCATTATGAAATAAATGTTTTTCTCTAGTTCATGCTGACCACAATTATTGGCACCCAATTATTGCAACGTCCTTTATTCAAGATAACAGCTCTGAGTTTTCTCCTTTAACGCCTGAAGAGTTTGGAGAACACCTGACAAGAGATCAGAGACCATTCCTTCATACAGAATCTCTTCAGATCCTTCAGATTCACAGCTCCATGCTGGTGCTTCTTCTCTTCAGTTCACCTCACGCATTTTCTACAGGGTTCAGGTCATGGCAGAAGCTTCATTTTATGCTCAGTGACACATTTTTGTGTTGATTTTGATGTTTGATTTGGATCATTGATGGAAGATTCAACCACAGCTCAATACAGAACTTCTAACAGATGCAGTCAGATTTAGATTTTTTATCTGTCGGTATTTGCTAGAATCCGTGATGTCATGTATCTGAACAAGACGTCCAGGACCCCTGACAGGAAAATAAGCCCACAACATGAGAGATCCAGCAGTATATTTAACCGTGGACATGGGGTACTGTTTGTACCAAACCCATCTTGAGTGTTTGTTGCCAGAAAGATCTTTTTTTAGTTTCATCTGACCACAGCAAGTTCAAGTCGTGTCTGACAACTGAATATGCTGGAGTTTGTTTCAGGATGATTAAGGAGGATTTTTCTTAAAACCCTCCTGAACAACATGTGTTGATGTTGGGACCCCAAGACTCAACTAATCTCTGCAGTTCTCCAGCTGTGATACCTGGAGAGTCTTTGGACACTTAAACTCTCCTCCTCACCATCCATTAGGACGATACAGACACACGTCCTTTTCCAGGCAGATTTGTAACATCTTTAGTTGACTGGAATTCTTAATTATTGTTCTAATGATGGAAATGGGGATTTTCAATTCCTTAGCTCTTTTCTTACAGTCACTTTCTATTTTGTGAAGCTCAACAATCTCGTTCTGTACATCAGAACTATATTATTTGGTTTTATTCCTTGTGATCGATGATTAAGGGAATTTGGCCTTTGTGCTCCTCATATTTAACATCCTGTGAAACAGGAAGTCATGGCTGGACAATATCATACTCCTAGTCATTCTAGTGTGCTAAATAAATGCAAATATGAATGGGAATATACTTCAGAGATATTTTACTCATTATAGTTTCTAAGGATGCCAATAATTGTGTCCACCATGCACTGGAGAAAAACATTTATTTTATGACATACGTTTCCCCTCACTTTTAATTGTTTTACTTCAATGAAAGATGAGCATTTTGTGAATTTTTTTAATGTAAGATCAGAAAGATAAACAAAGCAGATTTATTTTCACAGCCATCTTTGCTCATATTTACCAAGGGTACCAATATTAGTATTAGTTTATATTCCACAGGACAGTGAGACAGTTGAGTGTGAAATGTTCATTAAGAAAGTGTGTTTATGACAGACAGGGGTGTGTTCATGTTCATGTGTGTCTGCAACTGCAGATGGACGTCCCTCCGTCACCCTTGAAATACCCATAATCCTCCACACCCCAGCTGCTAATTAAACAGCACCTTAAACGAACTGCGTAATCCTGATGCTACGATCACAGGCTTCATTTTCTGTATTAGATCTGTTATCTTTGAAGCTTCATTAATTACATAAATGTATGAAATACAATTGTATAAAAAACTATAAAAGTTATAGAATGAAAAAGTTTAAAATATGCTATAAAACATTGAAAAATATAATATAAACAAAAAGTATAAAAGTACATTTTTAAATATACTATAAAACATGCTAAAAAACAATTTAAGTAAAGGTTCAAAAGTAAAACATAAAGAAAAACTATAGCATTTTTTATATTTTGTAAGTATCAAAAATTAAATGTACTATAAAACATTAAGTTATAGTATAAAAAGCTTAAAAGCACTAAAGTTTAAAATATACTATAAAACACGAAAAAGTATCAAATACATTGTATAATGTTTTATGTAAAACATAAAAGTTGTAGTATTAAAAGTATACAGGTATAACGTTTTAAACTATATTATAAAACATTAAAAAACTATAGCATAAATATTTTTATTTTATATTGTACTTAAGTATAAAAAGCTTAAAATGTACTACAAAAAGTTCTAGTCTAAAAAGCATGAACAGTATGAAAGTTTAAACATTTAAAAAAAAAAAAACTATAGCTTATTTTATATTGTATATAAGTGTAAAAGTAAAAATATCCTATAAAACAAAAACATAGAAAAGTACATAAATAAAATAAAACAAAATATGCACAAAAATATATACAAATAAACGTATAAAATATGCCACAAAATATTATAAATGTTATAACATGAAAAGTGTAATGAAATGTACAGATATGGACACGTGAAGCATGAGTGTGTGGGGTTGGATGTGATATCAGTGATCTCTGTGTGTGTGTGTGTGTGTGTGTGTGTGTACCTGGTATTTATCACATTATGGGGACCAAATGTCCCCACAAGGACAGTAATACCAGTAAATTTTGACCTTGTGGGGACATTTGTGAGGTCCCCATGAGGAAACTGGCTTATAAATCATGCAGAATGAGTTTTTTTGAGAAAGTAAAAGTGTGCACAGTCTCCTGTGAGGGTTAGGTTTAGGTGTAGGGAGATAGAAAATAGGGTTTGTACAGTATAAAAACCATTACGCCTATGGAATGTCCCCAAAAAACATGGAAACACAACATGTGTGTGTGTGCATGTGAGCGTGTGTGTGTGTGCATGTTCCTAGTGTCTGTGAGGAGGAACGACACACACAGCTTCCTCTCTGAGACAGTCATCCGTCTGCACTGACCCGCGGGCCAGAGATGGCCACTAACAGGCCGTTTGATGCAGCGGCGCGACGCTGCGCTTTATAGAGACATCCGTCACGCTCGACTGCTGCTCAGATCAGCTCAGAGCGACACGAGATCCTCACATCATTCACACACAACACAGCATTCACACACATATTTACAGATGATCTGATGGAATCAAACGCCAGCGTTATACACACACACACACACACACACACACACACACACACCAATGCTCCTTCACATCTCACACAATTCTCCCAAACGGCAAAATGAGAGTCTGTTTTGTTGAAGTCTCTTGTTTCTTAAGATGTCAGTAATCTCACATGTGTCTCCTGGAGAGTTTCAGAAGAAATCTCAACAATGTCCCAAATTGTACTCGATATCCCAAAGCCCACAATACTCTGAGATCTCAACATGAACTCAGCATTTGTAATTGTAATTTTGTAGCAGTTTATTTATTTATTTTTTTATGTATAATAACAGAATTAAAGTTCATTAATATTAATAATGGTTATACAATTTAAATTAAAATAAAGTATAGAAATTTAAATATACTATAAAACATAAGTACTATAAAAAATTGTATATATATATATATATAATTTGGACCCTGGACAACAAAACCAGTCTTAAGTATCATGGGTACATTTATAGCAATAGCCAAAAATACATTTTATGGGTCAAAATTGTTGATTTTTCTTTTATGCCAAAAATTATTAAGATATTAAGTAAAAATCATGTTCCATGAATATATTTTGTTAATTTCCTACTGTCACATCACAACTTAATTTTTGATTAGTAATGTGCATTGCTAAGAACTTCATTTGGACAACTTTAGAGGTGATTTTTTCAATATTTTGATTTTTTTGCACACTCAGATTCCAGATTTTCAAATAGTTGTATCTCAACCAAATATTGTCCTATCCTAACAAACCAAACATCAATGGAAAGCTTATTAACCTTATGACTGGTTTTGTCCAGGGTCACACATAGAAATATTATTGGATAATGGATCAAAACCTTTCATCAAAGTTGTCCTAAAACCAAAACAATACCTGTT
>CM070008.1:40484100-40516600 GCA_036247105.1 Cirrhinus mrigala | reverse complement strand
AGGATGATCAAGACTGTGAGACCTTAAGTCTGTTGCACAAAGTCGGCTTTTGTTTTTAAACCAGCTAAGTTTTAGTTTGAGCAAACTCTGAGTTTTCGGGCACAAGAAGGTGAGTTGGGTGGGTCACTTGCACCACACATCTACCCTGCTTCGGAGCAGGTTTAATTTTGAGTTAGAGATCAAAAACCCAAACCAGACCAAGCTGTGAGCAAAGTGACATAAATCTGATATAATTAAGTTTCTGGTGCCCTATCAATCTTTTGTTGCAGCAGTGTTTATTTCTGCCTTGTAAATGTATTTAAATTCATTATACATTTAATAACGATGACTCTTAATCTTTAGTAGAAAAGTGAATTGTGCTGACTCTCATGAGAAGTGGATTAAACTGACACTCTCCATGTGATTGGCTGTTTGCTGCACTTGTCACACTTTCAGGTTCGAACCCTGAGAATGTTTCTATCAAGCTTTGTGAACCTGCTGAGCCTGATCTAATCCAGGTTGGATTTGTTTAGTTATGTCAACTCTAACCCTACTCTGAAACTCTGAATTCATTCATCTAACTGCATGCAACAGGCCACTGATGCTGATGGTTTGTGTGTGTGTCTGTGTGTGTGTGTGTGTGAGAGAGAGAGTGAATATGTGAGTGTGTGTGTGAGTAAGTGAGTGTTTGTATGTGAGTGTTTGTGTGTGCATGCGAGTGAATGAGTGAGTGTGTGTTTGTGTGATTGATTGTTGTGTGCATCTGAGTGAGTGTCAGTGTGAGTGAGTGAGTGAGTGATTGTGCGTGTGTGTGTACTCACGTTTGATGGTCAGCTCTCCGTAGTTGGACACTCCCACGCCTCTGTTTGAGTGGACGATGCATCTGTAACGGCCGGAATCCTGTTTAGTCGTGTTCACCACGTCGAACATGCCGATAAAGCGCTGGTTATTCCACGGTTTGGTCGCTTTCATAGGAGCTTCACGACCGCCGATTCCCTGCAGACCAGAACCAGAAGAACAGACGGTCAGTGAGGAGACATTTAGAAAAAACAATAAACTATACATTCACACTACATAAACATAAACACACACACACACACACGCTCACGCACGCGTGTGGTTCCTCCAGCTGTCAGCCGGTTCAGCAGGCAGATGGAGGCCATTTGTTCGTCGGTGATATTTCTTCATTACTGTCATCAGGGACTCTGCTCTTAATGTCTGGATCTCTTTCCTCTGTTAATGAGGACGTGTTTGTTTAAGTGACAAACTGCCGGGCTGAGAAAACACTAACAAACAACTCAAACATCTCTCGCACTCCACACAAGAGCCTCAACTAAACTACAACTAGTTTGTTCTCGGTCACCAGAAGAGTCCATCACATCTACTGCTGCTGCGCTATTGCCCTGATCGCTATAAAATATTCATATAGAAAAGTTTAGTTCACTATGGAACATCAAAACCGAATTACAAAAAAATGTTGTAGGATTTACTTTGAAACAGTTTTCACACCGAAATTATCAGTAAATTTTTACAATTGTTTACAAAGGAAATAATGGACAGTAACAATGAATTAATTGTGAAATTTTGAAATTTATGTCTATTATGTCAATATTATTTACAACTTCAAAAAAATCTGGTTTTATTATTTTTATTATTATTATTTTATTACATAGTCGTTATTTATTGTTAAATATTATTTGTTATTTTTTGGGGGAAACCCTGACATACAGAACTGGGTTTAAAAAAAGTTTAATTATGTAAAATAATAATAATAATAATAATAAAAAAAAAAAAAATCACAATACAAATAAAAAATAGGTATTAAAATAAGTTTCATCTTTATGAAATCAAATTACTGTATTTACAAATGTATGGTTAAGAATTTTTTCACTATATATCTACATAATTTCCACTGCATTCAAATAAAAATGATGTAGAATTTACTTTTAAACAATTTTCAGTCAGAAATGGTAAATTTCACAAATATAGTTCACAAATAAAGAAACGACAAGTAACAGAATTAAAAGCAAAAGTTTAAAGGATAAAAACTGAAACAATATTATATTTTTATAATATTTATAGAAATATTGTTTACAATGTACATCAAACAAAACAATTTTCTCTATGAATATTTTATTCAATATTTTTGTCTTGTTTTACAGATACTATTTCTACACAGCCTTAAAATAATAAATATAATAAATATTTCATTTTCATATTTATGTATTCTTTTTTTTATGCATAAATCTCATAAAAATTATTGAGGTTTTTGCACATTTCATAATAAACATAAAATCAAGATAAATATATTGTTAACAAATCTTACAATTTTGCAGAAACAAATGTGAATGTTTTTCCTGAAAATGCAAACAAAAATACTGACAGAAAGAAATTTGCAGTTGTTTGCGAGTGTTCTGCAGCTTCAACACATCCAGCGCTGATGAACTTAAACTCGAGCTGTCGTGACGTCATACGACATTACACCATCGAACTACCAGAGGGCCGATCAGAGCTTCCGCGTGTGATTTAAACAGCTAAATGCTCAGAAACAGCAGAGAAGAAAGCCAAACTCAACGGGGCTTCATTAAACTCAGTAAACTGTAATGACGCTGAACCGTCACACGTCCCAGCGGACAGATGAGGCTGTAAACGAGCCTCTGGGTTTAATGAGGCGCTCTGCCGCGGGACGTTCAGAGCGGATAGAACGGATTCTGACAGAAATCACGGGATGAGCCTCCACCTCTTCATCAGTCATTAACACACGTGCTGCTGTCTGCGGATGATGAATCCTGACGCATCTTCATTACTATTGCAGTAATAATTCTGAGCGTCTGACCTGCAGCCACAGGTTGAAGTTGTCTCTCCATTCTCCGTTGACGGTGCAGTGGAACGTGGCCGTCTGTCCGGCGTTCACCTCCACGCCTTTGATGTGGAGGAAGTGCGGCGTGTTCACTGGAGAAACAGAGCACACGTTAATTCACACGCATGCACTAAAACACACAAAGACTGCAGGGTCATCCTGCGTCAGAGCAACCAAATTCTTCCCCGGCTCTAATTTTTGATTTTGCTAATATTTTTTTTTATGAGGAAAGATACACATGTATAGTGATGAAAGCCAAAATATTAAATATCATTGATGAATATTTATTGAGTAATCCATTCTTTTGTAGAGGGAGGTCAAAATGGCAATTTTCACCTGAGATTAGGAGTCCAGTTACAGGGGGGGTAAAAATGACTTAAGAAAGATGGCAGCATCATTATCATATTTTTACACAGATATTGGTAGTTCTATTAGCAAAATCTGTTGACTTTAGCAACCCTTGTTGCATTATGTGCCAATGGTGACCATTCAAAAATAGGGAAACAGCACTTTTCAAGTTTTTCTCCAAAGTTTGCATGCCTGTAACCCAAGAAGTGTTAAAGATATTTGAATGCCCTTTTAGATATTGGGTCTTAACAAACTTTTCTTTTGGCGTCTTTATTTTAAATTCCCTATGAGATTCGGTTCCAGAGATACTGAGATGTCAATATGGCTCCAGGAGTACATCGTACACATTTTCAGTGGTCAAAAACCAAACCAAAATATGATGCTACTTTTCTTTTCAAGAGGAATGTCTGAAGAACAAATAATCTTGAAACTAGAAAAGTATCTCGTTCGTTTCTGTCAAAAAACTGCACTGAACATACAAAGTTTGTGTGCCTATAACTCAAGAAGTATTAAATATATCACAATATGCTAGCTCTTTATAAAGTTTTCTTTTAGAATCTTAATTTTCAAGGCCCTACGTCATTCAGTCCCAGAGATATGGGGATCTCAATGAGGCTTCATGTCTAGTTTATTGAATGTTACCCATTTTCAGTGGTTGAAAACCAAAAGTTGGTCACTTCGGAGCCATATTTAAATGTCAGTATCTCTGAAACTGAATCTCATAGGGCTTTAAAAATAAAGTTGCCAAAAGGAACGTTTGTTAAGACCCAATGTCTAAAAGGCCATTAAAATATCTTTAATATTTCTTGAGTTACGGTCATGCAAACTTTGGAGAAAAACTTGAAAAGTGCTGTTTCCCCATTTTTGAATGGTCACCATTGGCACATAATGCAACAAAGATTACTAAAGTCAACAGATTTTACTAATAGAACTACCAATCTCTGTGTTAAAATAACATTATGATGCTGTCATCTTTCTAAAGTCATTTTTACCCCGCTGTAACTTGACTCTGAATCTCAGGTGAAAATTGCCACTTTGACCTCCCTCTACAAAATAGTGGATTACTCAATAAATATTCATCCATGACATTTAATATTTTGGATTTCATCACTATACATGTGTATCGTTCTAATAAATATTAGCAAAATCAAAAATTTGAGCCGTGGACACGGAATGACGCTGCGAGAATCTCTTGAGTTTCAGATGAGAAATCAACTCTGTCTCAAACTCTGCTCAGATCAGCAAAGTCTGCAATCAAAAGTCAAGAGAGATCTCAACAGGAACTCAAATACATCTCAGACGTAAATCCAACTAATACTGAATCATTTATAAGGGTTCAATGTGATTTTAACCTCGATCTCTTCAAGTATTTCAAGATGTTTTATTACTGCTATCAATATCACCCTCTCGACCTCGTTGTTTTTCAGAACGAGCGCAAAGCAAAAATCATTATTGGTTTCTCATTTAATCTGCGCTCGGCTAATAATATTCCCCTAAAACTCTAACCTTAACTCTATTGATTTAAGAGCGAGCGGAGGCCGGCGTGTTCTCATTAGACTCTACAACAAAGCGCACTCGTATCTGGGTCAATATGCATTTAAAAGCAAACGCATCTGTGAGATGAAAGTTCATTTAAATCAGGTTATGATGTCTAATATTTGACTGCGTCCTCTCGCGGGCCGCCGTGACCTTGAATTGATCCGCGGAAACACTGCTAATTTAATCAGCGTCTGTCTCCATTCTTCCTCGCTCTCTTCAATATTTCAGCAGGCGCATCTGAAGCCACCTTTATTACTCCAGCGCCCGTCTCCTTCCTCTGATGGCTAAAGAAGCGTTTCTTTCCGCAACGATGATGGCGAGACCGCCCGCTGTCAGAGAGCGACGCTGCGCCATCTGCTTTCATCACAACTTCAACACAATCATCCTTCAAACGTAAAAACATGTCCTGTCGTTAACGCCGCAAACGTGTTGATACTGACCTCTGATCGGCGACTTCATCTCTGAGACGCCCTGCATGTGTTCACAATGAAATACTAGCATTCCACATAATGCATGTATATTCTACAATGCACATTATCACTTATTAGGCAGTGCTGATTTACACTGAGTGCAAATAACTGAACCTGTTGGCAGGACACATTTTCAGGACAAATACTGTATGTTATTTCTATTTATACAGCAAAAAAAAGATTTTTGACTTTTTCTAAAATCAAGATACTTGAAAAGAAAAGCAAAATTAGATAGTATATTAAGTTCTTCTTTTTGAAAAATGTATCAAAAGTTTAAAAAAAATAAATAAATAAATAAAATTTGCCAATAAACATGTTTTCCCCTTGATTTAACCCTCATGCTGTGTTCTGGTCATTATGACCTGGAGAGGATTTTCTTTTTTTTTTCCTTTTTCTTTTTTTTTTTTTTTAAATGCTAAAAAAGATAAAAAGAAGAAGATGATAATTTTTGTATGTTTTGGGATTTTTGCCCACCCTATTACAAACTGATGTACAAAATGACTGGCCTTCAAAAAAAAAAAATACTTATAATATCTTGTTACAAATATTGGACTGAAGCTTTTTATCAACTTGTTTTTAGCACAGTACTATCAATTAGCACAGGTTTTTTTTTTTTTTTTTTTTTGCTTTTTCGGCTACAAACTTATGTGCATAAACTCAGATCATTGATGCCTATGATCAAAAACAAAAATAAACAATACAAAAAGATACAAAAAAATACCAAAAATAAATAAATACAAAAAGAAACACAAAACCTGTGCTAACAAAAAAATAAAGCAAGTTCACAAAAGTATTAAATCCACATTTGCTAATTATTTTTTTTCCCCTTTTTTATCATATTTATGCACAGTTTGTAGCTGAAAAAGCATTATTTGTGGATAATTTTGAGAATGTTCACTCGAAAACTGAGATCATTGAGGTCTACGATCAATCAGCTCTTAAAAAAAGAATATAATTTTTGTTTTTTTTTTTATTTTTGCCCACCTTATTATAAAGTGATGTACAAAATGACTGGCCTTCAAAAAAAAAAATCACTTATAATATCTTGTTACAAATATTGGGTTGAATCGTTTTGTCAAATTGTTTTCTATCAGTTCAGCACAGTTTTTTTTTTTTAAGAGCTGATTGATTGTAGGCCTCATTGACCAAAACTATCCACAAATAATGCTTTTTCATCAACAAACTTATGTGCACAAACTCAGATCATTGGCACCTATGATCAAATACAAAAAGAAACAATACAAAAAGATACAAAAAATACAAAAAGAATCAAAACCTGACCACAAAAAAAAAAAAAAAAAAAAAAAAAAAACACAAAACCTGTGCTATCTAAAAAAAGAAAGCAAGATTTGGTGATAGTATATAGGACGAGAGATTTACAAGCAATTTTTAAAAGCCAGTTATTTTTGACAGGGGACATTAAATTAGGTAAAGTATTTTCAGCACAGTGCAGAGGTTAAATATATTTTCCTGACCTCATTAGGAGAAATTTTTCATGTTTTAACCTTAAACTAAAACCTTGATACATTTTTAGAAAAAACAAGGCGTAATATCTTGTCATGTTGCTCGCATTTTGATTTAAGAATGTTTACATATTTGCACTGCAAAACAAGACAAAAATACTCAACAAGCTCTTTTTTTTCTTTGCATTTTTTGCATCTGTGTGTGAACAGCACTTATCACTATTTTGCACAAACAGTGTTTCTAGGAACCTTCTTTTAGTCCGTTCACCCCTAAGAATGGAAGCTCCCCAAAAAAGTGAAGTGCACTGCATTGTAGGATAAAGTATTGCAACTTTAGATAATCTGGATATGCCATGTGTGTTCCAATTGCATTTTGTGCCTGGATTCATAGCGCATATTATTTCTTTCACACACATTAGTATGTCATTCTGAAGAGCAGCAATAAAACAGTAACTTTCCAGTTGAGCTCGACGTATTCCTGTTTAATCTGCTATTAAGGGACTGAAAATCTGCTTCAGCAATCTATCATCATTCTACTCACAATCACTGAAAAATAAACAGCTCATATGAGTGAGAGGATAATCCAATCAAACACTGGTGTTACAGTCACAATCACCAGCATCTGCACACTTCTGCTCTAAACGGCATCATTTATACAGTACTGTATGTACTATGCATCTCATGGCCAGTCTATATTGTCAGTATAGTGAAAGATAATTTATTGATCAAAAATACAGAAAAAGAAAATAATACTGAAAAATTATTACAATATAAAACTATGTTTTTTATTTGAATATACTTTAAAATCTAATTTATTTCTGTGATGCAAAGCTGAATTTTCATCAGCTGTTACTCCAGTCTTCAGTGTCACATGATCCTTCAGAAATCATTCTAATATGCTGATTTATTATTAGAATTATCAGTGTAGTGTATATTGTTAGGAAAGATGCTGACTTTAACTTTTTATTCATCAAAGAATCCTGAAAAAAGTATCACGGGTTCCAAAAAAAATATTAAGCAACACAACTGTTTCCAGCACTGATAATAAATCAGCATATTAGAATGATTTCTGAAGGATCATGTGACACTGAAGACTGGAGTAATGATGCTGAAAATTCAGCTTTGATCCCAGTAATACATTTTTAATGTATATTAAAATAGAAGAATGTTGTTTTACATCGTAATAATATTTCACAATTTTTTTTCTGCATTTTTGATCAAGTAAACGCAGTCTTGATGAGCATTAGAAATGAAACGTAGAAATGTAATTTACATATAGTAAGGCAGTAAATGATCTGTACGTAATTGATTTTTTAAAAAAGTAACTGCAATCTGATTACAAGCATTTTAAAATTTTTGTAATCTGATTACACGTAATCAGTTACTACCCAGCAATTTAAAATAATTTTATTTATTGTTCTATTTTATTTATTTCAGTTTAAAATAACAGTTTTCTATTTTAAAATATTTAAAAATGTAATTTATTCCTGTGATGCAAAGCTGAATTTTCAGCAGTCAATGTGTACTTAATTCAGCAATAAAAAGCATCAAAAATGTTTTATGTACATGCATGGACGTTTGAAATAATTAAGATTTCTAATGCCTTTTTCTGCTCAGTAAGGCTGCATTTATTATCTCAAAAAATACAGTAAAAATCGTACTGTTGTGAAATATTATTACCATTTAAAATAGCTGTTTTTTATGTGAATCTATATTAAAATGTATTTTTTTTTCCTGTGACTGTTTCAGCAGTCAATGCAAATTTAATTCAGTTATGAAAAGCATCATTATAAAAAATACACTTATTAATTATTTTATGCATATGCAAAAGTTTGGAATAGTTAAGATTTTTAATGTCTCATTTACTCAAAAATACAGTAAAAATTATACTATTGTGAAATATTATTACCATTTAAAGTAGATGTTTTCTATGTGAATATATCTTAAAATATTATTTATTCCTGTGATGCACGACCTGAATTTTCAGCAGTCAATGCATATTTAATTCAGTAATGAACAGCCATAAAAAAAGCACTAATTAATTATTTTATATGCATAAGTTTGGAGTATCTAAGATTTATAATGTCTCTTCTGCTCAGTAAGGCTGCATTTATTGGCTCAAAAAAGACAGCAAAAATGTGAAATATTATTACCATTTAAAATAGCTGTCCTCTATGTGAATATATTGTGAAATGTAATTTATTCCCGTGGTCAAAGCTGGATTTTTCCATCATCATTACTCCAGTCTTCAGTGTCACATAATCAGTTAAGATGCTGCCTTATAAGTGTGCTGGCTAAGTAGACAGCAGAATCCCACTTGACCCCTTCCATCCTCCTCCATTCATCCTGCTAACGGCGTCTCTTTTACAGCCCGATATCTCTCCAACATTACACGAAAGCTTTATCGTCTTCTTCCCTCCTCTTTTCTGTCTTTTGTTTTCTTTATTACGCTCTCTTTTATGGCTCGACTTCAATGCCTGGAGAAAGACGGACGATATTGATATTTGGAGGGTGGCAGGAAGAGGCCAAGGAGCGGGCGATGAGGGTGTTTTTACGACAGAGACGGGTCTTACTGCACTGATGGCCCTGGAGGACGACGTCCTTGATGGCCAGCAAGCCGCGCTGCCCGGAGGTCACCGCTTCAAAGACGATCTGCGGAGGAAAGAGAAAGCTCATAAGCACAGTGATAAATGGACACGCTCTCCAAATGTCAGGCGCAGGAGTCCCGCAGGGCTCGAGGAGGTGAGGCTTTCAGCGACGGCGGAAGATGAGGAAAGCACCGTTCGCAACGCTCATTAGTGCTCATTAAAACACCATTTGGCTTCAGTTATTGGACCGAACTTGTTAAATCAGCGGCGGAAGGGGAGCGGGCTCCAAGGGTGCTCACGGTGAATCGGCTGTCTGTCAGATGGCGGCGTTTATAGACGCGGTAAATCACGGCTCTAACGGCGAGGTGCTGCGGCAGCATGTGCTAAATCTGCTCGCCTCAGACTCCGTTTATACAGCCAAACAATTCAACTCGACAGCCGGACTCTGGGGGTCAGGGCTAAAGAGTGCCGAGCGAAGGATTCTGGGATGCCTGCTCTCCGCTAAGGTTTCTATTATGATGCATATCCGGCGTGTGATTTGACAGGCGTCCCTTGAGCCGCTTCTGCGGCGCAGGCCGACATCACGGTCACGCTGACCGTGAATGTGACGTGATTAAGCAGATCGAATTAAACATACAGTGAAATATAGCTGAGATCAGCCGCCGCAGCCAAAAAGTTGTAGTTCCGGTTTTGCCGTAATTGCTTTAAAAGAAATATTCGTTTGTTTTTAATGCCACGCCAACTTGTTTGGCTACTTTCATGCCGAAAACCATACTTGAGCTATCTAAATTTGAGCTAGAAACAAATAAAGACCCATTTTTCCTAAATTTGATTAAATCTTTTTCTGCCATCATTCAGTCTCCCTCATGATGTTTCAAACCTGTATGACCTTCATATTTCTGTCAAACACAAAAGATGGTATTTTGAAGAATGTTTCCTGTCCATTCAATGAAATTCAATGGGTTCCAATGCTGTCTGGACCTTAAAATAGCTAAAGTATTCCACTGAAGAAAGTTATGCAGGTCTGGAACATCATAAGAGCTCTCAATGATGGCGGAATGACCATTCTGACTAATCTATCCATTTGAAGACATATTTGGACTCGGAGACATTTCTCCAATCTTTTATGTTTGAGAGACTTTAGAGGGCGAGTACATGAAGTTCTTCCATTTTTAGGGACGGAACTGTAGTTTAATGGATAAAAGTATATTTTAATTGACCAGCAGCCGTTGCCGTCCCCAAACAAACATAAACAGAGACGCTGATGTCTCACTGTCCAATCGGAGCGGTAAGAGAGACAGGATTCCCCTGGAGGACACGAGTAGAGATGAGGAACAGAATGAATGGCTTATTCAGGAACTGGGTGCGGTTCTCCAGACAGACCATAATATCACAGAGCACTGCCAGCTCTCTCTCTCACACACACACACACACACACACACACTCACACACACACAGCAGCTGCTGTGTCACTTTAACCCCATCACTGCCATCTGGAGACTCTTACCGCACTCATGGACCAGGACGAGACAGAGATGAGACATGGGTTAATGAGATGAGTCAACAGATGAGAATAGATGAGGAGAAGGGAGATGAGAAGAGAGATCAGATGAGACGAGATGAACCAAGAGGTGAGATGAGATGAGATGAGATGAGATGAGATGAGATGAGATGAGAGGAGATTAAAGAAATGGAGAGGAGATGATATAAGATGAGACAAAGTTTGATAGAGATGAGAAAAGGAGTGACGAGATGAGAGAAGATGAAATAGAGGAGAAACAAAACAAGGTTTGAAGAGATAAGTTAAAATGGTGAGACAAGATGAGAAGATGTGAGATGAGAGGAGAGGAGAGGAGAGGAGAGGAGAGGAGAGGAGAGGAGAGGAGAAAAGACGAGACTAAACTAGATGAGAAGAGACGGGATCAGACAACATGAGATAAGAAAGAAAACAAGAAAAGATGAGAGGAGATGAAAGAAGTGGAGAGGAGATGATGAGATGAGAAAGTTTGATAGAATGAGATGGGGAGAGACTGGATGAGACAAGATCAAAAAAAGAGGACAACGAAAACAAGGTTTGAAGAGATGCATTAAAATTGTGAGACAAGATGAGAAATGTGAGACGAGAGTAGAGGAGATGAGATGAGACTAAACTAGATGAGAAGAGAAAGGATGAGACAACATGAGATGAGATAAGAAAGAAAACAAGAAAAAGGAGATTAAAGAAGTGGAGAGGAGAGGAGATGAGACAAAGTTTGATAGAGATGAGACAAGGTGAGTCGAGACCAGATGAGATGAAAAAGAGGAGAAACAAAACAAGGTTTGAAGAGACGGTGAGACAAGATGAGAAGATGAGAAGATGTGAGATGAGATAAGATGAGACAAGACTAAACTAGATGAGAAGACACTGGATGAGACAACATGAGATGAGAAAGAAACCAAAAAAAAAAGATGGAAAATGAGATGAAATAAGTGGAGAGGAGATGACATGAGACAACATAAGACTAAACAAGACAAGAAGATGAAAAAGAAGACTACTTGGGACGTGATGAGAAGAGATGAAAGGAGAGACAAAACAAAATGAGCTGAGATGATGAGATGATGAGATGAGATAGTTTGAGGAGATAAGATGAAACATAAGAAAAGAGATTAGATGAGACTAGAGGAAAGTAGAGGAGAGAATGTGATGAGAAGAGATAAAGCAGCTAAGAGGAGCTTAAATGAGACAACATGAGACAAGAAGACAAAAAAGAAAACAAGACAAGATGAGGAGGTGTTAATAGATGAGAGCTGCGATGAGAAAAAAACAGAGAACAAGAAAAGAGATGAGATGAGACCGAGACAAGACTGAGACGAAAAGAGACAAGTGATGATGAACATGAATGAGATGACACTAAAGGAGAAAAGATGGGAGGAGATTAAAGAAGAGGAGAGGAGATGATATGAGATGAGACAAAAGTTTGATAGAGATGAGACAAGGTGAGACGAGACCAGATGAGATGAAACAGAGGAGAAACAAAACAAGGTTTGAAGAAATAAGATAAAACACTGAGACAAGATGGGATTAGACGAGACGAGACAAGACTAAACTAGATAAGAAGAGACTGGATGAGACAACATGAGATGAGAAAGAAACCAAAAAAAGATGGAAGATGAGATGAAAGAAGTGGAGAGGAGATGACATGAGACAACATAAGACTAAACAAGACAAGAAGATGAAAAAGAAGACTACTTGGGACGTGATGAGAGGAGATGAAAGGAGAGACAAAACAAAATGAGCTGAGATGATGAGATGAGATAGTTTGAGGAGATAAGATGAAACATAAGAAAAGAGATTAGATGAGACTAGAGGAAAGTAGAGGAGAGAATGTGATGAGAAGAGATAAAGCAGCTAAGAGGAGCTTAAATGAGACAACATGAGACAAGAAGACAAAAAAGAAAACAAGACAAGATGAGGAGGTGTTAATAGATGAGAGCTGCGATGAGAAAAGAACAGAGAACAAGAAAAGAGATGAGACGAGAGAGAGACAAGACTGAGACGAAAAGAGACAAGTGATGATGAACATGAATGAGATGACACTAAAGGAGAAAAGATGGGAGGAGATTAAAGAAGAGGAGAGGAGATGATATGAGATGAGACAAAAGTTTGATAGAGATGAGACAAGGTGAGACGAGACCAGATGAGATGAAACAGAGGAGAAACAAAACAAGGTTTGAAGAAATAAGATAAAACACTGAGACAAGATGGGATTAGACGAGACGAGACAAGACTAAACTAGATAAGAAGAGACTGGATGAGACAACATGAGATGAGAAAGAAACCAAAAAAAGATGGAAGATGAGATGAAAGAAGTGGAGAGGAGATGATGAGATGAGAAAGTTTGATAAAGATGAGACGGAGATGACATGAGACAACATAAGACAAGACAAGAAGACGAGAACAAGGTTTGAAGAGATAAGTTAAAACAGTGAGACAAGATGAGACGAGACTAAACTAGATGAGAAGAGACTGGATGAGACAACATGAGATGAGAAAGATGAGCTGAGATGATATGAGAGATAAGACAAAGTTTGACAAGATAAGGTGAATCAAGAGGTGAGACTAGACAAGACAAGGTTTGATGAGATTACATGAATAAAGAGATTCAAGAGATGAGACTAGATAAGAGCCAAGATGAGACGAGATGAGAGATGAGCTTTGTCACACAGGTGAAAGCAGTGCTCGGACGAGTCTCATCTCAGTCTTGTCTCATGAAGAGACGATGAAGGCTCAGGGTGGTGTTTGTGTTCTCAGAGCTCTCGAACAATTTATACAGTCTGTGCTGTAAAAAACACTATAGAAACAAAGGTGATCTTCTGTGAGGATCTTCAGCTCGACACAGCGGCCCCCGCAAACACTCAGATGAAGCTTCGTTTTTTCCGAGCGAGTGCGTAGAGAAGTAAACAAACTTCTCATTGCGCTAATGACATTACACTGGAATCATAATTAGCATCTCAGGACTGAAGACGTTCGGTTGCACTTAAATCTGAACTAACCTGTGGAGCCGCTGTTTCTGGGGTCACATACGCTCGAGGACGTCTGAACGGGACAGACGCAGAACTCGTAAAAGCTAAACGCCTGTCACAATGAATTAAAAGTTCTGTGCGCTGACCTGATCACACCAATTAGCACGGCGGCCTCGACCGCGTCTTTCCAGTGAGAAAAACATCAAATCGAGCCTGTAATTACAAAATAAAGTCCAAAGCACCAGGTGGTTTCATTGCGACGATCACTTACGATACTGTGCAATTAAAGCGACCTATAATTATCCTGACGTCGCTAATTAGATACACATTCGCTCTATTCTCATCACACAGAGCGATGCGTGTGGAATCCTTTCAAGAGCCGTAATAACACACGCTAGTTAGAGATCAAACATCATCCAATGCAACTAATCGAGCAACATTTGGGATCATTCCTAAATGCAGACGGGATGGAAATATCTCTAAGAATAGAAAGGAAGCACAGACGCCAGCACATGGGCGTCTCCCGCGGCCCGTTATACTTGATGTCAGATATGTGCATGTTCAACCGCTCCCAAAGCTGGAATGCTGTGTGGGTTCGTCTTCCTGACAAATGTGCTGGATGTTTTCATGAACACCAGTGAAGAAACATATTTTGGGATGCTGAGGTTAAAAGCCACAGACGGACAGTCTCTGTACTCACTACACACTCGCTGTGTGTTAATCTGAGGGTTACATGTGTTTGTGACTGTGAATGAGGAACTTCAGGGCAGATCAGGGTTGCATGGACTTTATTTCAAATGTCAAAATGATTTTCTTTGGAATTTCAGCAGAGAATCATTTGTAACTAGAGGTTTTTAAAATGCAAACACATAAAATGTACATTTAAAATAAAAACATGAAGCAATATTTCACTGTTAATACTGTAAAGCTGCTTTGACACAATCTGCATTGTAAAAAGCACTATATAAATAATGGTGACTTGAATTCACATAAAAGTAATAATAATTGCACAAGAAATCTAAATAAATACAGAGAGAGAAAAAATACAAATAAATAAATAAACAAACAAACAAATTACAAAAACCATACCCAGCCACCCAGCAATAAATAAATAAATAAATAAATAAATAAATAAATAAATAAATAAAGTAAACAACATAAAATAAAATAAAATCTAAAAATATGTTAAATATATGTTGTAAAAAAGTAGGGCTCAATTAAATATATTTTTGAAATTGGAAACAATTACAGCAGTTTCAAAATGTATTTCAGGGTTAAAATAATAATAATAATAATAATAATAATTTCCAAGCCAAATAAATAAATAAATAAATAAATAAATTACAAAAACCACACCCAGACATCCAGCAAAAAATAAAATAAAATAAAATAAGATAAAATAAAATAAAATAAAATAAAATAAAATAAAATAAAATAAAATAAAATAAAATAAAATAAAAATATATGTTGTAAAAAATTAGGGCTCAATTAAATATATTTTTGAAATTGGAAACAATTACATCAGCTTCAAAATGTATTTCAGGGTTATAATAATAATAATAATAATAATAATAATAATTTCCAAGCCAAATAAATAAATAAATAAATAAATAAATAAATAAGTAATAAATAAATAAATAACTAAATGTAAAAAAAAAAAAAAAAAAAAAACCCACACCCAACCATCCAGCAAGAAAAGAAAAGAAAAGAAAAGAAAAGAAAAGAAAAGAAAAGAAAAGAAAAGAAAAGAAAAGAAAAGAAAAGAAAAGAAAAATATCTAAACATATGTTGTAAAAAAAATTAGGGCTCAATTAAATATATTTTTGAAAGTGGAAATATAATTACAGTAGTTTCAAAATGTATTTGAGGGTAAAATATATATATATATATAATATATATATCTCAATGTTGATTCAGTTGAGTTCAATAGCAGTGTCAATATTGAAAAGAAAAAAAAAATAAAAATAAATAAATATCACAATCATGATACAAATTCAATTCATCAGTAAAGCAGCTCTACAGAAGACAATAGAGTTATTATTTAACTCAGTTCAGTTCAAGTTTTGTTATCATCAATTTTTATTGTTACTAATGCAATCAAAGATTGAGTAAAGCATGAATAATGTGCCAAAACCCAACAGAATCATTGATCTGCTTTATGAATTGTCTCCAGACATCATGATGAATCTGTAGAGATGAAATGATCTCGTACGGCAGGATCTGGCGCTGTTTCTCCTAATCAGGCCGGGTCTCGTCGTAACCTCTCCTCAGCGCTGCTCTAATGGAGTAATTTACCCAAACACGCTTCCCCTGCGCCGGGTCACGGGGCCTCGTTCCACCAATTAACACGGGGCTCCGTCAGCGCCCATGAGAGCCGCTCACTAATGACCAGCATGTGTGAAATCAGAGCCGTCACTCGCTCGCTCGCTCTCTCTCTCTCGCTCTCTGTCTCTCCCTCTCTCTCTCTCTCTCTCTCTCTCTCTCCTCTCCTCTCTCTCTCTCCCTCTCTCTCTCTCTCTGTCTCTCCCTCTCTCTCTCTCTCTGCACATGTGAAAATGAAGCTCTACAGGAGCAGAAAATGTGATTCTCTTTCGGAAGGCCAGATTTTCATTATATTCACCTGAAATTGAGGGTCAGACAGAAAATAACATGTATCTGAACACACACACTCTCACACACACACACACACACACACACAAGCTATGGGTAAGGGAAGGGCTGCATGATTAATTGAAATAAATATAAAAACGGCTAAAATGCTTTGTGCGATTATCAAAAGGCAAAGACTGAGATGTAATTAAATAAATCTATACACAGCACTGTGTTCATTTACACACGAGCAGCTCATAATCGGGTGTTTTCAGCATCTCAGAGCATCTCTTCTTATGACAACAAAAGCAACACATTCCATCTTCACAAACTTGTCATGAGAATCACATATAAACTGCTTTTTCTCAGAAAAAGAGAAGCTTTAAGGGCTCCATGTGCTTTTCCACCAAAATAAAAGCTCAGTGGTTAACATTTAAGACCAACTAAGCCATAAATATTAGTACCATAATTATACTGTTGTACTGTAAAAATTATTATTGTCTATAATTATTTTTAAATTATATTAATGTTTATTATGTATTATATATTTTGATTATTTTACAGCAAAATATTATTACATTAACTTAGTTATTACATTAGTAATGTTTCTTTTGTTTATTAGATTATTTAGCAAAAAATAAGTATTATTATTCATTTATTTTTATTTTTTTTACAACAATAATATATAATCACAGCATTTTGACCAAATTGTGGAAGTAATTTTTTTAATTAAAAACATAAAAATAAAAATAAAATAATAATTTAATAAAAACAACAACAATAATAATAATAACAAAATAATAATAATAATAATAATAATAATAATAATAATAATAATAATATATATATATATATATATATATATATATATATATATATATATATATATATATATATATATATATATATTCCCCTAAATAAAGCAGCCCTTGGTAAGGGTCTTTTTGTAATAATAATAATAATAATAATAATAATAATAATAATAATATTATAAAGAAATTAAGACAGCCATAAATATTAGCATTGCAATTTTACTGTTGTACTGTAAAATACAGTTATTAATATTATATTATTTTCCTTAAATTGGTTTTATTTTACAGCAAACTATTACAACAGTAATATATATATATATATATATATATATATATATATAATATATACACACACACACACATATATATATGTATATATATATTAGAATTTTAATAAATACATTAATTATAATAATAATAATAATAATAATAATAATTATTATTATTATTATTATTATTATTATTTTTTTTTTTTTTTTTTTGTAATAATCACATCATTGTGACCAAATTGTGCAACAAAGCCAGGGCTTTAAATGACTGTTTTTAAACCTGCTAGTCTTGTAGTTCAGATCTGTTTTGCAACACAAATTCTTGAACATCAAACAGCTGCTGAGTTTTCTTTATAAAATATAACATGACAGCTCACATGTTTTGAATAGAAATGGTATTTGATGTGCAGCACTACTGATTCATTTCTCATTTTTAACTCATTCTTACCAAAGTCTTCATCACTAATCATCTACAGATCACAGCACCAAAGCAGCAACTATTTCAGTCTGCACGGCACAGAAGCCGATTTGGGTTTGATCCGGACGGGTGCGAGTGAGTGAATCTCACCTGGTAGAAGTTTGGCCAGTAGGTGCTGATGGCCAGCTCCACCTGGTTCCAGCTGCGTCCGGCGGGTCCAGACGTGTTCCACACGGGCAAACCCATCGGGCTGTTGTTCTCCTTGATGTAGACGTTCAGATGTCCAGGCCGTCCTCCCTCCCGTCCCGCCACATAGTACTGGAATATGACGCAGTGCGTGTCGTTCTCCTTCAGCTGCGGCGTGAACAGCAAAGCCTTCTGACCCGCAAACCGACCCGTCGAGTTCACCATCATAAACGCCGAACCTGAGAGAGGAATGAACCCAAAATCACTTCAGACCTCAAAACAGAATCATCCTCTGCACCGCAGTACCGTCTGATTACTAAATTCACATATAAATGTCAGGCAAAACCATGTTACTGTGAATTTAACATATATCTGATGAGTTGTGAAAGTGTCCATATGATCACGTTCTTCATAAATAAAAAAAAAAACAATCTGGATTTTTGTGTATTTGAATGACTGTGTGATTTTAAGATCCATCTTTTCACACTGAGGACAACTGAGGATCTCATAAGTAACTATTACAGAAGGTTCCAACGCTCACTGATGCTCCAGAAGGAAAAACCATGCATTCAGAGATGGGGGGTGAAAACTTTTGGAATTTGAAGATCAGGTTAAATTCAACTTATTTTGTCTTCAATTATCTTCTGTAGCTTCTAAAGGCCACTACAAAAAAAAAAATAAATAAATAAATACATAAAAAAAATATATATATACACGTGTGTGTGTGTGTGTGTATTATAGCAAAATGTTACAATAGCATTGTTTTTATTTAATAATAATAAATTATAAAATAATTATGACATATTTATAATGATTTAATGAATTTTCTCTGATTTAATAAAAAAAAAACTGAAATTCACCATTTAAGACTTGTTTTTCACAAAAGAATCAGATAAATGTGGTTTATCATATATAAACTATAATATTTTAATATTTTGAATCAGTTTTTATTTTTCTATTTTAATTTTAGTTAAAGTTTTAGTCATTTCGTTGTGTGTTTTTGTGCTTTTTAAAAATATATCAATACAGTTTTCATTATTTTTATATTAGTTCTAGTTTTAGTTATTTAAGTACATTTAGTAAAGGTAAACTAAGAAAATGATGCATTGGGAAGTGGCTGAAATAAAATGTTCTAAAATTAATATATATATATATATATATATATATTAATTATATATATATATATATATATATATATATATATATAAATTATTATTATTAGTTGTTATTATTAATTTGTATTATTGATAATAATAATAATAATAATAATAATAATAATAATAATAATAATAATAATAATAGTTATTATTATTATTATTATTATTATTATTATTATTATTACTACTACAACAACTGCTACTACAATTTTATTGGTGTGGATTATTGTGTGTTGAGAGAGCAGATGAATGAGTCTCAGCGTCACACACGGCTGTGTTTATGACACATATGGAACATGTGAATGTGTTGATCAACACGTTGAAATCAGCACAGTGACGCTAATTGATTAAAGAGGAGCCACTTCATTAAGGGAGCAGCTTAATTCATCTTAATTAGCATTGCTAATTAATCTATATCTCTTTCAATCAGGCTGCTGCCAAATTCAACACACACTGACTCACCACTACACACACACTCACTCTCTCTCTCTCTCTCTCTCTCTCTCTCACACACACACACACTCACACACTCCTACTGTATACCTGTACTGAATGAGAGAGAGAGAGATGTGAGAGATGTCAAACACAGCTGATAAAAACATCACAATAATCCACACCTCTCCAGTCCATCAGTGAACATCTCGAGAAGACAAAAGCTGAAACAAATCCATCATTAAGACATTTTTAACTCAAACACATTGAGTCCATAATCCATAATAACACTTCCTCCGGTGAAAAAGTGGTCTGGTCTGAATCAGGAGAGAAATCTGCACAGATCAAACACCATTTACAAGACAAAACAGAAATATCTGGAGATGGACTTTTTCACTGGAGGAAGCGTTATCATGGTTTAAAATGTCTTGATGACAGATTTGTTTCAGCTTTTGTCTTCTCAAGACGTGAACTGATGGACGGATGGTCACTTGTGGATTATTGTGATGTTTTTATCAGCTGTTTGGACTCTCGTTCTGACGGCACCCATTCACATCCATTGGTAGACAGTGACAGAATGACACATTCACACAAATCTGATGAACCAACAAACATTTTCAGCTGATGTTTATTTTTTGGCTGAACTACTGCTTTAATAAGTTTACTATTCTGGGAAGCATCTTCTGAACAGCATCATTAAATGAAAACTAAGATGTTTTAATGAAATAAGAGCAGGTTATATATTTACTCTGTGTGATGTGTTGTTTAATTAGCAGTGAATGATCTGGCAGCTCGGAGGCTGTGATTTAACGTGGCGTTAATCAGCGCAGCGTCTCGGCGCTCCGTCCATCAGCTCGGCGTAATGACCACTTCCTGTCTGTGGAATAATTAGCCGGCGACTGCGGCGGCGGATTCTAACGAGCGCGTTTGTAGCGATACGTGTGTTCTCCTCCCGCACAATAGCGCGTTCGGCCCAATTAGCGCCGCGCGTGTTCCTGCGGCCGCTCCGGTGTCTGACAAAGGCCGGCCGCTGCAGGACAACCTGTTGATTAGCGCCTCAACAAGCTCAGCGCCTGATTGGACGAGAGACACGCGTCTGCTCTAACGACCCTAACGACCCGCGGCGCATCACATGACCCCGTATCACAGCGAACGCTCAATATGTCACAGACCACTAATGCAGAGAAAACCAAACACTGTAAAAAATGTGGTAATACTTTGCAATTAGTTAACATTAGTTAACATTAGTTAATGCATTAGTTAACATCAACTATGAGCAATGTGTGTTTTACATTAATTAAACTTTGTTAACAGTTTATTTTAGTGTCTTTGAGACACTATTAAAGAGTTTATTTGCAAAACAGATAACAGATAACAGATAATCTCAATCAAACTGCAGTTGGGTTATTTTGAAGCAAGTAAAAATAACTAAAAAATACAGATAACTAACACAATAAAACAATTAAAACATGATAACAATAAAAAACATGATTTTTGAAAATTAAAAAAAAAAAAAAAAACTTCGTTTTCCGTTTTTGCAAATAAACTCCTCTATTATAGTTTTTAATTATTATTTAAATCAGTTTTTATTTTTATATTTATGTTTAGTTTTAGTTTATATACCTTACTATGTACAATGAAAATAAATAGTTTAAAATCACGGTTTAACTTAAAATATTGTCTTTTTTTTTTTTTTTTAACTTGCAAGTAACTAATTAATTTTTATTGTAGCGTTTTCACTGTTAAAGTTACAAACATTTTTTGTAACACTTTACAACAAGGTTTCATTTCTTAACATTGTTTAAATACATTAGTTTAAATGAACTAACAATAAAAATACTTATACAGCATTTATTAATGTTAGTTCATGTTAATTTCAACATTTACTAATACATTTAAAAAAAATTAAAAAATGTAAAAAAATAAATAAATGAGTGAATAAAAGAGTGAGTGAATGAATGAATGAATGAATAAATAAATAAATAAATAAATAAATAGTATTTTTTTCCCTGTTATAAATATGAATGCATAGAATTATTTTGTATTTCGAATTAAATAAATAATTTTAGTTTTGCACTATAAACAAGCAATGACTTTATTTATTTATTTATTTATTTATTTTTTTACCTAACAATAACGTCGGGTTAATAAATTATGTTAATAAATAAATAAATAAAATAAATAAATAAAAAAAAAAATCTGCTTTTAGTTAAAACATTTACTAATGTTAACAAACAAGACCTTATTGTAAAGTATTACATTTTACCATATTACCATATGAACAACAATATATTTACATTATTTTGTATTTTATGTTATATCTAACATTGACAAGCCTATTAAAATGTTGCAAAAAATACTTTTTACTAACTAGTTAAAACTTAGTTAGAAATTAACTAATAACAAATTAGTCTTTATTTTAAAGTTACTGATATTTCGCAAAGATTTAACAATCAGGCCACAGCAGTAAACATTAGTTAATACAGTAACTAACATGAACAAACACTGATTTTTTACTCTTGATTATATTTTATATTTTTTGCAGTTACATATTAATATAATAACATTTAATGAATTATTTAATTGGTATATATATATATATATATATATATATATATATATATATATATATATAGACATAGATAGATAGATAGATTATATATACATTATATCTATCTATCTATCTATCTATCTATCTATCTATATATATAATGTTTTTTTTACATTTCAGTAAAGGTCTGTGCATCAGCGTGTGATTATGCAACAGATTTGTCACGTGTGTCTTGGAGGTGATGCAGCTTCACGCGTGTCGTTCAGGATTGATGAGTGTTTTGCTGAACTGACATTTACAATCACATTGATGCAGATGTTCATAAACACACTTCATGTGCTGAAATGCAGCTGCTGAATGAAAACTGAATGAAATCCCCGTTTAATTTGAGCTCGTCTGTCGGTTCCTCACACGAACGAGCGTGACAATCTGCCGGTGTAAAACACGTACGGCGCGTCTGAAGATCAGGAGCGCCCGCTGATCCGCCGCTCTGACAAGGTGAAAGCGTTACCTGCACAGAAGCGCCGCCGCTCTCGTTTACTCTCCTCCGCCGCCCGACGGCTTCATTTCAGCCCCGCTGCACCTGATGCTTCATTAGGGCACGCTGGGACAGCGGGCGGCTCGTCACACTAACGCCTGAGCTAATTAAACAGGGTCTGGACACGCCGGGCGTCGCACAACGTTATTATGAGAGAAGCTTCACGTGCGTGAGAGATTTCTCATAATGAGAGACATCTGAATACAGCGCAGCCCGAAATAACACCACATCGTCAAACGACACAGATCATTAACCACGACAGCCGTGATTAAATTAAAGCCGCGCTCTGACGACGTTCTGAACGGCTAATTTTATAAATGTGCTTTCAAACCGAACAAATCAAACATTCTAATGAACTTATGCAAAATAACGAGCATGTTTACATAATCCTAAAATAAAACCCGTAAGAACACACTACATTGAAATTCATTATTTACAAAAATACTCTTGTAAAAAAGTATCGAAGCAAAAGCACAATATCAGATAATACTTCAAAACACTTTCATAGTACCATAGTATTGTGCATACCTATAAATACAACACAGTTATATTGGTAGGATGCCCCAAAACAATTGTAATAATTTGGTGCATAAATAAATCAAGAAAATGTTATATAAATACTATTTTTAATAAATATTTAGTTCATTTAAGAAATATTTGTATTTTTGCGTAATAAATGAACGGTGCCTATCCAAATAAACTCATAAATAAACAAATATTTTGCAAATAATTATTTTAAATTAACTTTTTAATTTGTAACTTTTTAATAAAAAAATATTACTAAATTAATGGTACACATATATATATATATATATATATATATAATATAGTCTATTCAAATCAATAAATAAAGTTAGTTAATAAATATATATTATTAACAATAATAGTGAATTCCAATAATATATACGTTTTTAAAAATTCAATTAACTAAATATTTTTCGTTAAATAATAAAAAAACAATCTGACTCGAAGCAGTGTTAATGAAAAATTAATGATTACATCATTATTTAAAATGTATATTATTTGAATTTTTTATTTAAAAAAAATGCACAAACATATAAAATAAAAAAACAAATTAACCACTTATTTTTACATAATACATAAACAGTGCATATCCAAATAAACAAATAAATAAACAAATTAATAAATATTTTGCAATTAATTATTTCAATTTATTTTTTTAATTTGTAATTAATTTGTAATTTCATTTTTAATAAAACAATGTAATACATTAATGGTACAAATAAATAAATAAATAAATAAATAAATAAACAAACAAACAAACATTTTTCTTTTTTAAAATTCTATTAAAATATTTAATTTATTTAATTTAATAAACTAATAGTGAATATCCATATAAATTGTTAAACATTGTTTAAAAAAATATTACTATTATTAAATATATTTTATTCTGTTTATTAAACCAAATAAATAAACTGACTTGAAGCAGTGTTAATGAAAAAATAATAATTACATCATTTAAGAGACACATTATTATTTTTTTATTTTGAAAAAATACACAAAAATATAAAATTAAAAAAAACTAAAATCACTTATCTAAAAAAAAAAAAAAATTCCTAGAAATAAATAACATTTTAAAATATTTTCACATTGAAAACACTTATTTTAAATTCGAATAATATTTTACTGTATTTTCGACGGTAGTGTATACATTTATTTTAAGTACATATTTGAGGTCAGAGAGGTTTAAGCTGATAATAAAGTTCGGGAATCCCTGACGTACAGTGAATTTAATGGTCATATTGGTGTAAAAGTGATTAATGTGAGGCGTAACGATCAGAAATCTCTTCTGGACGAGCGTCAGTTCATCATCAAAGCGGACAGGCATTTACATTCGTCGGCTCTGAGCGACGGCTGTAATTTCCAGTAATGACTGGCGCTCATTATTCTGTTCACACTCCGGTCCTGAACCCTGTGAAAATCATTATGTGGCTGAAATGGGAAGGAAGGGGCCGCTCTTTAAACTCAAACCCTCCAGGTCTCATTTGCTAATAAAACCCGGCGAGGTCAAAGCCCGAGAAAAGGCCCGGCGGCGCCTCTCAAATGTCAATGTAGACAAGCCTATTCTCACATTGTGCCACCAATCAAAAACGCTCTCGCTGTGAGAGGAAAAAACCTGCAAGAAAAGAGCAGGAAAAATAATAGCGCGTGAGCCGGCGAGCTTTTGTCTGGCTCCGACAATGAGGACGGAAAAAAACTTCATTCCTTCTGTCTGTCTCGCAAATGAAAGCTGAAGAACTTTCATAAACTCTGAGGAAAGGCTTTTCTGTCTTTCTGCCGCAGCGTCGGCTAATTGGCCGGCGAACAGTCAGCGTTCGGCCGCTCACGTGCGTTTAATGACATTATCCGCCGTAACGTCACCGTCAAACGCCGCCCGAACGCGCTTAATTAATTCAGTGTCGTGTGACGCGTTTCCCAGTCAAACAGGAGATTCAACGAGAACAAGTGCAGGACTGGAGATCATGAAGATCAGCTCTTACAAACCAGACTGGAGGAACTGATGATGAAAACACCATTTCAGAAGCAGACTGTTATATTTAAATAAAAGGTGATGGAGACAGACATTTATTTTTCTAGAAGACCAGAAACAGGAGTTATGATGTTATTAAATAATAAGATATTATAAGATTTTTAAATGTTTTTGAAAGAAGGTTCTCCTAAGGCTGCAATTTTATTTGTTCAAAAATACAGTCAAATTCTGAAATATTATTAGAATTTAAAACGGCTGTTTTCTATGTGAATATCTTTTAAACTGAATTTATTTCTGTGATGCGCAGCTGAATTTTCAGCATCATTACTCCAGTCTTCAGTGTCACATGATCCTTCAGAAATCATTCTAATATGCTGATTTGTTGTTTAAACATTCTGAAGTGAAATATTTATATGAATTTTAATTCATTTATGTAAAATATTCATTTAAATTTAATATAGATAATTAAATTATTTAATTTTAATAAAAAAAAAAAATAAAATAAAATAAAAAAGGCCTGGTGGAGGCCCTCAAATGTTATTAAAATGTATTAACTTCAAATTATTTTTTTATATTTCTTTTTACTAGAATTATTTTTATTAAATTAAACGGAACATTTTGTATTAAATAACAAAATATCATCATTAAATATTATATGCATACACAAAGATAATAATTTGGATTTTTAAATGTTTTTGAAAAAGGTTCTCCTAAGGCTACAATTTTATTTGTTCAAAAAAAAAAAAAAACAGTAAAATTGTGTAATATTATTACAGTTTAAAGTCACTGTTTTCTATGTGAATATCTTTTCAGATGTAATTTATTTCTGTGATCAAATCTGAATTTCCAGCATCATGCCTCCATTTTTAATGTTTTTAAAGAAGTCTCTTCTGCTCACGAAAGCTGCATTTATTTGTTCAAAAATACAGTAAAATTCTGAAATATTATTAGAATTTAAAACGGCTGTTTTCCATGTAAATATCTGTTAAAACATAATTTATTTCTGTGATCAAAGTTGAATTTTCATCCTTCAGAAATCATTCCAATATGCTAATTCGCTGCTTAAACATTTTGAAGTGAAATATTTAAATGAATTGTAATTAATTTATATTTAAAATGTATATTACATTTATTTATGTTATGATCTATATTATCTATCTATCTATCTATCTATATAATAATATAGATTATATATATATATATATATAGAACAGATTTTCAGCATCATTACTCCAGTCTTCAGTGTCACATGATCCTTCAGAAATCATTCTAATATGCTGATTTGCTGTTTAAACATGTTGAAGTGAAATACTTATATGAATCTAAATCCTTATTTATGATCTATGTTACTTAAAATGTATATACATTTCATTTAAAATGTATATTTAAAATGACATTTTTTAAAATTGTATTTATTAAATTAATATAAAAAAAAAGGCCTGGTGGAGGCTCTCAAATATAAATTTATATTTCATATGAATAATTAAAAAATATTAACAAGTAATTAAATTGAAAATTTTGTATTAAAAATAAAATGTATATTTATTTAATATTTAAAATTGAATACCTAATGTATATACATTTCATTAAAATGTATATTTAATTTTTTTTTAATTGCATTTGTTAAATTAGTATTCAATTTTTTTAATTAAAATAAAATGTACATTTTATTAATTACATTATAACATTTATATTAGTTTTTTTTTTTTTAAAAGTTGAATACTATATAAATTTAAATTTCATATGGGTAATTAAAAATGATTTAATTTTCAATTTGAAAAATATATTAAAAATAAAAAAGGCCTGGTGGAGGCTCTCAAATATTAAAAATTAAATTATTAACTAGTAATTAAACTGAAAATTTTGTATTAAAAAATAAAAAAATATCTTTATTGAATATTTCTGATTATTAGCAATATTAAAAACAGTTGTGCTGCTGAATATTTTTGCTTTTACTGTCACTTTTGATCACTTTAATGCATCCTTGATGAATAAAAGTATTAATTTGTTTTAAACTTTACTTTTGAATATAAGCAGCACAACTGTTTTCAACATTGCTGATAATCATAAATGTTTGTTGAGCAGCAAATCAGCATATTAGAATGATTTCTGAAGGATCATGTGACACTGAAGACTGGAGTAATGATGCTGAAAATTCAGCTGCGCATCACAGAAATAAATCACAGTTTAACAGATATTCACATGGAAAACAGCTGTTTAAAATTATAATAATATTTACATTTTTTTACAATATTTTTGATAAAATAAATGCAGCCATGGTGAGCAGAAGAGACCTTGTTTTTGGACGGTACTGTAAATATGTATTTTTTCATCGACTTTTTTTCATTTATCATCAGATTGAAGCATATATAATCATATATCTGTGTGTTTTCTGTCCTGTCTGACCGTCTGTAACAGAGGCACAAACACTCGTCACAGTTGCGAACGCGGCAAGCGTAATTGCGGTGTTGTGGCGTGATGCTAATGGCTGTTTCCTGCGGGACGTCATCTTTAGCTGATGTGATTGAAGTTCTGATTTAATTCCTGCCGTCCTTCAGTCTTCGTGACAGAATAAACGTCTCGGCGCTCGACCCGCAACAACGGGAGGGATGTTTTCCATCCGCGGGGGGAAGAAAGGCGCTTCTACTGTACGCACGACGCTTAATTCAGTTAATGAGGCTGTAAAAACAAATAACACCGCAGATGAGACTTCATTAGGAAAAAAGTACAGATTTCACCGCTTTTGATCATCAGAGACGAATATTCCGGATTTGTTAATAGGCCGTGCGAAACGTCTCCAAATGGATCTGCAGAAACGCAATCAAATTAGGTTTGTAAATGGAGCAGAGCAACTCCAGGGTCAGAGGATGATGTTTAGATGAGCTCAACATCCTAAGACGCCAGGAAGGAAGGGAAACACGAGCCTCGGAGACGCTCTTGTGGTTTCAGACGCGTGTTTGAATCATCGAAAAGAACCTTCTGAGTACCAAGACACCGATTCATGCGCCGTGCAAAATTCACAACTGCTTTGAATTAATAAAGTTTGCAATGGAATTTGAATTTAAAGAAATAAATCTACTTTTTAAAACTCTGTGAAGTCAACATTCCAAGTTTGTCCCGAAAAACTGGAAATATGGACATTTTTAAAGTTCAAATGATCATATGATGAAATTCTTACTGGGAGCTTCTCGCAAAGATAAAATAAAATGTGTAAAATGAACATGGAGCTGGAGAACCGGCTCTTTTTAATTCATGAATGTTGAATTTCTTTGATTTCAAATTCCACCTCTACACTTTATTCATCTGCCCAAAAACTTTCAAACTAAAATTTGTTAAAGTTTATTCTGACAAACTTTTAGATATTTTTTTTTTTAATAGCTTTAATTTTAACTTAATAAATAATAATTTAATAATTTAATTTAATGTAAAATAATTTTAGAATTATTAATAGAACTGGTTGCATTACTTTCCATACGTTCAGTTATCTGTAAAAATATACTTCAAAAATCAGTTCAAGAGCAGGAGGAGGATAAGAATGAAAATTAGGAGAACAAGAAAAAAGAAGGAAGAAAACAAGGAGAATAAGAAGATGGAGGAGGAGCAAAAGAGGAAGAAAGGAGGAGGAAAATGAGAAGTAGAATAAGAAATAAATGAGGAGGAGGAGGAAGACAAGAAGAAGAGGAAAGAACAAAAACAAGATGAAGGAGACTGAAAGAAGAAATCAAGGAGGTGGAGAATAAGAAGAAAGAAGAACAGCAAGAAGGATAAGGAGGAGACGAGGAAGAAGATGAATAGCTGATTATGTTGATGATAAAGATGATGAAGAAGCAGAAAAAAGACAAAGAAGTAGAAGAAGAAGATGGTGATGATAAAGAAGAAGGAAAATAAAGAGGAGGAGGAGATAAGTGTCTTTGTGCACTGTAAAAAAAATGACTGTGAATTTAACGGTAAAAGACTGTAAAAAAGCTACAGTAAAAACCTGTTAAAGGAGAAGTCCACTTCTAAAACAAAGATTCACATATAATGTTCTCACCCCCTTGTCATCCAAGATGTTCATGTCTTTCTTTCTTCAGTCGTAAAGAAATTATGGTTTTTGAGGGAAACATTTCAGGATTTTTCTCCATATAATGGACTTCAGTGGTGCCCAATTTTGAACTTCCAAAATGTAGTTTAAATGCGGCTTCAAACGATCCCAAATGCGGTTGTAAACGATCCCCGCTGAGGAAGAAGGGTCTTATCTAGAGAAACGATAGCTTATTTTTATAAAAATTATAAAATTTATATACTTTGTAAAGTCAAACGCTCGTCTTGTCTCGTCTCTGCCTGGACTGTTTTTGTTCTGGTTCATGTCAGTTAGGATATGTCGAAAAACTCCCATCTCATGTTCTCCCTCAACTTCAAAATCATCCTATATCACTGTTTTACCTTTTTTGTTAAGGGTGTTTGATCTTCTTTGCATGTTCACTTTGCAAACACTGTGTCGGTACTTCTGCAGTGATGTAGGATGATTCTGAAATGATTTTTGAAGTTGACGGAGAAAATATGATTGGAGTTTTTCGACATACCCTAACTGTCTTGAGCCAGAATACACAGAGTTCAGGGAGAGAAAGACAAGACGAGCGTTTGAGATTAAAAAGTATTTAAATTTTATTATTTTTATGAAAATAACCGATTGTTTCTCTAGATAAGACCCTTCTTCCTCAGCTGGGATCATTTACAACCGCATTTGGGATCGTTTGAAGCCGCATTTAAACTGCATTTTGGAAGTTCAAACTCGGGGCACCATATCAGTCCATTATATGGAAAAAAATCCTGAAATGTTTTCCTCAAAAAACATAATTTCTTTATGACTGAAAAAAAGAAAGACATGAACATCTTGGATGACATGGGGGTGAGTACATTATCTGTGAATCTTTGTTTTGGAAGTGGACTTCTCCTGTAAATAGTTAACGGTAAGTTCCCCTACTATATACAGTGAAAAACTGTATTAGACATTGCATTTTAATTAATTTTACGGTAGAATACCGTTTTCAGAAGTGAAAAGGAATGTAAAATTTACAGCAAGTAATTTTTTTTTATTTTATTTTTTTTTAACCCTTTAACTGTCACTCCCATATTTGAACACAGACATAAAGATGCACTATCAAGACTTCAATTATTATAATTCATGAATGAAAACATTTTGTAATGTGATTCTGATGTACGTTTTCTGTGGTAATGCAATGTCTGATTTTAAAATGCCTTTCAAAGAATGAATTTTGAGATTTGAAGTTTTGAACTGACATATAATTTCTTATGAATTCTAAAGTGTGAAAGGGAAAAAGGAAACGAAGAAAGTCTTTTGTGTCAAAGGTCAGAACTCATGTTATGATGTAGATTTTTTAAGTTGCTCTCTTGACATCTCTTAATCTATTACTTTTCCTACACGATTTGTAACACAAAAATATGGTAAAATATCTATTTAGGAGTCGATGTATAGTTTGTCATGATTAGATTGGGATTTATTTGTAATATGGTGAAGTAAACTTAGGCGTCCCACAGGGCGGACGATGACAATTAAAGGGTTAAATAACTATGTTTCTTCTTAGTTTTTTCTTATCAGTTTTGTACATTAGGGTTGTATGTTACATCTAATGTTGTTAAATAATGTTTATTGCATTATTTCAGTTTCATGCGTGTCACCATGATAGTGTTTGCATAAATGACACTGTGCACCTTCCATATATGTTAGTTATTTAAAAGCTGCTTGTGATGAGCTTTGGTTCATCATGTGACTTTCTCATCACCACCTGCTTTTGGTGATTATCAGTGCATTACAAAGATACAGAACAGATTTCAGTACTTCAGTAGATTGGTATATTAATTAATTGGCAAACTAGTAATTATATCAGTTAATGAAATTACGGCACTTAAATGTAAATTTAAATTAAAACCGTAAAACCTAAAACGTTGCTACCATATTTTTTTTACAGTAAAATTCTGGCAACCACAGCTGACGTTTTTCTTACTGTAATTTTTACAGAATTTTTTTACAGTGTGGAGGATCTCAGATGTCCAAGCAAAGCAGGAGATTTCACCGCTGATCCAGGAGAAACTGACGAGACTCAGAGCTCACAACTCGTGAACTCACCAGCCATTCCGACTCTTCATGTACTTGCTAACTAATTTAACCGAGTCCAATATGTTATACGCCTGACCAGCCGTCACACCACATCTGGCGTTATTTTCACTAAAAATAGATTTTCTACTCACGGAGTTGATTTAAATGGAAAAGCATGATTTTCCTACTCAGCATTTTTCTTGTTTTCCAATAGAAATATCTAAACATCCTTAAATCAAGATGCATTTACTAAAGAAGCAAAATGAGACATTAAGTCTTGTTTTCTGGGAGAAAATTTGCCCCAAAATGAACAAATATCTGTAAATTGGGTCAGAAAAATATTCTTATCACCCCTTTGAATTCAGAATATTTTTCTGACCTGATTTACAGATTTTTGCTCTTGCTGTAAACAAGACATAATACTGGATGTCATTCTGCTTCTCCAGTAAATGCATCCTGATTTAGGAATGTTTAGATATTTCTACTGGAAAAATGGACAAAAATACTGAGAAAGAAATGTATTTATTTATTATTTTTGCAGTATTGTTCAACTGTGTCAAATTTATAATTTATCATTTTGTCTTGTTTTCCAATGAAAAAATAAAAATTCAGCAAAACTGTATGAGATACACTCTTAAAAATAAAGGTTCTTCACGATGCCATAGAAAACCCCTTTTTTTTGTCTAAACGGTTCCATAAAGAACATGTGAAAACCTTTCTGTTTCACAAAAGGTTCTTTGAGGCAAAAGAAGGTTCTTCAGATTATAAAAAGGTAAGAAAGTGATGGTTCTGAATGGTTCTTTGTGGAAGCAAAACTGGTTCTTCTATGGCATCGCTGTGAAGAGCTTTTTAAAGCACCTTTATTTTTAAGAGTGTATTTATTTATGCACTTATTGTACTGCATTATATCTTTTCATAAATAGTCGTAACCCAAGTAAAAATGCATTATAATATGTGAAAGTTTGTCATTTGTTTTAATGCATTATGCTTCCTAAAGCTTTAACAATGACTTGTTGAATAGATAAGTATTATAATGCATTATTATTTGTTACAATTAATCACAAGAACAGTAAACTGAATGCATTTTAAGGCATAATTAATGTATTAAAAATACTTTTAAAATGCATTATATGCAAGTGTTAAAATTTCTTGTTTGAGAAGCAACACTGTATGAGATATTATGAAGTGTTTTTTATAGATTTTTTGT
>CM070008.1:40446600-40481600 GCA_036247105.1 Cirrhinus mrigala | reverse complement strand
TTCATTTATGTGCCCCAATATAACAGTGATAAACATGCATCCAGAAACTAGTAAAAAATAAAAAAAATTTAATCTCATTATTCTTTGAGTTCATTTAATGAAAAACAACATTTTTAGCAGCTCAATATTTAGTTAAATGCTGTAAATTTCATGCACCTTTACAAAACTCAAATGACAAAATAAAAAGCACACTGAATAAAATGCAAATATGTAATTTCACATTAAACTGAATTGTGAAATCTAAACGACAAGGCTTTATGAAACTCAATAGGGCATGCAAGTAAAAATATTAAATCTCATTCTTTGAGTTGATTTAGTAAAAAAAAAAAAAAAATAAATAAATAAAAAATGTACAGTTAAATGTGCAATTTTTAGCACCTCAATACTTCAGTAAATGCTAAATTTATTATATGCAAAATAAAATACTAGATAAAAAAAAGAAAATCTAAACGACAAGGCCTTTATAAAACTCAGTGGCGGGAAAAAAAGCACAATAAATAACTGCACATATGTAGGAAATCATGAACATATTGGCCAGCCCTATTAGGCCAAAACACACAAACAAGCAAGCACTCGATTAAACCAAAACACACACACACACACTCAGAGGGCGGGTGAGCGGGCGGCTTGAAATTAGCAGCGTCTCCTAACGAATGCGCGGCGCGTCACCGAGGCAGACGGGACGTGATCTATCTGCGCGTGTGATTGCGCGTCACATTTAAGAGGAAAACGATATCCATTCATCGGGAGCGCCATCTCGTCCTGACACGGGAGGAGCGGCGTCTCCATTAGTCTGATTCCTGAGGTGCTGTCAGTCCCACAGTCCTCGTCTCAAATCAAATGAGAGGCGATCAATGCAACATTAAAGAGAGAGAGAGACGCTCCAAATACGGGAAAAGCATCCTAATGACTTCCAATACGCCGCTGCTAGAGGAAAAACGCTTTAATTAAAATAGATTTGCCTGTTTTGATATAAAAATTCATTCCCAGAGCTTCTGTCTTTCCTCCATTAGCGTCGGCCAGCCGATATCGAGCGCCGCTCGCTTTTACCGTAATGCGAGCGATAACCGGCTGGTTACTGGTGGAAGGTTTCCTCGGAGGAGCGCCGGTTGATTCTGCCCGTTTTATTCTCTAATAAAGTGCAGCAGTGATCGCACAGCGGCTCAACCCATTATTTCCTCCTTAGAGATTTCAAACAATCCTCAATAAAGAGCTCAAACAACCAAACCCAGCAGAAGCTGATTACGCCACTGCATTCAACCGCTGATTCACAGCCCATCACGTGAACTCACGCCATCAAAACCACTACGACTTGATCGTTACCTGCATAAAAACCATCAACTGTAAAGTTTATGGCAAAATAATCAACAGAAGCAGTTTAAGAGTGATTTGCAGCGATGCTGCTCCATTTCTAGTGACTGATGGAGCTCATTTCAGGATTATGGATAAGAAAATAGCAAATATCATCAATGACCTCAAGGAATACATCTACAAACAAAACAAACAAAAAAAAATGAACATGATTTTACTTCTAGAACCCAAAAGTCCTACAATACACTCAAATATATTCAATGGCATCCATTAAAAACAATCAAAACTTGAGCATCTTCAGATCATCAGATGAACACAATCTCTGCTCTGTTTCTAATGTTTGGTGAACACAGGTTAAATCAGCCAAAATCCTTCTAAAAAGTGGACAAAATCCCTCCAAAAACATCAAATCAGAAGATAAAACCATCTGGGACTGTTTTGGCCTATATTCCCTGACTGAAAAGTGACTGAAACCTGGAAAAGTAACTTTTTTCCCCAATTAACTATATTTTTATTCAATAATATTTTTGGATTTTTATTTAGAATTTTGAGGGGATTGTATGACACTGTATGACATTTTCCACTGTCACTTTTGACCACCAAGTGTTCCTTTATTTATTTATTTATTTTTATTATTATTTTTTTTTTTCCTAACACTTTAACATATACAAATCAAAGTTATTCAGGTTATTTTTATTATCAAATCAAATTAGTTTGATTTTCAAGTAAATGTTTATTGATTTAATCCCCATTAACCATTTGGGTCCATTTTGACCTGTATTACCTCCACAGTTGAAAGTGACAGAAACCTTCAAATGTAACTTTTTTTCCTGAAAATCAATGAAATATATCTTCCTTTTTTAATATACATTTTCAATAATATTTTTTGATTATTATTAAGAATTTTGAGGGGATTGTGTGGCACTACGCAATATTTAGACAATTTTTATGAGTTTTTTTTCCCCACAGTCACTAACTACCAAGTGTTCCATTTTTTTTTCCAACCCTTTAACATATACAGATCAAATGTATTGAAGTTATTTTCATTATCAAATCAAATTAGTTTGATTTTCAAGTAAATGCTTATCGATTTAACCCCCAATAACCATTTGGGTCCATTTTGACCCGTATTACCTCCACAGTCGAAAGTGACAGAAACCTTGAAATGTAACTTTTTTTTGTGAAAATCAATTAAATATATTTTCATTTTCAATATATATTTTCAAAAATATTTTCTGATTATTATTAAGAATTTTGAGGGGATTGCATGACACTATGCAATATTTATAAGCATTTTTTTTCCCACAGTCACTTTTGACCACCAAGTGATGAACGTGATTTTACTTTTAGAACGCAACCGTGCTCAAAAACACTCAAATATATTTAATTGAATTCTCTTTAGAGTTTTAGATCTTCAGATGAACACAATCTCTGCTCTATTTCTGATGTTAAATTCCCTGTTCAACAGGTAAACAGACAGACGTCTGGTGAACGCCAATGTGTTTTCTTAAGGTAAATGTTCACAGAGCAGACAATGAGTTGTATAAGCAAACCAGTCCGAATAGCTCTAATTCAGTCTACCAGACTAACTTTTACTGTAACTTCTGATGAAAAAAAAGTAATGTTGTTCTGTATTTATTTTTTTTTTTTTCTTGTTTCCAGTACGAATGTCTAAAGATTCTTAAATCAAGATACATTTTAGAATGTTCTGGTGTGATTTAAAAGCTTTTAAGACCTTTATTTGTGGACAAATTAAGACTTTAAGAGCTTTTTAAGACCTAGAAGAACCCTGGATAAGGCTGTAGGTTAAAATCCCAGAAGTGGCAATTGATTAAAATCTCAGACAAATGCTTAAGACTGTCCTGAACGTGACCCTGCTGAAACAAACCACTTAAACCAGCCTAATGTGATTAACCGGACAGGGCTGTTTTGATGGTTTTAGTGAGGTCTGTGACAACTTGAGGTCAGACTGAAAGATCCCGTATAAAATGAAGAATAACTGACTGAGAGTTGCTTTTGTTATTCTGAGATCATCATGAAGCCATTGAGAAACTTGTAATTAACAATCCTGCGCCCACTGTAAGATATTCTTGTTTTGAGCAAAAACACATTTATTTTTGAAAAGTTTGTCAGAAAATAAGGCTTAAGGGAAGTCACTTTGATTCTCAAGTAAATGGTTACTGATTTAATCCTCATAAACCATCTGGGACTGTTTTGACCTATTCCCTGACTGAAAAGTTATTGAAACCTTGAAAACTTTTTTTTTCTTCTCCCAATTAACTATATTTTTATTCAATAATATTTTTGGATTGTTATTTAGAATTTTTAGGGGATTGTATGACCCTATGCAATATTTTGCAATTTTTATGAGCATTTTTCCACATTCACTTTTTAACAACGCTTTAACAAATCCAAATCAAAGTTATTCAAGTTATTATTATTATTTTTTTTAAATCAAATCAAATTATTGTGATTCTCAAGTAAATGTTTATCGATTAAACCCCTAATAAGCATTTGGGTCTGTTTTGACCTGTATTACCTCCACAGTTGAAAGTGACAGAAACCTTCAAATGTTATTATTATTATTATTTCTTTTATGAAAATCAATTAAATAGATTTTCCTTTTTAATATATATTTTCAATAATATTTTTTGATCATTATTAATAATTTTTAGGGAATTGTATGACACTATGCAATATTTATACAATTTTTATGAGCTTTTTTTTCTCCACAGTCACTAACTACCAAGTGTTACTTTTCTGTTTTTCAACGTTTAACATATACAAATCAAAGTTATTTGAATTATTTTTATTATCAAATCAAATTATTTTGATTCTCAATTAAATGTTTATCAATTTAACCCCAGATAATTATTTGGGTCCGTTTTGACCTGTATTACCTCCACAGTTGAAAGTGACAGAAACCTTCAAATGTAACTTTTTTTCATGAACATCAATGAAATATATTTTCCTTTTTTAATATATATTTTCAATAATATTTTTTGATTATTATTTAGAATTTTGAAGGAATTATATGATACTATGCAATATTTATACAATTTTTATGAGCCTTTTTTTTCCCACAGTCACTAACAACCAAGTGCTTCTTTTTTCTATTTAACACTTTAACATATACAAATCATATCCATAGTTTTTTTGTGTGTTCACAAAGCTAATTAGACAAAACCCACCAATTGTCATCCCAATTCAATGAAGCAAAAAAAAAAAAAAAAAAATTAAATTCAAAACAAAATGCTGCATTGTTTCAACCCAACTCTGGGTCAAATATGGACTACCCCAACTTTTGGGTTAAAAATGTAATGTAAAATTGTATCCCAACAGCTGGGTTAGTCCATATTTGACCCAAAGTCGGGTTGAAACAAACCAGCATTTGTTAGAATGTAATTAAAAGAGGCCCATTCAGGAGTCCATTGAGAAGCTTGACCTTGACCTTCATCAGTACAGATGAATGACTGCCAGACAGCCACAATCAAGCATTGAAAGCCACTAACCGATCGTGAATCAATCAGTGCGACGTCTCACCTGGCGGCATCCACGGATCCAGCGAAGGCTTCTCGCTGGTGTCAATCTGCTCCCAGTCCAGGTCATCGTCTCGCCCTTGGGTGTATCCGCAGGACGAGAAGGGCTTCTCGAAGTCACAATCTCCTGCAACAAAAGGACAGACATTTATATTGTCAGCGTGTTTCCATTACCGCGGCCTGAAAATGAGCGAACGCATCTATTCCGCGCCCTCCTCTTTCCGTCATAATGCGGCCGCTCGTAATGCAATATGCCAAACAACAGGAGCGCTTAAAGCGAGATGGAGAGGGATTCGAACCGAACGCGCGGCACAACATATATTACCATCATTAGCCGCGCCGCGTGCCAATTTCACAATGACAGAAATGAAGTGTCCAAACTCTATCATCGTTAAACGCCGGGCTGCCGCCGCGCCAGCGAGCATAAATTTGATTCATTTCGCAGAGCCGTGCGACCAGACTTCCCCTTCACATCATCTGCCGTTAGCTCTCATTCATCCTAATTCTCCTCGTGGGACGCACAATCCCGACACGTCATCTGCACTTTTAATTCCTGCAATAAACAGGTGAGAATAAACAGAGGAGGAGTCTTTATGAACACACGAAAAAAGGTTTTCGTTGCTCTTTGACTGTCAAACATTAATGTTTTGGTTGCACATCACAACCAGACAGACTCAACCATGAGTTTTGTGTAGGACTATCTCCTGCACACTGCAAAAATAAGATTTTTTTTTTTCTTATGTGCATTGTTTTCCGGTTCAAATATCTAAGTATTCTTAAATTCAAATACATTTACATGAGAAGAATAATCACTTTACATATTAGATCTTGCTTTCTGAAAAATGCATCAAAATCATGTGAGTTTATGCTTAAAATGAGAACAAATATTTGCCAATGTGGTTAGAAAAATAAAGTGAATTCAAAAAGATTATTAGCAGATGCTTTATTCTTCTTCTTTTGAGCACACACATTCATTTTTAAGATATATATCCTTTAAAAAAAAATGTTACACGTTTCGTGTTTGGGTAATTTTTGACTCGTGTACGTATGGAGCACAATTAGTGTCAAAAATACTTTTGTAAAATTATACATGGAGTTATATTAGTATCAAAAACTTTTTTGAAAATATATTTAGCCTTTTCCCCATATCTGGAGCATGAAAAAAAAAAAACATATGACAGTGAAAGTTTAAGCAAGTAAAATGAATTTACTTAGTTTGAAATCTCTGAGGTTTTTTTTTTTTTTTGGACATCATTTTGTTAGAAATAAATATGTAGGTTTCATAAATATGGACTGTTTTTAAACAACAGTTCCATGAGTTACAAATTCAAATTTAATTGAACTCAGATTATATATTCTTATGAATTTATTATAGTGATATGTTCAAATCAAATTTGTATTCAATATTGAATTATATTATATATATATATATATATATATATACACACATTTTAATTTGAATAATTCTAAATTGTGTTTATATATAAAACTATTTTTAAAAAAATATAGAAAAATAATACTATTTAATATTTATATTTAATTTTATTTATTATTTTTTTTTTGTTTTTATTTTTATTTTTATTTACCAGTTTCTTATGTATATGGAAACTTAACCCAACCCTAATTATTGTAAAATATAAAAATATAATTAATAAAATATACAATTAATGTAAAGTAATTATATAATAATATAAAATATGAAAATTCTAAATTATAATACAATAAATAATTGTATTAATTACATTTTTGTATTTTTTTAGCAGTTTCATATATATATATATATATATATATATATATATATATATATATATATATATATATATATATATATATATATATATATATTTATACACCTTTACTTAATGAGAAGTTGCTGATCAGATATAATATGTTTTTAACTGAAAATGTAAAAATATAATTAATATGATATACAATGAAAGTAATTAAATAGCATTATAAAATCTAATATTATATATAGTTGCTGATCAGATATAATGTTTCTAACTGAAAATGATAAGTTAGGATGATTCTTTGAGTCCAAATGTTTCCATAAATTACAAATACTGCACAGATTCTAAACTATGCACTGGAAAATAACACAAAAATACTAAGAAAGAACAATTTCTTTGCAGCGCAACTAAACCAGCTGCTTTAACCCGTTTGAAAACATCCAAACATCAGCTTTAATGTAAAGAGTTCTGCTGTGTGTCACTGAATGTCAATGTCAAAGTCAGATTTATTTGTATAGCACGAGATAGATTGAAAGTGCTTTACAACAATAAACACAGAGCTCTACGAGAATAAAACCGCTCATGAATTTCAACATCTTTGACTGTAAATTCAGGCCTGAAGTTTAACTGGAGCTCAGCCGTGACGGACGGACCGCCGCACAACTACGACCAGCGTCCGACTCAAATTAATGTTCAAGGCTGTAATTACGGGTAAACAGAAACGAACAGGTGCGGGGAAACGACTATTGGCACATTTTTTGCCCCGTCGCTTACGAGCGGCGCTGAGATTTATTCTGAGTGCATCTGAACGACCCGACGCAAGGCCAAAAGTTCTGTGCACTCCAGAGGAAATGGAAAATAACGGTGAAATAAATGAATATTTCAGGACGCGGCGCTGCAGCGCTCACAAACACACTGTGAATCAACACACACACACACACACAGATCAGCAACCAAACACTCCCACTTAACACACACCTTCCTCTGCGCACAAATGCACAATAATGCTTGCATAAACAAGAAAAACAGAAAAGCACCTTTTACACGCCACATCTGATCAATCACACTTGAAGCATTATGACTGAGTGTGTGTGTGTGTGTGTGTGTGTGTGTGTGTGTGTGTGTGTGTGTGTGTGTGTGTATGTGTGTGAGCGTCACAACCCATTTTACCTCCAATGTGTGATTGTTTGTAACCATATATAATAATATACACTGTTAAAAGTATATTATGCTTCAAGAAAACAGAATAAGGAAATAGTAAAATGTGATGTTAAAAAAAGATTAATGAACAGTTAAAAAATAATGAAATGTAATTTATAAAGTTAATTATAAAGTATTATGATTATATGTTATATATTTTTATATTTTATTATATGTGGGTGTTTAAAATACCAAAATATAATTTATAAAATTATTCACTGTATAATACTCTTATATTAAATTGTTTATTATTTATAATAATAATAATAATATAATATTTATAATGAATAGAAATTTGATACATTACTTTTAATTAATTGCAGGTTTTATTCTGACTTTTAATTCTAATTATATTTAATTCTAATTATAAATAAGTAAATAGTACAAAATGCTATTTTTTTTTTAAATTAAATATAAATGTAAATATTAAATAGTATTACAGTAATTCGTTTGATATTTTGTTTTATAGTAATATTCAATAAATTAATATTATATATTCTTCTACTTTTATTATATAATTTACTATAATTAATAAAGTATAACAAATATATTTTATCTTTCATTATAATTAGAGTAAGTTTGCATGTGCATATACTGGTAAACATACTGAAATGTAATTTATAAAATTAATTATAAAGTATTATGATTACATGTTATTATTATATTTTTTATATTTTATTATATGTGTGTATAAAATACTGAGATATAATTTATAAAATTATTAATTGTATTACACTCTTATATTAAATTATATATATTGTATTAAATTGTATATATTTTACAATAATAACATATAATTAATAGAAATGTGATACATTACTTTAAAATTAACTGCATATTTTATTATAATTCTAAAAGTATTTTAATTATTTTACTATAATTAAGGTTAAGTCAGTGTGCATGTATATACAAAAAAATACATCCTAAAACCTAAAATGTAATTCATAAATTTAATGTATTATATTTTTGTATTTTTATACTTTAAAATAAAATTATATAATTAATACATATTTTATAATGTAATTATATAATTAATACATATTTTATGTATTATTTTACATTAATTGTATATTTTATTACAATTAATTATATATATATATATACATATATATATATATATATATATATATATATATATATATATATATATATATATATATATATATATTATAATTATTAAAAAATTAAATATAAATGTGAATTTTAAATAGATTTATAAATATTTGTTTGATATTTTTGTCAATATTTTATTCAATCAATATAATATAATATATTATTCTACTTTTAGTACTTATATGTAAATACTGTTGCTTAAAAAAAATTATATATATATATTTCCAAAATTTGCCCTATCGTGATGAAATTGCTAACTAGTTAACAGTGTGAAAACCTCTTTACACTGTAATGACGTGTTTTGTTTTTATGCCCATATTAACGTGTGTGTGTGTGTGTGGTTACGTGCTGATATATGGACAGTGTCAGTGTGTGATTCAGTCGTCAGGCTGTTAGCGTGTGATGTATGTGCCGAACGGCCTGTTTTAAAGCCCAGCGCTTCAGCGATGACAGATATACTCCATTGTCTTCCTGCAGATTCATGCAGTAACTGTTATCTGATGATATATTCTGGCTTTTGTCCGCTTACACGAGCAAGAGGACGGCAGATTTAGTGAGTGCTGAAAGGAGAACGAGCTCATCTTCTATTCTGCGCGCGCGTCAGGAGACACCGGAGGTGACAATGGAGCCGCCGTCAGACAGACAGCCTTGAAAGAGCCGCTCTGACAGCACTTCAACGGCTCAGGAGCTCCAGTGAGCACAGACTCCTGTTAGAACGAGAGTCGCCGCAGCTGCGCCGCATGTGCTTCATCATGGATAATGCTAATACAGAGACATACAAACTACAGAACTACATTAAAATACATTTGGCTCCAAAATTAATTCGGTATCACAGCGCCAAAACTGACTAAAATAAAATCAGCCACCAAATGATTTTTATTTATTTATTTATCTATTTATTTATTTATTTTTTATTTATTTTTTTTTAAAAAACCTTTAAAACTTTAGCAACAAACACATTAATGCCACTAGACAAAGATGAAATAAATCCTAAATAAACAAACTAGAAAACTCAAAAAAAAAAAAAAAAAAAAAGAGTGAAATAAATAAGTTTTTTTTTTTTTTTTTAAATAAAAAAGGACTGGGTTTGAACTAAAACTATAAAAATATTTAAAAAAAAATGAAATTAAAATTAATAATAAAAACTGTATAGGCATTCAAAAAATAAATTAACAACAACAAAATGACTAACATTTTAACTTAAATGAAAATGAAAAATATATAATAACTGGAAAAGACACTTGAAAAGAAAAAAAAAATAATAATAATAATAATAAATGAATAATCCTAATAAAATACTAAAATGTCATTTATAAATTTGTTCATTTTATTATAATTTTGTATTAAATTGTTTATATTTTATAATAATGTTAGATAATTCATGTAAATTTGATATATGTGACCCTAGACCACAAAACCAATCTTAAGTCCCTGGGGTATATTTTTTTAGTGGTAGCCAAAAATACACTGTATGGGTCAAAATTATTGATTTTTCTTTTATGCCAAAAATCATTATGAATTTAAGTAAAGTCCATGTTTCATGAAGATAAATTTCCTACTGTAAATATATCAAACTTAATTGTTGATTAGTAATATGCATTGCTAAGAACTTCATTTGAACAACTTTAAAGGTGATTTTCTTAATATTTACATTTTTTTGCACCCTCAGATTCCAGATATTCAAATAGTTGTATCTCGGTCAAATATCGTCCTATCCTAACAAACCATATGTCAATGGAAAGCTTATTTATTCAGCTTTCAGATGATGTTTAAATCTCAGTTTCGAAAAATGGACACTTACGACTGGTTTTGTGGTCCAGGGTCACATATTGCTTTACAGTAATTACATTTTATTATTTACTGAAAGAGTGAAACAAACAAAGCTAATAAATAAATAAATAAACAAACAAACATTAAAAAAAAAAAAATGTAAAAAAGACTGGATTCTTATAGTTACCTAAAATAAAAAAAAATGTTACTTAAAAAAGAGTTGTTGAAACTGTTGTAACTTACACTATTATTAAATTATTAAATATTAAATCAATAATAAAAACTGTAGAGGCATTAAAGAGTTACATTAACAAAATGACTAAACTTTTAACTAAAATTAAAATGAAAACAAAAAAATCTAAATAAAAACTCAACAGTACATAGCACTATATAATACTGTATATAATAGTAAATGACACTGGAAAAGACTAAAATATATAAAAAAAAAAAAAAAAAAAAAAAGAATAATCCTAATAAAATACTGAACTGTAATTTATAAATCTATTCATTGCATCATACTTTTGTATTGTTTATATTTTATAATGCTATTTTATAATTAATACAAATGTGATAGATTACATTAATTACATATTTTATTATAATTAAGTACATATTAAGAAATTGTATTAGGTATACTGGAGGAAACTGGTAAAAAAAAAAATGTGTATAATTTATAAAATTATTTATTGCATTACATTTATATATCTTTTGTTTTATAATTATATTATATAATTAATACACATTTTATATATTAGTTTACATTAATTGTATTATTTTTAATATTGTGTTTAATCTTATTTCTAACAATATTTTTAGATTTTACTATAATTAGGGGTTTGGCAAGTTTCCCAGTATACTGTATAAGGAACTGATTTAAAAAAAAAAAAAAAAAAAGTATTTTTTTTTAAATTATTTATTGCAATATATTTTTGTAATTTTTATATTTTATAATTATATTCTATAATTAACACACAATTTATATATTAGTTTAAATTAAAACTTATTTAAAAAAAAAAAAACTAAAATAAATCTAAACTAAACTAAAATAAAATAAAAATATGGTCAGACAAGCCTAACATTAATCAGCAGTGATTTAACATACAATAATATACAAAATATTTTTTCTAAATACACTGATGTCAAGAGAGACACAAGAACCAAAGACACCTGACACTAAACCTGACAAAAACACACATAAAAGCATCACAATTGAAGATTTTCAGCAAATATCTGTGGATCTGTTCCTCACACAAAACTCGTATGACTTCAGAAGACTTGGAATAAAGTGCGAGAGTCCTGTGAAACACTGCTGAGATTCTCCTCAGTGCTTTTTGTGCATTTTAGTGCATGAATGCTTCGACTGCAAAACAGAGTTTTTTAGAGTTTGGACTGACACGGGTTATTCTTCTGTGAACTCATCGTTTAACACGAGTCTGAGAGATTACAGGTTCGAGTCAAATCAGTAGTAATTAGTTAGCAGTCAGCAGACGTTTCCATCATGAAGACGTTCTCCATCAGCGTCACCCGAAATCTGGTGTGTCTGGAGCGTGTGCGGCCGGCGCGGGAGGAAAACCCTCGTCTCAGAGAACCTCGCGATTCTTCACGCCGAACGGCGAGACGCTCGGGACAGAAAGCGGGTTACGGCCGCTTAACGCGTGGAGTCGTACATCAAAAAGACAAATGCACATCAAACCCGCGGCGTCAAACCTCCGCCACGCGCCGCCTCTCCTGAACGCTTCACGCCCCCGATCTCTCACATCTGCTCCGACACGCTTCTGCCCCGCGTGAGACGCCGCTTAATGTCGGCCCATTGATCGTCTGTGTTTGCGCTTCTCAAACGCGTGTTTGTTTCTAGAAATGCGCGGGAATCTCACACTCCGGGGGCCCGGGGCCGACCGGATTCAATCGGTGTTTGTGCTCGTCTGAACACACACCTTTGATATTCTAATGGAATATGGAAACTCACTTCAATAAAACACATTCTGCATTTGGGTCACTTGACGACTTCCCAGCACATCATCAACTCACTGTTTAATTACATGCACAACCTTTCACATTTTTGAAGTTTGGGAAATGTTTTCTAATTCTTCTTTGAAGGCATTTAGTTCAACCAAAAAAAAAAAAATTCTATTTGTAATATAATATAATATAATATACAGACATTCAAAAAACAAAATTACTAAAACACTGGAAAAGAGTTATTTAAAAATAAAATAAAACTAACTAAATGTAAAAAATAAATAAATAAATAAAATCGTAACATTTAATCCTGTTTGCAATGAAAACCATCTGAATATTCCTGTGACAGTTCAGCCAAAAACAAATATTCTGCCATTAATAAAAAATAAAATAAAATAAAATAAAATAAAATAAAATAAAATAAAATAAAATAAAATAAAATAAAATAAAATAAAAGGCTGTCACAATTCATCAATTCTAGTCAACTATTCAATTTGAAAAAAAAATCCTCGATTTCATTTTGCCCGCGTCAAGTAATCGGCAAAATAACAGTTTTTTTTTTGTTTTGTTTTGTTTTTTTTTTTTTGTTTTTTTTCAATTTTAATTTTTCTATCAAAATTTCTACTCTGTTTTAATTGTTAAATTACATTTTATTAATCAAAAGCCTGTCTAATTAATTGTGTTTTACAGTTTTATTTTTAATCAAATTTTGTGCTTTCCATTACTTTTCTGGATTCCATTTTAATAGTTAAATTAAATTTAATTATCAAAAGCAGCTCCAATTAATTGATTTTATTAAAAAAAATATTTTTTTTTATTTCTTTTTTTTTTCCAGAAATACTGTGTATTTACATTTTTCTCCTAGTTTTTTTTCATTTATCACAGTGTTTTAGATTAATTGATTAATCAATAAATTTGTTGATAGATTATTCAGTATAAAAAGTGTAATTAGTGACTGCCCTAATATAATATAATATAATATAATATAATATAATATATAACACACAAAATGCAGTCAGTGAAACCTACAAGCCTTTGTTTTGTATATTTGATACAATATTTTAATTTTATTTAATTTTATGTTATTTTATTTTGTTTTATTTTATTTTATTAGAAACATTTAAATGCATAAATGTTAAATGGTGGTTAAGCTTTAAATTTTTAAATTGTGATCAAGTCAAATAACCACAACTGAACAGGCTGAGTTTATATTGATGTCAAAAGACCAGAGAAATCACTGACATCTCAAACTTGATTTAACACAGACAAAGTTAAAGTAAATATTAAAGTAAATATGAAGTAAATATGAACTTTAGTTTGTATCTGTACCTCAGACAGAACTGAAAATACTGTTTAATTAGATGCAGGACCTTTGACATCATTAACAGATGATTTGAGAAGCGTTTTCTCCTGTCTTGAAGATCTATTTATTTCACCCAAAATGAATATTTTGCCATCATTTCCTCATTATCATTACAATCCCGCGTGACTGTCTTTCTTCTTTTAAACACAAAAGGAGATATTTTGGGATCCAATGATGTTCGCTTCCCAAAGTTCTTAAAAGAAAAACAAAAAAAAAAGCTCGTGTTGAACAGAAGAAAGTCAGTCATGCAGGTCTGTAATGACATGATGATGATGAGGAAATGATGACAGGATGATGATTTTTGACTGAAACAACCTCTTTCAATAGTTTATCCAACCTGATATTTGAAGATTTTCAGATCATTTCAATTTTAAATTTAGATCAGCTCCTCACACGACATACGACGGACGAATTTGTGTCAAAACAGCCTAATTAGACCTTTCACTTCATTAAAACATCATTTCTTTCACAATGAAGATCTACTTACGAAGTGATTAAATAAAGTGCAGCTAATAATAATACAAAAGAGTGCAGTCAGAAGAGTCAAATAAATCAACTTCAAAGGAAATTTCACCCAAAATCATCATTCTGTCATTAATTACTCATTACAAACCCATATGACTGTCTTCCGTTCAACACAAAAACAAAGATATTTTGGGCTCCAATGTTGTTTTGTTCCCAAAGTGACTCAATAGAAGAAAGTCATACAGGTTTTAAAGTAATTAACGACAGATTGATCATTTTTAGCTGAAAGATGCTTTTTAAATAGTTGATTTTACTATTTTAATTTCTCACCATTACATAATGAGCTGTACTTCATTAAGCGTTATTTTATCAGCCGTTTTTAACTCTGCTGTTATTGGCACATCACATGACCTCTGTCTTCACTCTCATTGGTTGCGTCACTGCTCATTTGCATAAAGTTCAGCTCAGCCAATCGTGTCGACTCAAATCACCTAAAGAGCGTCAAAACAACATTTCCTGTTTGAATGTCCTGATTAAGTTGACATAATTTGAAATAGATTTTGTCTTTTCATTTTAATTTTGCTATTGTATTTTTATGTTTAACTATTTGTTTTTATTATTTTAAATGTGTTTATACAGTTGCTTTACATTTTTATGTCAGTATTAGTTATTTTAGTGTATATATATATATATATATATATATATATATATATATATATATAGTTATTTTAGTAAGTTAACACACTTTAGCATCGAGACACTATTAGTTTTAATGAACATTTTGAATTTTATGTATTTTTTTGTTTGTTTCCATTTTGATTTTAGTTATATTTTTAGTATTTCTGCTATTTTTATTTTTAGATTTTGATTACATTTTTGTTAATTTTAGTAATTTTGTTGTGCACTTTTGTTTTTAAATATTTTAAAATATATTTTTTAAATATTTGTTAAACATTTTTATTTCAGTTTTAGTTATTTTAGTATATCAAGTCAACACATTTTAGCATCGAGACAATTAGTTTTAATTAATATTTTGAATTTTATTTATTTACTTTATTTTTATTTTTACAATTGTTTTCATTTTGATTTGTTAATTTTGTTGTGAAATATTTTAAAATGTTTTTTTTATTTTACTTAAACTATATTATACAGTTCTTAAACATTATTTATATTTAGTTATTTTAGCGTATCATCATCACCATCATCATAGTATATTTCCATTTAGATTTTAGTTAATTTTAGTAATTTTGTTGTGCATTTCTGTTTTTAAATATTTTATATATTAAATAAATTTTTTATTTTTTTTTAAATGTTTATACAATTGTTATACATTTTTATTTCAGTTTAAGTTTAGTATATCAAGTTACACACTTTAGCATCACTGAGACTATTAGTTTTAATTAATATTTTGAATTTTATGTTTTTATTTTTAAATTTTGCTTTCTTTTTGATTTTTATTTAATTTTAGCCTTTTTTTGCATTTTTGTTTTTAAATATTTTATATATAATAAATAATTTGTTTTTATTTTTTTTAATATGTTTATACAGTTGTTATACATTTTAATTTCAGTTTTAGTTATTTTAGTATATCAAGTTACACACTTTAGCATCAAGACGCTATTAGTTTTAATTGATATTTTGAATTATGTTTTTATTTTTACATTTTGTTTCCATTTTAATTTTAGTTAAAGCTTTAGTATTTTTTGCTATTTTCATTTTTAGATTTAGATTTTTTTTTTATTTGTTTATTTGTTTTTGTTTTTAAATATGTTAAGATAATAATAATTATTATTATTATTATTTTTAAATACGTTTATGCAGTTGTTAAACATTTTTTATTTCAGTTTTACTTGCAATCGTGATCACAAGTTTTGTTTCTCTTGATACATTAAGCATAATCAATATTTGACTGGTTACTGATACATTTTAATTTGCCGTTTGCTTTATGTTGCATTGATATCAAGCCTCCACAAGTGTTAATGGCTGCGGTTGCCAGATTTCAAAATTTTAAATCCCCCAATCAGAGCTTTTCTCTTAATTGATACATTTTATCATTTTGAATCGATACAAGTGATACATAATGTAATTTTTGAGCAAAATAATCACAATTAACAAATCAAGTTTAATTTAACAAATCAGAAAAACACAAAAACCCTTTATTTTCTGCCAATCGAACGGACACACATGTTCTGAGCGTCTGTGATTTTGCTTTCATTGTGGACAGACGATGAGTTTAATCTGTAGCGGTGATTAAACGAGTTAAAGCCATTGTTCATTCTGCTAGTAAAGCGTCTGATATCTGCTCCGAAGAGCCAAATCGCTTTGTATCAAACTCAATTAGAGCATTTATCAATATGTAGAGCAGCTTCTCCAGCCAAATAAACGACGTGTTTGTTGCGGAGCGGGAATGATGGATGAAATACGCTTTCAGTGAGGTCTGATAACGCCATTATCTCACAGAAAGAGTCGAATCGCTCGTTTGTGGCGTTCAGACGTGCTTAATTAATATTCCCGGCAGCGGCGGCGGCAGGTCTGTGTATCGGCGTTATCCGTTAGAGCCGTTATTGATTGATTGATCGAATTCAGTCTCGGACCCCGAAAGGGCCGCGGGGTTTAATTCCTCCTCATCCACGTCCCGATACAATTATTTATCTGTAAACAGCCGATCGCACCTTTGCGCAGGAGCCTCAAACTCAATCTGGGGCCGTGTTTCCGCAGACGGAGCCCCTTTTGTCCTTGAAATGAAATGCTAATGCACGATTTGAGCATTTAGCAGCAGGGAGTCGAACGCGGCGACCGGACGACACCTGAAAATCAAAACAAACGTGGAGAGAAGAAGAATCCCGCATTCAAATGAATCTGCGTTTGTGTGAGAAAGAGCCTCGTTCTGTTAAAGGCCATTAAGAAACATGACGACGCTCTGCCTCCAGATAAACCAATCCATTACCGTCTGCGAAACACCTCGCCTTAAATACAACGCGAGTGAAGACGTGCGGCCGCACTCACCCGCACACGACACCTGCGGATTACTAAACACAATCAATGAATCGCTCTTCAGAAACACTCATATCTGACCTTTATTGCCACAATAACTAGTGCAGACCAGTACAATACACTGACAATGTCTTTTTGATACTGTAGGGCCACACATAACGCCTTATTTTATCCGAATTGAATTTTAGTTCAAGTTTTAATTTTGTTTATTTTTGTTATTTATTAGTTTTGTTTTAAATTTTTTTTGTTTTTTTTTAAATTTATATAAATAATTTTTTTTTTGTTTTTTAAATTTATATAAATAAAAACATATGTTTATTTTAGCATTATTTAGACACTACTAGTTTTTTATTAATATTTTGAATTACATTTTATTTTTAGATTTTAGTTTTTTTGTGTGTTTTTGTTATTTTTAAATACATCTATCTTTGGCATCACTGTAGTTGTTATTAAAAATATTATTTACATTTTTTTTTTATTTACATTTTAATTTTACTGTTGTGGTTTATTAATATTTTAATTTTATTTTATGTTTCCATTTTATTTTACTATTATAGTTTTTATTAATATTGTGAATTTACATTTTTTTCAGATTTTGCGTTTTCATTTTAACTTTACTTTTGTATTTTTATGCATTTTTTCAGACTTTGATTTTAGTTAATTTTAGTAATTTTGTTGTGCATTTTTTAAAAATATTTTATATATACATATATACACATATTTATATATATATATATATATAAATAAAATAATTTGTTTTCATTTTTTAATATGTTTATACAGTTATATCTTTTTATTTCAGTTTTAGTTATTTTAGTATATCAAGTTAACACACTTTAGCATTGAGACACTATTAGTTTTAATTGATATTTTGAATTCTGTGTTATTTTTAAATTTTGTTTCCATTGTGATTTTCGTTAAAGTTTTAGTATTTGTTGCTATTTTTAGATTTTGATTTAATTTTAGTTAATTTTAGTAATTTTGTTGTACATTTTTGTTTTTAAATATTTTAAAATAACTTTTGTCTTTTGTTTTTTAAAATACGTTTATGTAGTTGTTACACATTTTTATTTTAGTTTTAGTTATTTTAGTAAGTTAATACAGGTTAGCATCATTGAGGCACTGCTAGTTTTAATTAATATTTTGAATTTTAAGTTTTTATTTTTGTTGTTATTGTTGTTTGTTAAATGTATTTATTTATTTATTTATGCTATTTTTATTTTATTTTTTATACAAACCATTTTATTTTGGAATCATTGAAATACTACTGTAGTTATTTTTTATTAATAATTTTTTATTTGTTTTTATTTTTAGATTTTATGTCTCCATTTTAATTTACTGTAGTTTTTATTAATATTGTGAATTATGTTTAAATTTTAGATTTTAATTTTACTATTATTTTTTTTATTAATGTTAAATTGTTTTAGATTTTGAATTCATTTTAGTTAATTTTAGTAATTTTGTTGTGCATTTTTTAAATAATTTAAAATAAAAAATATATATATTTTTTGAAACATGTCTATATAGTTGTTATACATTTTAATTTCATTTTTAGTTATTTTTAGCCCATCAAGTTAAAATGAAAATGAAAAAATGTTTGCAACTAGCTAAAATATAATTTAATTTTTTTCCCTACATTTTATTTTGAGTAACAAACTGTCTTTTCATAGTTTACACTGATCTGAGCACTTCAGATGAAGACGGCAGTCAGATGCACGGCTGCAAATGTGTGACGGATCCCAAACGCAGAGGCACATGGTGTGTGTTTGACTTTAGCGACTCTCAGCAGACGCTCGAGTAAAGACAGCGAAGCAATTATCCGAAGCAACACGACCCTTCGAGCGCCTCTCCACGGCGGCATCAGGTAAACTGTGAGGCTAACTAGGCAAGACAAGCCAAGTAATTGACAAGGGCCGCGCGTGTCGGCGCGGGAACCGCTTTACGGAGATTTCATTTACTCCGACAGTAAAGCAGACGCACGGAGAGACTCGGGCGCATTTGTCCCCGTCAGCCGAGCTCATGAACGCCGCGCACGTCGTCACGTGTGTTTTTAAAGCGTTCGCGGCTCGCCGGGAACACACAATGCTCTTCGGAAGCGCACACTCACACAAATCTATCCATCTTTTTAGCAGCGCCAGCCAGGGGCGAGAATCAATACGACCGCCCCTCGATAGAGGAGCCAATTTCTCCTAAAGATTTTCCAGTCAGACTTAAAAGGCCTTTTGTTATTGCAGTAGGAACAAAAGTAAACTTTCAGCATTAGACCACACTGGGGAAAGTTCTCAAGAGAACACAATGCTGGAGAGACCGCCAACAAATATCACACACACACACACACACACACACACACACACACACACACACTTGATCTCAATGAGGATGCAGCACATAATCAAGCTATTAATGATGACGACAGGCGAACCAGAACTTGCACTGAGAAAAAACAATGCATTAAATTTGGAAATTAGGATTCACTCAGAAATTGTGAGTAAATTTCCAATCTTAACGCAATTCGTAACTATCATGCGTTTTGGCAAATTAGTGGCCAATTCTTATGAATTTATATAATCTAATTTATTAGTATGTTTATGATCTGCTCCAGTGAGTTATTTTTAGGGATTTTCTACAGTTTTAGTTTTTTTCCCTAAAAAATTATAAGTAAATATAATAAAATAAAATAAATAATAAATAAAATAACTCATACAAACGTACAAAACTACCACTTCATTCACTTCATCAAAAAAAACAAAAAACAAAACAACAAAAAAAAAAAAAAATCCTGTGAGATTGGGGTGTGATTTTTAAAAATAAATAAATAAATAAATAAATAAAACAAAAAAATTAAACATGAAACAATTAAAATAAATAATTAAACAATTAAGTAGAAGTAAAATAAAACTTGTTTCTTTTTTTTTTATAAAATGATTTTTACAGTGTTATTTATAACACATGATTTTGCTCTTAAGCTTGTTCTAATGTTAATGAATTTGGAGTTGAATGCTAATGAACACACACATTTACCAGCTTTCTAAACATAAAATAAGTAGACAATTTCATTTTAATAGGTTATTCATATATTATTTTCTGTAAAGCTGCTTTGCAACAATTTTTATCGTGAAAAGTGCTATACAAATAAACTTGAATTGAAAAAATATATATATATTAATGTCACACAGATGTGATTTTTGTGCACACGTGTGCAGTTGCTCCTACATTTGTTCATATATTTATAATAAATTTTACTATGAATCTTACTGATGCACAACTTTCCTGTGTATCTCAAAAATCACAGATTCAAACATTTTGTTCGGTTAAGAGATTGAAACGTTACTCAGTTTTGTTTCAAGAGACAAGAGAAAGAGAAATGTTAAGACATTTAAATGTTGGTCAGTTTTGTTCGGTCAAATGTTAATATTCAAACATTGGCTGTTTTTGTTTGGTTAAAAGATTCAAACATCAGTAGTTTGTGTTCATTCAAGAGATTCAAATGTTCTGTGTTAATACATTTGGAGTTGAATGCTAATGAACTTGCATAAAACATGCAAAAACTTTACCAGCTGAAGATAAAACAAGCAGAAAATTACATTTTAATGTGTTATTAATGTCATACAGATGTGATTTTTGTGCACATGTGTGCAGTTGCTCCTACATTTGTTCATATATTTAAAATAAAATCTACTATGAATCTTACTGATGCATAACTTTCCTGTGTAGCTCAAAAAGTAAAGTACAGGATTTGATTCTCAGGAAATGCATGAAGTAATTAAATGTACATGTTGGATGCAATGCTAAAACCATCTACCAAATGCATTTTAAAAATGTAAACAAATCAACATTTGTTCCTGAAAATGCACAGATTTCATGCACAAATACATGCACACTTAGTGAATGGACCGATATTTACTTCATATATGAATCATTTGTATGAATTGAGGCGTCACTGAATGCAGGTTTTATCACTGTTTCTGTCAAAATGTGTCCAAACAACTCTGATGCCAATATAATCATTGAATCTTTTCACACTGAAAGCATCTCAAATGTATTACTACAAACATACTATATATATATATATAAACATACAGTTGCTGTAGTCTCGCAGCTGATTGGTTCATGTTAGTGAGATGATGTGCATCAAAAACTTGTGTGATTGGATAACCAATGCTTCAAATGCAATGCTTCTGGAAAGAGTTTTATCCCTACGGTACTGTCTAGCTGCATAAACACACACACACACACACACACACACACACACACACACACACACACACGCACACACACACACACGCACACACACACACACACACACGCACACACACACACACACACACACACTTGATCTCAATGAGGATGCAGCACATAATCAAGCTATTAATGATGACGACAGGCGAACCAGAACTTGCACTGAGAAAAAACAATGCATTAAATTTGGAAATTAGGATTCACTCAGAAATTGTGAGTAAATTTCCAATCTTAACGCAATTCGTAACTATCATGCGTTTTGGCAAATTAGTGGCCAATTCTTATGAATTTATATAATCTAATTTATTAGTATGTTTATGATCTGCTCCAGTGAGTTATTTTTAGGGATTTTCTACAGTTTTAGTTTTTTTCCCTAAAAATTTATAAGTAAATATAATAAAATAAAATAAATAATAAATAAAATAACTCATACAAACGTACAAAACTACCACTTCATTCACTTCATCAAAAAAAACAAAAAACAAAACAACAAAAAAAAAAAAAATCCTGTGAGATTGGGGTGTGATTTTTAAAAATAAATAAATAAATAAATAAATAAAACAAAAAAATTAAACATGAAACAATTAAAATAAATAATTAAACAATTAAGTAGAAGTAAAATAAAACTTGTTTCTTTTTTTTTTATAAAATGATTTTTACAGTGTTATTTATAACACATGATTTTGCTCTTAAGCTTGTTCTAATGTTAATGAATTTGGAGTTGAATGCTAATGAACACACACATTTACCAGCTTTCTAAACATAAAATAAGTAGACAATTTCATTTTAATATGTTATTCATATATTATTTTCTGTAAAGCTGCTTTGCAACAATTTTTATCGTGAAAAGTGCTATACAAATAAACTTGAATTGAAAAAAATATATATATTAATGTCACACAGATTTGATTTTTGTGCACACGTGTGCAGTTGCTCCTACATTTGTTCATATATTTATAATAAATTTTACTATGAATTTTACTGATGCACAACTTTCCTGTGTATCTCAAAAATCACAGATTCAAACATTGGTTTTGTTCGGTTAAGAGATTGAAACGTTACTCAGTTTTGTTTCAAGAGACAAGAGAAAGAGAAATGTTAAGACATTTAAATGTTGGTCAGTTTTGTTCGGTCAAATGTTAATATTCAAACATTGGCTGTTTTTGTTTGGTTAAAAGATTCAAACATCAGTAGTTTGTGTTCATTCAAGAGATTCAAATGTTCTGTGTTAATACATTTGGAGTTGAATGCTAATGAACTTGCATAAAACATGAAAAAACTTTACCAGCTGAAGATAAAATAAGCAGAAAATTACATTTTAATGTGTTATTAATGTCATACAGATGTGATTTTTGTGCACATGTGTGCAGTTGCTCCTACATTTGTTCATATATTTAAAATAAAATCTACTATGAATCTTACTGATGCATAACTTTCCTGTGTAGCTCAAAAAGTAAAGTACAGGATTTGATTCTCAGGAAATGCATGAAGTAATTAAATGTACATGTTGGATGCAATGCTAAAACCATCTACCAAATGCATTTTAAAAATGTAAACAAATCAACATTTGTTCCTGAAAATGCACAGATTTCATGCACAAATACATGCACACTTAGTGAATGGACCGATATTTACTTCATATATGAATCATTTGTATGAATTGAGGCGTCACTGAATGCAGGTTTTATCACTGTTTCTGTCAAAATGTGTCCAAACAACTCTGATGCCAATATAATCATTGAATCTTTTCACACTGAAAGCATCTCAAATGTATTACTACAAACATACTATATATATATATAAACATACAGTTGCTGTAGTCTCGCAGCTGATTGGTTCATGTTAGTGAGATGATGTGCATCAAAAACTTGTGTGATTGGATAACCAATGCTTCAAATGCAATGCTTCTGGAAAGAGTTTTATCCCTACGGTACTGTCTAGCTGCATAAACACACACACACACACACACACACACACACACACACACACGCACACACACACACACACACGCACACACAGTTATATTCTAGCATGAAAAATGAGAGTCATTCTGCAGTCATATTGTTTTCTTCCACAATTATATATCAGCATAATCAGTGGTTTAATAATCATTTCAGAGCCGTATTCCTTTAATCAACGATCCTCTGCTGTACGATTCCATCTATACGCCTCATCTCAGTGTGTGTGTGTGTGTGTGTGTGTGTGTGTGTGTGTAACGATTCGCTCTAAATCAATACAGCCATAAACAAAACTAGAAGGGAAAATAATGAAATGGATGAGTCGACCCGGCTGAAGGTCAAAAGCGTCCAATTACAGCAAATTAATGTCCCTGTTATGAATGTAATTAAAACAGCAGCGTATAACAACGTACATGAGCTCTAGTTAACCTAGTCAGCTCCCTACCTAGACGACACACAGACTCCTGATGTGAAGGCAGACAGCAGGATCGTTCCTGACAGCACCACATGCATCCCTAATGGAGAAATCAATCCCAGGATTCAAGTCGAGGCAAATCCGTGTAGCGCTTGGCACAATACGCAGGTTACAAAGCAGCGGTTCTGTTCAGGTCAAGGGACTCAAACATTGGATGGTTTTGTTTGGTTTACAGATTCAAACGTCATTTGGTTTTGTTAAACAAAGAGATTCAAACGTTGGTCGGTTTTGTTTGGTTGAGAGATTCACACGTGTTTTTTTTGTAGTGTTATTATTATTATTATTATTATTATTATTATTATTATTATTGTTATTTTGGTCAAAAGATTCACATGTCATCTGGTTTTGTTCTGTAAAGAGATTCAAACACTGGCCAGTTTTGTTCAGTTAAAAGATTCAAACTTTGGTTGGTTTAGTTTGTTCAAGAGATTGAGATGTCAGTTGGTTTTGTTCATTCATGAGACTCAAATGTTAGGAGATTCAAACATTGGTCAGTTCTGTTTGTTCAAGAGATTCAAACACTGGCTGGTTTTGTTCAGTTAAAAAAAATTCACACTTTGGTTGGTTTTGGTAATTCAAGAGATTCAAATGCTGGTGGGTTTTGTTCAGTCAAGAGATTCATACGTTGGCCAGATTTGTTTCTTCTAGAGATTCAAACTGGTTGGCTTTGTTCATTCAAGAGATTCAAATGTTGTTTGGTTTTGTTCAACTAAGAGATTCTAACACTGACCAGTTTTGTTTGGTTAAGAAATTTAAACTTTTTTTTTTGGTCAAAAGATTCAAATGCTGAGGAATTTTGTTTGGTCAAGAGATTCACATGTCATCTGGTTTTGTTCTGTAAAGAGATTCAAACACTGGCCAGTTTTGTTCAGTTAAAAGATTCAAACTTTGCTCAGCTTTGTGCATTCAAGAGATTCAAACGCGAGTCAGTTTTGTTTGATCAAGAGATTCATACATTGGCCAGTTTTGTTTAGTTAAGAGATTCAAACATTGGTTGCTTTTGTTCTGTCAAGAGATTCAAATATTATCCAGCTTTGTGTGATTAAGAGATTCAAATGTCGGTCAGTTTTGTTTAGTTAAGAAATTCAAAAATGAAGACTTTGAAATGTCAGTTGGTTTTGTTCATTTAAGAGATTTAAATATTGTCAGTTTTGTTGCAGGTGAAAAGTTGCTTGAGCACACGCCGTGAGAAAGTAACAAAAGTTCATTCAGATAGTGGTTAGTTTTGGTGTAAACGAGAGTAAACATGATTCACTGCAACCAGCTCAATGAAAACACAAACACAGAACAGCAGAGAATATCATAACCTCATATTGCATTTAAAACTGAAACATCTCTCTAAAATAGTCCAATCTAATTATAAACAGAGCGATACGAGTACGCCCGCTGTGTATTTTTATGAGTACGGTATCATTATCTTCGCGGCACGCTCACGTCAGACTCCGCTGGAATCAACTGTCGAGTCGAGTCTTGACGTGACGGGTTTCTGTCTGTGTAGAGCGCTCACTTACGAGGCTCCATTGAGCGGCCTATGTAGGCAGCAGACAGCGAGACAGCTCACTTCTGTCTCTCTCTGCCAATTCAGCAATTACCGGTCTTCATCGTCCGCCAGGACAGAGCGCCGCTCGATCCGTTCGGATAGCCGCTAACAAACGCCTCGTCTTTCTCCCGCGTGTCCCTAAAGACGCCGCCACCAGCCAATCTCAGGTAATTTAAAGCGCTGCCAGCCTGTCTCTCTGCCACCTCTGCGCGAGCGGCCCTCAGGGGCCCGTGACTCTCTTCTCTCTTTCTCTTATTTCACCGCTCTATTGGCAGCTCCCGGCGAGCAGCTCTCGCGCTAAATTGCATGTATATATACTGTCCGTTCGGGCACTTTGAAGTGGAGAGGATTTAACCAATCAATCGCTATATCATCATCAATCAAGCCGTCGCTCTCGCCGCGATCGATCGGATGGTGAAATGGAGCAGTCGGCCCACAGATTTGGACGGATAATCTGGCCCGCTGGCTGAGACGCGCATTTCTCCATTCAGCTGATACGTGTCAAAGGAGAGAAAGAGAGAGAAAGAGAGAGAGACGATGGACATTATCTGCTAAAACACAAAATAAAACTCAGCTCGAGTGAATGAATCCAGGTCACTGGCTGCTAAAATAGGACATGTAGAAGTCCAATGACTTTAGATGCTAAATTACACACAGACAGTTATTTAGAAGCTGATTTGCAAACACTGAAGATTCTCGTTGAGAACAAAACACGCAAACTCCAAATGCAAAAGCTCCCAAAACACACCTATTTGTACAATTCACTCCAGTTTCCAGCTTAAATGAACACTAGTGGCAGTAATACACCGATGACTTTTATTCGCTTTACACAAATTGTGATTACAGAGCCAGATTATCTAATAATAAAGACTTGTTTTCACATGTTTTTTTTGCACTATTCTATGTTGTGAGTTGAAATTGTACCATAGTGCGTGATTTGTAAACAAATACATTTTGACGTTTTCATTGCATAATCAGCTCCACATATGTGGCTTTTCTTACATGGTAAACTTGCTCGGTAGCGCACCCGGTACAGCACTGCACTTGTGATGTGAAGAGTTCATGTACAAGTCCCATCAAAAATAAACAAGACAAAATGGCATGGTTGCTTCAGGATATGCGTTTTCATCTCATGTTTGATTCGCTAACAATATTGGTTTAGTGTAGGTGCTACGTTAATATTAGTGCCAAACACGACATTTAATTTCCAAGCAACAAAAAAAACGTAGTCAGATTCATTTCTTCTAGCCAAAAAATCAGTTTCAAACAATGAGGCACAATTTAATATATTTTTAAAATTAAAAATATATTTAGTTTCAACCTTCAAATACCAAAATATATTTAACAATGTATTTCAGCGGCAAGAAAATATATTCTAGTCTTACAGTAGCATATATATATCTCATATATTCTAGTCTATACAGTAGCTATTCCAAATATGGATGGAATAGCTTATATCAAAATTACATAAAATAATGTTTAATTTTGTATTTTTTGGAACAATGTAAAGTATGTTGCTTGCTGATTTTTATTCAGGTGTTTTAAATGTTCACACATATTAAAAACAACAAATGACATTTTCTTCAAATGTGATATATGTGAATGTATTATTATTATTTCTATTATTTGTATTTATTTATTTATTTTTTGCACTGAAATATATGGAGGGCAAAATATATTGTTAAATGCATTTAAAAATGTGTTTATATGTTTAAAATAAATTTTCAAAAATATACAGTTAGAAAATGAAATATTATTTATTTATTTATTTATTTATTTTATTTTTGTTATTTTTGCTCTATGAGGTAAAAACTGACTGCCTTAAATGGAACTCATAAATATTATATTTTAAACTTAAATGGTTTGAGTCCACAAAAAAGTTTTTATAATATTTGTGTATGTGAAACTTAAATTGCATAAAACGGTTAAAATGAGAAACATTAAATCAAATCTTGTGCAAAAACTCTTAAAATAACACTTGATTTTGATATTTACTCTACAGTCCGAAGCAAGGCATGCTGTAAAAATGAAATCTGTTGTAACTCATTCAATCTGAGTTATGCTTAATATAATCCATTATTGAGTAAACAAATTCTAGTAATTGCAATGATTTTAGTATTTGAGTAAAATCAACTTTAAATTGGACTGTTAGGTTCACAATCAACTAGCAACAAGCAACTAAAGCTGGTCCAGTCTTTTCCTAATTTTAAAATATCATCACAATTGAGAGCATTTTATTTGCCGTCTGCAGCCCCGAAGCGCGTTTTAACATCAAGTGAATAAAGTCGAGCGAGCGGCGTCTAAAAGAAGCACCTTTCCGTTTCGGAGTGGTGTCATTTGAAAAATGGAGAGAAAATTGCAACAATTTCTCAAAGGAGAAAATGCAATGTTTTGGCGGCGCTGAACAGCTTGGTTAAGTGGCCGGTCTGATGGGGCCGATTTGAGCGAGATTCACGGGTCCGTCCGGTCATTATTTCAATCTCTGCGGTACGGGTCCGGAATGCTGATGCGCCGGGTGCAAGCGAACCCTCTGCGCTCATGTCAATGCATGAGAGTCACAGCCGCTGGGGCGCAGCTTCAGTTTGGACAATAAAAAACAAGCAGGAGGGGCGATCGAATCTTTCCCGCGCAGCAGAGACACGGACAATGGAATCTTCCGGAAGATCCCCGAGGAGAACGACAGAACGCCTCCGAAACGCTCGTGACTTAACGAACGCACGCGTCCGGTGCTCTGATGAGGGCCGTGTGCGTTTCAGCTGATGGCCGGTGTTTACGTTCCGCCTGATATGATGAATGCGGCATCTGCTAACAGCCGCGGCCGTGTGTGTTTATCTGGATGTGAATTGATTCTCTATGAGGGGTCCGTTCGATATGGCTTCGCTTCAGAAGTTGCCCTCCTCCACATCCCTCTGCGGTTCGATCAGGAACGACTGACTGACCGACCGCCCGGGCCGAACGCTGCACAAGAGAACGCTGTGAAAGAAACGCAAGGATCCGATCAGCCCAGTTAACGAACCTCCTTTGGTTCAGGCTTCAGATGGGTGTACAAGACCGTTTACAGCACTGTTTTAATGCATTGTACTCCGTATTGCAGTAATGGCAATAATCAAACACGCTCTGCTCAACTGCCCTATTTATTGTAGCATTAGAAAATCTGATTCATTCTAGCAAAATAGAATAATGAATATTGAACACTGAAAAACAAACTGTATGACTTACTTCTGTGGAGCACAGATTATGAAATATGTGAGGTTTGTTTGTTTGTTTTTTGGTCCATACAATGAAAGTGAATGGAAAAACATCATATTTTGTGTTTCACAGAAGAAAGAATGCACAAAAACAGCATTAAAACACTAAACTAATACAAAACACACCTAATATAATGACTCCTACTTATGAAACAGACAATATTTCATATTTCAAAAAAAAAAAACAAAAAAACCTCTATGATTAAATTAGAAATCTAAATTCTATTGCTTATTTCAAATCGCACATACTCTATCAAGCCCCGCCCTCCAAAGACAAATCAGCCAATCGACTGCCAGCAAACCTTAATGTGCAAAGTAATTGACAGGAAGAGATTTTTTGTGATTGGATAAAGAATTGCAGGCCACTGACTCCTGAGACATCTACAGGCAACTTTTCCAATTAATTATTTGCTGATAACCGGGGAAAATTCAAATATTATTGAAAACACTATCAACTATTGGAATAACACTATCAATGCATATAAGCTGTTCCTGTCTGTGGCTAATGCTTTTTGAAATATTGTCAAAATTGCTGCTTTCGAGAACGTTTCATCTGGAGCCCTGAAAGCAGAACAGTGTCTTATCAAGTAAAGAAAGCATCTAAAGGAAACAAAATTCACTTAATTTGAAAAACGGAGAGAAATTTGCCAAGATTTGGATGCTTATTTCAACCACGCCTCCTCTCTATGAAGCCCCGCCCTCCAAAGACACATTAGCCAATCACTGTCAGCAAAGCTGAATGTGCAAAATGATTGACAGACAGAGATTATTTATGATTGGCTAAAGAACTGCAAGCCACACCCTCTGACTCCTAAAATGCTTAAAGGCAATTATTTGCTGATAACTGGGGAAAATACAAATATTACTGCAAACAAAAGTGGAATAACACATTCAGTGCATGTGAGCTGTTCCTGTCTGTGGCTAATGCTTTTTGAAAAATTGTTGCTTTTGAGAATGTTTTAGTTGCGTCTGCAGCCCTGAAATCAGAACAGTGTCTTGAAGTCAAAAAGGCATCTAAAAGAAACACAACATTCAATTAAATTTGAAAAATGGAGAGAAATATGCCAAAATTCTGTTGCTTATTTCAGTGATGCCTTCTCTCTATGAAGCCCCGCCCTCCAAAGACATATTAGCCAATCACTGTCAGCAAACCTGAATGTGCAAAATGATTGACTTAAAATTGATTGACTCTTAAAGGAACACTCCACTTTTTTTGTAAATAGGCTCATTGTCCAACTCCCCTAGAGTTAAACAGTTGAGTTTTACCGTTTTCGGTAGATCATTTTAGATTATTGAATCCGATTAGACCGCTGACATCAAAAACTTTTCATTTTCCATCAGTCTAAGTACACGATGTAACTGCAGAAGAGTCAAGTTTTAAATAGGAAAAATATCGTCATTATATATGAAGAGATCAGATGCAAAACCAGCTAAAAGCCATCTCGTCAAAAATGAGATAATGATAGTGAGTGAATGCTCTTGACACATATTATACGTCCATCAAATACTTTTACTTCAAACTCGCTAAAATAGCAGCCTCAGCCCAATCAGAAGTACCAGTACTTACATAGAAACCTATACATCTGAGCCTGATAAAAAAATTTTTAAAGAAAGACGTCAGATGAATTTAGCTGGTTTTGCATCTGAACTCTTCATATGGTCATTTTATAGTGAGATGCTAATGGTCTAATCAGATTCAATGATCTATGCTAAGCTATGCTAAAAGTGCTACTGCCAGACCCGGCGATCGACTGAATGGATTCAAAAACGGTAAAACTCAACTGTTTAATTCTAGGGGACTTGGACAATGAGCCTATTTTCAAAAAAAGTGGAGTTCCTTTAAAGGGGTCATCCGAAGCCCATTTTCCACAAGTTGATATGATTCTTTAGGGTCTTAATGAAAAGTCTATAATATACTTTGATTAAAAATTCTCAATGGCTGTGTAAAACAACACCCTTTTTACCTTGCCAGAATCAGCTCTGCAAAAATCATCTCATTCTGGTCGAGGCTGCTTTAAATGTTAATGAGCTCTGCTCGCCCCGCCCCTCTCTTCTCTCTGTGGAGTGACGAGCCTGTTTACATTAGCCGCATTTATCCGCTAAACTTCCTAACTACCACGTTATAAGGAAAGACGATCGCAAAGATTCTTAAAAAACGCTTATACTCACTTCTGCTGTAAGTGAAGCTGGATCATGAATGATTCGCGCAAACATAGACGGATATATGTAGATCGGGAGGCGCATTCCCTTCACAAACAAACGTAATCCACTGCATCTTCAGCGGCTCAGATGTCGGGAGTAAATGACGACCACTATGTTCATTATTACATCCAGCAACACAACACCTCAATCGCTCAATCGGAGATATTCTTGTCTAATTTACATCCCTGCTCCGGCATCCAAACAAAGAGGACGGACTGTGACAGTTGATCTGAGGTAAATGACCCCTTTAAAGTCAAGAAAGCTTCTATAGGAAACCAAAATTCTGATGCTTATTTCAACCGCGCCTCATCTCTATTAAGCCACGCCCTCCAAAACCAGCCAGTCCAATGTCAGCAAACCTGAATGTGCAAAATGATTGACAGGCAGAGAATCTTTGTGACTGGCTAAAGAAGCTCAGGCCACTCCCTATGACTCTTAAAACACTTAAGGACACTTACTTTAACATTATCTGCTGTTATGATCAAGTACAGTATCAAACTAGTTTTTTCGTTGCATAGTTTGATTGTAAGTTGAGCTACTTTATATTGTGAGCAGTCATTAGTTTGACAAAGTACAGTTTCAAAGCAACTTCAGCCCCACATTAATCTGCCCAGAAAGCCTCAAATCCGGCAGAAAACACAACAAACGGAGAAAAGGAGAGACAACAGGGATGTTTCCCCTCGCATTTGTTTCCTCTCTCGCCGTACGATCTCTATAAGTCTAATTTGTAAGAGAGGCGTCCGCCGAGGGTTGATCTTCAGCTGGGACGCTCATTATGTTTGATCATCGCAATAAACAAGACCATTAACACGCCTTGTTGTTTTAAGATCTGTAACAAATTCCTCTTGTTTTCTCCGCTTTGAGAGAGAGGGAATAATTCAAGGTTGAGCGTTCAGACGCACGCTTTGGAGAATTATGAAACGAGTGGGTAGAAAATGAAAAGCTGCTGTAATTTATCACGAACGAGCGAAGCCGAAATCACGTTATCTGTGCAACCCGACACAGCAAACACACCGAAGTCCATTTATCCCGTCCGAGTTACCCGATTCCCGCTCTGAGACGTGTGATGGGATTCACGGAGAGAGGGGGATACTGTACATTCGTTTGGATCAATAATTTGAACATGATCTGAGCAGTTATTCATGAGCAGGCGCTGCTCACGGCGGGACTCTGAGCTGAACGCCTTAAGACGTCTTGACTCGGATCATGAGGACACGCGGCTCGTGTTGGTCAACAGACGGAGAGCTTGACAACACCACAAACACGGAGTTTAACTTTAGATGAAGCCTTTAATCACACACACACTACACACTTCTACATACACTCCCAGTCATGTTTGGGATAACTACAATTTTTTAATGTTTTGAAAGAAGTCTCTCCTGCTCACTAAGAATGCATTGATTTACAGTAAAAATACAGTAAAAACACTAAAATGCGAAATATTATTTATTTTAAATAAATATCTGTTTTCTAGGCGAATATCTGTTAAAATGTAATTTATTTCTGTGATGCGCAGCTGAATTTTCAGCATCATTACTCCAGTCTTCAGTGTCACATGATCCTTCACAAATCATTCTAATATGCTGATTTGCTCAAGAAACATTTCAAATCAAACATATATTAATTTATAATTAATATTATATAATTCATTTAGATATTTGTATTACTTAAAGTTAAAATAATAATAATAATAATAATAATAAATAGAATATTTCTATTAATAAAATATAAAAAATAATTAATAATAAAATACTGAATTTTAATTAGCTTAATTACAGTAGTGACACATTTAATACATTTATATTTACAAATGTATATTAATTTAACATTTCTATTAATTAAAATAATTTATTTTTAATTTTAAAAAGTATATTAAACTATAAAATTTTGAATTTCCAATGTAATTTCCTTTTCAGCATCATTACTCCAGTCTTCAGCGTCACATGATCCTTCAGAAATCATTCTAATATACTGATTTGCTGCTTAACATACATTTCTAATCAAATATATTTATAATTAATATTTTACAATTAATTTATATATATTTGTATTACTTTAATTTTTAATAAAATAATTAAAAAATATATAAAAATATATTTTGTATTAATAATTTAATAAATATAGAATTTTAATAACCTTAATTACAATAGTGACATTCATATGCATTAACACAATTATATTTACAAAATGTATATTAATTTAATGTTTATATTAATTAAAATAACTTATTTTTTTAATTTTAAAAAGTATATTAAAATATACATTTTTTTCATTTCCAATTTAATTTCCTTTAATATTTCTGATTGTTATCAGCTGAAAACAGTTGTTATTGTTATTGTTGTAAATTGATTTATAAAATAAATAAAAAATATATTAAATGTATTATGACAATGATCATCAGCTTTATTATTATTATTATTATTATTATTATAACATGTAAAAACATTTTATTGTTATTATTAGAAATAAAATGGTTATTATTAAACACTAAACACTAAACACTAAACACTAAATAATACTCCTGAACTTCACTCCAAATCAGTGATTTTACATAATCAACACATCAGAATCCTGATGTTCGTCTCAGATCGTGACTCAGGAGTGTTTCTCGTCTCTCGTCTCTGTGTTTCCAGCCAGTGTTCTGTGGACTTCAGCGGTTCGTCGAGCGTTTAATTGACGACGGAAGGAAACATGACAAATAGCGCTCCGCACCTGAGTTGTTTCAAATTTAAAGAGTCGCTGGCATGAATTAATTGTGTGTTAAACAAAGGCAGGCTGCCCAGCCGTCCCACAGCCTCATTAATACGGTGAATTATTAAATCCCACTGCCGTGTGAAGACTTTTGACCTATTTTTCCATCAACTATTCCATCATAACAGCACACGGCCTACAGAAAACAGCCTTCATTCAGCCTCCTTTCATTCGACAAACAAAACATACGGAACTATTCGTTTTCTGATAAACCTCTTGAATATATTGAGTAATAACCTTGAAAAAAACTGAGTAAAATATTACCATTTTAAATACAAATAAATTATTAATGTCAAATAAATGCACTGGTATCAGTAGCAGTAGTAGTAGTAGTAGTAGTAGTAGTAATAATAATAATAATAATAATGCTATAACTATTGTTGTTGTTGTTATTATTATAAATGGATTTATAAAATAAAGTAAAAATTATTAACATTAATAGACATGTATTATGACTGATCATCAGCATTCTCTATTATTATTATTATTATTATTATTAAAAAAATAAAAAACATCATTTTATTATTATTTTTTATTATAAATGGGATTATAAAATAAAGTAAAAATTATTAAATACATGTATAATGACTGATCATCGACATTATCTATTATTATTATTATAAAAAAATGTAAAACAATTGTATTATTATTATTATTATTATTATTATTATTTTATTATTTTAAATAAAATAGTTATTATTATTATTATTATTATTATTATATAAAACAGTGTTAATGTTAAATAAATGTAATATAAAATAAACAATATATTTTTAAAACAAGATCAATAAAATAAAAATATAAAAATAAATAAATAAATAAATAAATAATATAAATAAAGGTATTATTATTATTATTATTATTATTATTATTATTATTAAAAACTGTTTTTATGTTAAATAAATTAATATAAAATTATATCATTAAAACAAAATAAATAAAAAATATAAAAACATACAAATAAAGATATGGTTATTTTTATTGTTATTGTTATTGTTGTAAATTGATTTATAAAATAAATAAAAAAATATATTAAATGTATTATGACAATGATCATCAGCTTTATTATTATTATTATTATTATAACATGTAAAAACATTTTATTGTTATTATTAGAAATAAAATGGTTATTATTATTATTGT